>CM042143.1:115047710-115080210 GCA_023376005.1 Doryteuthis pealeii | reverse complement strand
TGCATTCCATCTTGGATAATTTGGTCGGTCTTATTTTTACCCAGAGGGTGTTGCAAGATGAAAGATTAAGGAACATGAGTATTGATATAGATTCTAGTCTTGTAGCTATGTACGGACACTGCCAGATTGAGGACCAATAGAGACTTTTGGGCAAAAAAAATTCAGGAGCATCCGTACTCTCAGTACGACTTGGTGATGATGATGAGGAGGAGGGTCGTTCTTAAAAATAGGAAGTGGTATTACCAGATCGGAGGTGAAACTGAATGCATTTTTTTTTTTCAGCTTTAGAATTGAACCTCAAAACATAGGTATCTTAATTGATTCCAATTTGGTAACCATTGAGCTATGGAAAGTCCTTATGAACTTTGCCTGACCCTAGCGAATAGACCGTTTGGATCCGGTCATAAATCCTCTCTGCTTCTCTCAAACATCTGCATGTACAGCAGAGAGTGGGCTGTGCCAGGCTTAATAAACAACTTCGTGGTGGGAAGGAGAGAGAGAGAGAGAGAGAGAGAGGAGAGAGAGAGAGAGAGAGAGACCTGTCTATCCCCTCTTCACTTTTTAGTGGTCATAAAATCACCTACACACAGATTTGAAGTGTAAACCCTCGGGAAAAAAAAAAAAGAAAGTCTTGCCTATGTAAGTAGAATATCATTTTAAAATACGAAAGCCAGGCAATGTTTTCATAAATAAAGGAAACGTGCTCTTCGCAGAGTTCCGTCCCGGTCTCCTGCCTTAAAAAAACGCTAGCCGGTGATAGCTGAAAAAACGTTAATGCGATATTTTACTCCCTCCAGTCTTTTTCGACAAGTAAATGTAAATATTTTAACCCTCCTCTCTTTAAAACATTTTTCGGTATTTTTATTTTATTTTAATATATTTATTTCCAACAATCAATTACATATAAGAAATCAAAATATTTAGATTATTCTTTTTTCAAATTTTAACTGAAGTCCATAGCTGTTGTTTTTTATCGACAAATTATTTTTTTTTAGTGTTAAAAGTAAGCCATATTTTTTTATCGACAAGTAAATATTTATCCCCCCCCCCCGAATATTTTAAAGGGGAAGGGTTAAAATATTTACATTTACCTGTCGAAAAAAGTCTGGAGGGGGTAAAATATCGCATTTGCGTTTTTTCAGCTATCACCGGCTAGCGTTTTTTAAGGCAGGCGACCGGGACGGAACTCTGCGAATAGTACCAAAGGAAAATATATTTTTGAAAAATAACAGCGATGTTGAACGATTTGCCTACCAAAGTTTCCCACGGCTTGACCACATTTTCTTATTTTTTACCTGTATGATGGAATAATTCAAAGTCCAATTTCTATTCACCTTAGAATACATTCTATTTTTTTAAAAAAGGCACATTATCACTGTAATCAGAGTCCTTCTGCTCAATTTCAATGAACTAACCATTAGCGGCTTACGGTAGGATCGCAGTGGTTATAGCGGCCGTTGTGAGCAAAAAAAAACAAACAACTTATAATTTAGATACTTGGGCACCTCATGTAGTGTAATGGTTAGCAAACTGGATTAGCAGACCATTGTGATTGAGTTCGATTCTCACTGGGTGCCCCATATTTCTGTTCTTGTGCTGCATCTAAGGTACGCTTAGTAAATAAACTAATTTATTTGTTTATCTTTATAGAAGTATATATGTAAGTTTATGTAAGGCTATCCCTTTTCACTTGCGCCAGACCAAGATTATTGTTTTTGCCTCTGAGGTGGAGCGCCACCCACCACCAACTCCTTCCTTTATCACAGATCCCTTTGCTTATCACCAGGAACCTTGTGGTTCCTAGTCGGACGCTCTACCGACTTGTTAAAAGCCTTTGTCATTAGTTGTTGTATTTTCATAGTTTCCTCCGGACATACATATATACATGGATAGAGAGATATATATTTAATGACATAATCTAATATTCATTAACATTACATGTTTATATAAAAGTACTTGACAGAGTACGAGTCACTAATCATGAGACTGGATAAGGGTAATCTGAACATTAGCTACATAAATGAGAGTAACCTCCCTTTGTTTCTTTCATTTTGAGGAAGCCGTCTGTTTTGATCGGCCATTTTCCTTTCACCGTACATCTACACTGAAAATACGAATTTATTCGAATCAATACAACTGAATGTTTTAACACAAAAATATAAAATGTATTCCTAATTGTGCATTATTTTCAAATGAACTTAATTGTTATTAATAACACATTTTATGATATTTTCGTGTTAAAACATGCATTTGTATTGATTACGGTGAAATGAAAATGGCCGACCAAAACAGAGGGCTTCCTCAAAATGAAAGAAACAAGGGAGGTTACTCTCATTTATGTAGCTAATGTTCAGATTACCCGAATAAGTACACGCTGTGCTGATTCAGCACTGACACTGAAAACCTACAAAATGCACCCAGGAAACATTTCCATTGAGATCATTTTTTAGACTGTTTTCCCAAAACTTCTTTCTTTCCTGCCTTTTGAGAGTTCAATGCTCCGGGACAGGGAGTAAAGGGCGTGGGAGAGCTACAACCCACATTGCTGGAAAGGTCAGTGTTTTTTTGTAATAAGAAAGCCGTGTCTCGTGTTCACCCCTTTCTTTCTCTTCACTCCCTATTTATGTTCGAAATAAATCGAGGGCTCTCAACCATAGAATAATAAATTTCGTTGTATTTTACTACTCGACGAAAATCGCAGCCCGTTATCAAACAATTCTTTTTATTGCAATGATTTCTTCTATTTATTATCTCGCAAGTAAAATAACATTTTTTTTAATTCGTGATTATTAGGTGCCACCAATTTTCCCTGTGAAATTTACCCCCCTCCATAAATTTAACACAATATTACTTACATAAATATTTGATATTATCTTGAAAATCTTTTGTTCATTTGAAAGAAGAAACATTAAAAAAAAAAACTTCTGATGATTTAAAAAAAAATCAGCTCACGAAAATAATGAAAATATAAACGAAATACAATGTTTACATTTTTGCAATTGAAATTTAACGTAGCCAAATACAAGTTAAAACTAGAGGCTTTTTAAAAAAATCTATTAAAAATCAATTCTCGCCAATTTCAACAATGCTGTGTCTGGTGGTCTCAATTCATTCTCTGATTTACAGTTCCACTATTCTTTTTTCTAAGGTTTTTGGGCCGTTCCAAGTGCACCAACTAAAATTGGTATTATTTCCATCCTCATATCCCACAGCTTTTTCAAATCTCTAGCTAGGTCCAGGTATTTCTCCATCTTTTTGTTTTCTTTCATCTTAACCTATTATTATTATTATTATTATTATTATTATTATTAGTAGTAGTAGTAGTAGTTTCTTTTCATATATATATATTATGTAAAAAAAAACTATTAATACTACTACTACTACTAATAATAATAATTCTATTAATAATGGAGATTCGCTTCCGGTTTTTGTCTGTAACAAAAATTACGTCACTGCTTACGTCACATTACCCCAAATTGTCATAACATAGAATAAATACAAAAATTTGAACATGCAACATTAGACAGTCCTCATTGTTTTTTAAAACAAGTTTTAATAAATACATGACTGGTATTATATATCTATATATAGTTTGTTTTATTTTAATACATATTTAAAGTTTACATTTCAAATTGTTTTATTTTTTAACCCTTTAATGAATTTGATGATTTTACTTACTTAGGGTACAAACTCGCTGACATTGAATTTTTACTCCCACCCTCAGTCAATATGTTTCAAAAATCTATTTTTACATCGCCCGGAGGGTGTTTTTTATTTTGTACTAGTAGTGATAATAGGTTAGGATGAAAGAAAACGAAAAGATAGAGAAATACCTGGACCTAGCTAGATTTGTAAAACCTGTGGGATATGAGGATGGAAATAATATATATATATATATTATATATCCGGTTCTTCCATATTCTGTGCAAAAATTATGAAGGTTTGATTAATATTCGAAGATATTTAAAAATAATACATACATGAAATATACATTTGAATTTTACTTAAAAATCCAGCATTTGTAAATCTCAAAAGTAAACAAATCAATACACAAGGGTGTCCCCCAACATCTACCCAAGCGATGCTGAGTAGCCGCTTCTTGTATCTAATAAGAGAAGACAGGTAAGCGTGATATCTTCCCGTTAAATGGAAATACAAATTTACAAAGACAAAATAAAAAGAAACGCTTAATAATAAGGGCAATGTTTGGCTGGCGTTCCCGAGAACATCTCACCAACAGGGGTCTTTATTGGATCCCGATCTCACGGCGTTTATTGTTCACATCTGTTCGGGATACATGTATTTACGATGCATCTAAAATAACTTTCTTTTCTTAAACTATAACCTGTCATAGAAATTCCCTCGACGCTGAGACGAATGAGACCAGTGTAAGTTTGCCGAGTTTGGGCTGTGAGGAATTCATGGCAAAATGAAGTCGATGTTCGAGCGATGCAGTGTGAAAGCTGTCTAAATTAACAGCTGCTCCGTTGGCGGCACCTTCAGTCGTTTAGGGGGCCACATGGAAAACAAAAAGGGTTATTTCCTATAAGACCAACATAAACAAGGGGAACCACTCTTGACTGATAAATTATTTATTTTTCCCATTAAACTAACCTGAAACCCTAAACCCTAACCCCAAACCCGTCTTCTTTTTGGCAATAGAAATTGTGTTTCTATGACGTTTTTCATCGTCAGCTTTACTAACATTTTGGATAACCCGATAACTCTATAAATGAGACTGGTCTCGTCAGATAGCCATCCAAAATGAATAAGTACACTATAATGGAAAAATAAACAAACAGAAATTACCCTTTTTTGCCTCCCATTTTTATCTATTAGACTGTTCCTCATTTAAAAACACACGTACAATATATTCATATATTTATTCATTCAGTTGAGCACTTTTAGAAAAGTACGCCTAAACACCTATTATGGAAGTGGCTACGGGATATTTAAACCCATAATATCTAATATCTGATTTAAACCCGCTCTGCTATTTAGCATTGAGCACCTTTATACGTTCCCTACTACAGTCTAGCACGTTAGCCCATATATATATATATATATATATATATATATATATATATATATATATATGATACAGTTAATCAAATGCACTATATATTTGACCATATCTTCATCATTTTCAAAAATGTTTCGCTGTCCGACGAATGCTCCTTATATACAATTAAGCTTGCATAGCATGAAATCATTTGATTTTAAAACTTCTCTGCTATTTTACCTCTAACCCTAACCATAAACTTTTTTTTATTATTCAAATATATATATTCATATATTTATTCATTCAGTTGAGCACTTGTAGAAAAGTACGCTAAACACCTATTATGGAAGTGGCTACGGGATATTAAATCCATAATATCTAATATTTGATTTTAAAACTACTCTGCTATTTTAACTCTAACCCTAACCCTTTTTTGTGTAATATGTGTGTGTTTTCAGTCAGAATTTTCCGGTAATAAGCGTTGTGAAATGAGCTGGTATCATCAAAAAAGGGGATATCAGCTTCATAGCCAACTGCTGGTCTTACATAAATCCTTGCCCAGGCTTTTGCAGAGATTTCGGCTTATATCACTGGGTTCTAGCGGATACCATATCACAGATTCAATTACAAGTTATCAAAAAGAGGGTCGCATATTTTTTAAACATCTTGTACGTACTTCGACTTCGTGGCACCAAAAGAAATGTTTCGTAATCTAGTCTTGTTCACTACCATCTAGTAAATGCGATTCTCACTAGGTGCCCCTCTCAACCGAGCTGTGAGCATATCTATGCAGTTCAGGCTTATCCCACCATATAAATCGATATATTTATGAGAGTGGGTATTTTTTTCTGACGCAAGGTACGTAGGCAAGAATAAGAGTGAGAGAAAACACACAAAGCGAATATTTTAATCTCTGGGTGATTGCATGCAGGGAAACGTTATCTCTCAACGTCAGCAGCTCAAAATGCCTGAAATAAAATATAGAAAGGGAGAAAAATATATAAGGGTGGATTTTCTTGAACGTAATGTCTTATGGTGGATCTTCTTCCTTTGATTAGCCCCAAGAATCCGAGCTTGGTGTTCGCATGACATAGATGCTAGAGAATTCCATAAAGAATTGCAAGTAAGATAAAAAATTTGTTTAGAAAAACAAGAAAAGAAAAACTAAAAGACAAAAAAAAAAAGAAAAAAGAAAAGAAACATAAAAAAAAAACAACAGAGCGGCAAGTCGATCTCTAATGTTGTGAGGAGCAAAACTATTTCTGTGTGAGTCATTTGGCACATGACAAGACGTAAAAGTAAACCCGACTTTTATCTCAATTTCTTCATCACCATCATTATTCAATTCCTTGGCTTTGTTTACAGTCAGTCTTGGTTTGATCGTCATCATGACCCGCTATATACCCTATCAGGTCTAACGGTTATATCACACTGTAAGCACCACCCTGTCGGCTGGGGCGTTAGAATGCACCGACTGCACCTCTGCAGAGGGATAAGACTCCCCCAATGGGGCCACCTGTTGGCCGTGGGTCGCGACCCGTGATGCTTAAGGATAGAGCCCAGGTGGATGAGCAGTTCATGACATGCAATACTCCACTTTGGCCCTATCTTGGGCTAGACGGGCGGTCGGAGAGGCGCCCTCCGATCAATCGGCTGGACGCGTCAAGCCCTAGCACCTATATGATTTTCCCAACCCTATTGCCTTTATGGCAAGCCCCAACCCCTTTTTATCATATGGGTGCTAGAAAGCGGTGGCTGCGGGTCTACATGTCCTGGGAATGACGTTAAACTCTATCTGATGGTGAGGTTCCAGTTTTGGAGGTTTGGGGAATGTGGAGCACCCCTTCATCACCATTGCTCCCTGGTCCATTCTGACCCGGAGTGGTAGTACCTGTTAGGGTCCCATCTATGGGTTAAATAGAAAAATGTATTTATAAAAAATTGTCGGCATAAAATGACCCACTGAGGTTGATATGCCGTAAAACAAAACAAACCAAACCAAACACTCTTCTCGCTAAATCACCGAAATTAAGCAGCGATGAGCCTGTTCACTACTTTTATAAGTGACCATTTAAGCAACAGTAGTTACTGTAAAGTAAAATCATTGGGGTGGCCTCGAGTCGGTACAACCAGAAAACGAGGGAGTCTGTCCCCCTTTCACTACTGCTAGACCAAGGGGATTGTTTTGGCGTCTGAGCTCCTCAATTTAGTAGCACAAATCCCTGTGCTACTCATACGCTGAGTTGTTGCGAGCTGGTATCGAACCAGAAACCTTGTGATTCCTAGCCAGACGCTGTACCGACTGAGCTAAGAAACCGAGTATCAATGTGACTTGATTCGGCATTACGTGGACCGAAAAGGGCTGATAAGCCGTAATAGAAAACTACCAACCACCAATGCGCTGTAGGCTTAGAATATGCGGACTCTATCCGCTGGAGACGGGTAAGATCAAAGGTGTTCTGTGTGGGACACTAAACTGGATCTAATGGTGCGGTTCCAGTTTAGGATTTCTGAGAAGTGTGAGGTACCACTCGATCACAATTACTCTCAGTTCCACTCTGACCCAAAATGGAAATATATATTAGGGTCTCATCTTTAGTGTGTCCTAGGTATGACGTTAAACTGCATCTGATATTGAAGTGCCAACTGTGGCGCTCTGACGAGTGTGGGGTACCCCTTCATCACCATTACACCCTGGTCCATTCTGGCCCGGAGTGCTAATGCCTGTTATGGTCCCATTTATGAGTTAAATAGAATAAATGAATTCAACAAAATATTTTGTCCATCATATCTAACACCGGTTTCGACCGGGGGTCCGGTGGATTCGGCCATGTACCGTACAAGCTAACATCGTTGATCACAGGGACCAACCCCCCAGGCAATACTGCACCCTTGATTTAAATTGGCAGAGCTGGGTTTATTGCTCAGTGCCCGAGACGCCCCTCCCCTTGAGGGGGAATTCCGACAGATTCAACGCATTTTTTCTGGTTGTGTATATCGACAAAGGATATATTTAAAAACTATTTAGCCAGAAGAAGTGTATTTAACACAATAGAAATGACCACTAAAGGAAATGTTGAATTTCTCAAAAATTTTGTATTCAGAATACGCATTCCATGGAGTTTTCTATTGGTCAAAGCACATCTGAATCTCTTTTCCTGACATGTTTTGAAGATGCGCTGTTGTATTTTATTTTAATGTCCACCAAGTTCTCAAATCATTTGAGATGAGTTTTAACTTTTGAGGAAATAAAAACAAAAGTCGCATAGAAATGAGTCTCGTGAATATCAAGAGTGCAGCACTTGCAGAATCTTGTTTTTCACCAAAAATATTTCCTTCAAAACTGGTTTCATAATTTTCTTTCACACTGTCACTGCAACGTCTTGGGTTGTACTGTAAGCACCTTGAGTCCTTTGTTTATGAAATTGATTTGATTTGGCATTAACTAACCCGAAAAGGTTTATTATGCCGTGAAACAAAACCACTAACAACTAATTGTCTTGACTTCGTATTGACATCTAGACAGAACCTGGACACAATTTTTTTTCCATTTACAAATTTAGCATTAAAATTTTGTAGCAATACAAAATTAGCATTTATTTACAATTTTAGCTTTAAAAACAAAAGAAGCTTTATTGTTATATACACACCGTTTCGGCCGATGTGCTCTCCAACCTTGTTTAGGTGTTTATTATTGAATTCATGAGCCTTTTTTTTTAACTTGGGAGCCTTCATATCGTAATCGGGAGTCGATTTCGACATGGAGGCTCCCGAGTTCACCTAGAAGGTTTCGGAGTTGGATGAGAAATTCGACAAGAAACACCCGAAAAATCCCGGAGAGCACATCGGCCGAAACGTTGTGTATATAATAATAAAGATGCAGACAATACTACGAAAAATCTTAATAATACAAATTATCAAGCCTCATCTAAAAAATTCAAACAAATGAAAGAATCTTCAGTCTCGACACTATTCATATGAAATATCTAATGTCACATCCTCTCCGCGACGAAGGTGTTGTGTAAATACCTACTCATATGCATTTCTAAAAGGTCATGCATGGGGGTCAAAATTGTGGTACCAGGCATGTATGCCGAAAAATGGTATCCCCTTAAAAATGTGGTATATTGTCAAATGTATCGGGTACATTCTTGAAATGAGTTAACCAAGCGAGAACATGGTACTATTAGTATTTTTCTAATTCAACCATTGTAGTTATTTTTTAAAAAACAAAATAAATAAAATTATTCTAATCAATTATTATTCTGATAACTCCATTGTAATCTATTAGATCTACATATGCCATGAACTGTATAAATTGTATACTATGAATTAAAAATAAAACTGTGTTAGAATAATAACAATGACTAGTGAATCAGTAATCTGTTATTAAAATCAGAATATCAATATGCAAATAGTTTTATTATAAAACATATAAATCATAATTATAATATTATATCTATAAATAGATAAATGTTATGCTTAGGTAAAAGATACCTGGTACTTTTCACAATATCAAATTTTTCATTAAGCCCCCCCCCCTCAGCATAAATGTCCAGTATCTAAACTTTGACCCCTCCCTCTGAAAGGTTCTCTATTTAGATAACCAGGGATCCTCTTTTTTTTTTTTATAACCACATTTCTTGAAAAATGTCCGTCTCTATTTGGACCCGTGAATTGTTTAATTAGAATGCTTAAGGAGAAAGGTGGTGGGAGAACTAGCGTTTAGACAAGTAACTCTCCCCTATCTTACAGCAGAGGCAGTAGCAGCTAAATGTTTTTTTCTTTCTTTCTTAGACAAACTTGAGAGGGGACATTTATCATCATCTCCCGTCGTAGTGGAGAAGTTTAAAAGCTTTTTTAAAGCAAGTCATTATTATAACGATAATTCTGTTGCAATTCATTTTAAAGTGGAACTTAGTTTTACTTCTTAACACATATTCATGGGGGAATAATAAGTTAAACGTTAAATATTGTTTACATCGTCACTCGTGTGAAATAAGACATAATTTTATTTTCATCTCACACATTATCATATATGTGATGGAAAGCGGTGGCTGAGGGTGTTAATGTCCAGGATATGCCGGTAAAGAGCACATAGTTGTGAGATTCCAATTCTGGATCTCAGGAGAGTGAGGATTATTCCTTCATAGCTATTACTCCCAGGTCCACCATAACCTGGAGTAGTTAGGGCCCCAGCTATGGGTTAAATAGATAAAAGATGAGTTTAAAAATGAGCTCAAGAAATGAGTTTACAAAAAAGAATGTATACCATACAAAGATGAATAAAACAAAAACGTCTTCGGCATAAAATAACCCAAGGATTGACATGCAGTAAAATCCAACCAACCAACCAACCAACCAACCAGCGTGCTGTTCATTGCTAAGAGAATAAACATATTTACTGGAACTGATTATTAAAGAGGACGAAAATGGATTATTTTAGAAGAGTAGGTATGGTTAAAATTTTGGTGTTGCAGCACCTCCCCGCTTCTTTGTACTTTTATTTAAAAAAAAAAATGTAAATTGACAATTATTCTATTTCCCCCCAAGAACTGAGAGTAAACCGGAATATGATTATTCTTTCTATGAATTTCTTTAATATAATAAGGAAATAAATCACGTTTAAAAGAGCACATCTTCAAGAGAGACAAAAAAAACGGCAAAAATGCGCCATTTTGACGGATGCTTATTTTAATTTATAAAATTCTACCATTTTAAAAATTGTAAAAAAATTGTAAAACAAATAATTTTGACATGCAATTTTTTTATTGCATGTCAAAATTATTCGCTTTAAAATCCTCTCGCTTTAAAATACAGCAAAAATTACGCTTCATTCATTTTATCCGAGTTTTATTGTATTTCAATTGTGTGTGTGTGTGGGGGGGGTTAAAAACACGGGAAATTCTGGCCATGCACATACAAGAGTTACGCGTCCCATTATGATGTAATGACAAGTTAATCTTGCAGATCCATTTTCATTGATTAGCGAGTTCGATCCTAGCTGAAAGCTTAATATTTGCAACCTTGTGTCACATACTACCCATGGCGAACGTGTCGGTTAAATACCTATGGAAGAGGATACTTCATTGAACATATTTACCTGAAAACTACAACTGTGTTTAAAGATTTAATGAATTTCGTGTCACAAAATAAGTAAATACAAGAGAGAAAAATGAAACACTTGTAATTTTGTGTTGAGGAGTCCTATGTGTTATAAGTGCATTAACTAAAAAAAAACAAAAAAAAACTTTCATATGAAGTAAGACTTAAGAAGATTGACTTACCAAGTTTGGTTTATCGACGTACAGGAGGGAATATGATTGAAGTCTACAAATATACCCATGGATTTTATTCAACGAACTTTTATCTACTGAACATTGCTCAAAATATCAATACCAGGGGTCATAAATTAAAATTCTTTAAAAAAATTTGTAAAGCAAATGCAAGACAAAATTATTTTAGTAACAGAATGGTGAATACATGGAATAAACTACCTTCATCAATAGTGAATGCCCCATCTCTAAACTCCTTTAAGGCAATGTTAGATAATCTGGGGAAAGATTATAAATATTCTGTGGAATTAAGATGAATGTTTATAAAGAACAGCTGACAGGTCTCAGACATAATATACTAGCTGAAAAAGATGATATTATAATAATAATAATAATAATAATAATAATAATAATAACTAACATCAGTCAGAATCCAACCCGATCCTAAGTTTACGACCCTATGTCTATCTCTATTCGTAATATTTATTTTTCTTTAATTATTCTTGATGTCATTTACTGTTGAGCGAAAAATTTACCCCCACCACCACCACACATATACACACATATATATATACATACATACATACATAGCTGTATCTTAACGATTATATTTAATAACTTTATCACGCGCATTGTACTTATAAAATAATAATTACCTCGTTGCTATAAATGTTCTTGTTTATATTTATATGCATTCATATACGTGGTAGAGTAGGTCTTAAACCTTAAATATTAAAATGCTGTACCCTTAAAAAAGAAAAATTGAGTAAAATAAAAATGCATAATCTGTTTACTTATAAATGAAATCAGTTATAACAAAAATTATGTCTCTATCGCTCTCCCTATCTCTCTCTCCCCTCTCTCTCTCTCTCTCTCTCCACACACACACACGCGAATAATAATAATAATAATAATAATAATAATAATAATAATAGAGAATTGGACCATCCAGAAAATAGTATTGTTAAGATCAGTAAGAATACTCAGAAGAGTCCTGGAGACCTAAGGAAACTCGTCACTCAGACTTCGGTGAAGTAGCATCTTTTTACACTGGCGTTTATGACTTTTTTTGAGTTCATTGATAAATCAACATTGAAAAATTCATTAACATAGGATAATTCCCTAATTTTTGGTAATTTTTTTTCAAACGTGGGTGTCAAAATTGTATTGTAAAAACACGGATTTTTCGACAAATTGTCTCCCTAACGAAGATGAACTTAAGAAAAAAATCAACAGTATTTATTTTAGACACCCTTCAGTTCAATTGTAAAATTGTGATAATTGTATATACGTTACAATATTAAAATATTTAGATATATTACGTTTGTTTTTAATATTCTTTCTTAATTCTGATTTATTCATTATTTTGTTTTTACTTATTTTGTTTTTGTTTGTAAACGATACAATAATAGGGGAATATTTCTTTCTCTTTTTTATGTCAGGGGACATAATCAGGGTTAATTTTCAAAAGGAGTTATTCCCCTCGGGACTTCGGCTAAGGGACCATCTCACATTTAATCTCTTCAAGGGGTAAATTTTGCTTATGGTTTTTTAGACAGCACTTTAAACGAACGCTGATGCAACGAAAAGATTTCTATTTATTTTCAAAGAATTTATTTCCATTTCAGATTTTCATATGAGATTGAAATTTATGGCTTGTTTGTAGGATTCAATTTGAAAAAATGTAATAATAATTTACATAGCTAAATAAGATTATTTCGTCTTTTTAGATTGTCTTCCCGGCTTTGAATACCCATCATTGTGCGTGTATATTTGTGTGCCTTGAAAAGAGCGGGGGTGGGGGAAAAGCGTGGAAAAACAAACAAACAAATAGAGAAATAGGTAAGGAGATAGATTTCGTGCAATGATTTTTAAGGTAGACAGGTTCAGCTTATTTAAAAGATTGATGGGGCATAATTCTATTCTTCCATATGGCTCATTGCCAGATTCTAGAGAGCCTAACACACACACACACACATATATATATATATATATATATATATATATATATATATATATATATATATATATAACAGATATATCTATATATACATATATACACACACACATTATATATATATATATATATATATATATATATGTAATGAGAAGGTTCACAAAGTGGTTTAAATCTTTTTACTATTCCTTTGGATTTTAAAGAAGATATATGTCAGTCAGTCTCTGTCTGTCTGTCTCCCCCGCTCTCTCTCTCTCTCTCTCTCTCTCTCTCTCTCTCTCTCTCTCTCTCTCTCTCTCTCTCTCTCTCTCTGCTAATTTGTTTAGACCACGGAGGGACTAGTTTTATAATAAAAGTACAGTGGCTCCAAGATTTTATTCAGATTCTTGCCCTGATGAGTTACTAAGCGAAACTATTTGTAGGTATATCTGACTCTTTAGGTATAACTTTATATATATATATGTGTGTGTGTGTGTGTATAAAGTTAAACCTAATGAGAGAGAGAGAGGGACAGACAGTCAGACACAAACAGACCGATTGGTTTAAATTTAGAAATCGGATTTGAAAAATTAAGGAAACTGAAATAAATTTATATCAGATAACTGGTTTTCATATATATATATATATATATATATATATATATATATATATATATATATATATATATATATATATGAGGAAAAGGGGGTTGGAATTGATCCGACAGAATGAGGTAAAATAAGGAATGACAAAACAAATCTCAGACAAAAATGTTTAGTATATTTCGTTGGAGTAGTGAAGCAAAAGAATCTGAGTTCAATTCTCCAGTGAAATATACTACACATTTTTGTCTGAGTTTTGTTCTTTCATTCCTTATTTTACCTCATACATATATATATATATATATATATATATATATATATATATATATATATATATGTGTATGTGTGTGTGTGTGTCTACATATATATATTTACCAACCCCTCCGCACGAGCAGGATGTGACACAAAGTCAATTTCTTAAGCGGAGTTCAACAGGTTTGAATTCAGAGTTTTCCTTCTCCTAGACTGGTTACCTAGCCATGGTTAAAGAACCCAGTCTGCCCTGCTATTTACCCATAGCTGGAGGTAGAGTAGGATTTATACCTTTCCCAAGGGTATTAGCGCTAAGTGAAATGCAATTACCACGTCCAGGATTTGAACTCGGGGCGACGAGTCCATTTCCCATGACTTTAACCATTACACCACGCGCTGTGTGTCTACATATAATGTATGTTTTTCATTTTTTTTCCATTAATCAGTTCTTATGTAATCAGATAGATATTACAAGACCTATTAAACTTTCGTCTGAGCTCTGATATTAAGATGTTAACAAGTAATGTAATTACCTTAACTTACAGGTTGGAGGAATGCAACAAAAATACAATCTACATAGATAATAGAATTCTTTGTTTCCCAGAAGAATTTAGTCCAAAAAATCTCAAATTTTCCATCGCGTTGTTTTCCTCACAACGAGACTCGTGTCATCATTTACCCAACGATAACGTATACACGTACCATACTAACAATCTTATCAAGAAAAAAAAAATTCAACCTCTCCATTTAAATAATGACCAATGGTTGCGTAAAAAGTAAGTAAAGTCGTCAGGGCGGCCTAATGTCGGTATCAGCCATGCAGCGAGGGAGTCTATCCCCTTTTCACTAGCGCTAGACCAAGGAGATTATTTTAGCGTCTGAGATGGAGCGCCGCACCTACCATCAGCTCCTTAATTTACCGCACAGAACAAAAAAACCAAAACAAATTACTATACATTTAATTAACCATTGAAATTAATTATTGAATCTATTATTGAGACAGTTGTTTGTGTTAGTATTGCAATGTATAATTTCAATTAAACTTAGTTTAAAAATATTTTTCAACATTAAATGTATAGTAATTTGGGTTTTTTGTTGTTTATTTTTTTTAAGCAATACGTAATTAAAAACCTCTAAAACCGTAACCCAATTCGCAAAATGTTAATTCATAGACTGTAGTTAAACTGTCATTGGGTACCACCAAAAAACTTTCCGTTTTAATTTTCCGACCTAAATCAGAAGTCAGCCCAAGGCCTGCTGATATTTAATGTGTATATATATTTACTTTTCCTTAATTGTTTTATTTTCGAAGTTTCCTCCGGACATACACATACACACAACTGCCCTTTATATATGTATAGATAATTTTAATTCAATAATTAACAATATTTTTAGAAATAAGAAATTAATGAGACGATTTGTGGAATTGATATTTCAATGCAGAAAAAAGGAAAGAAAAACATGTAAAAAATTAAATAATTAAATTGGTTGGTTGATTGATTTTAATGGCATATCAACCCGTTCAGGGTTATGTCATGCCTAGCAGTTAGGAAATAATATGTGTTGTGTATCTATATTTACACTTTTGTAGTAATTGGTTTTAACAATGTGTTAGGGGATTATGTTGTATGGTAATGATTAGGTTCATGTCTATATTCTATGTAATAATTTTATTTCCTTCAAAAAGGAGAGAATGTCTTCTAAGTTGACATTTTCAAATAGATCTGTCATATTGTTTGCAGTAAAATAACGGTTTCTGATGTGAGCAAAAATAATAAGTAATTTAATTCAATTTACTTAATTATTTTTGCTCACTTTCTTTTTTTTGACCATATGACCTTTAGGCACCCCTTTTGCGATCTCGATTCATAAGGACATGTTTTCATTTACACCGTCAAAATCCAGTTGTTTGTTAACAGACGACTTTTAGAGTTTTTTTAAATTATCAAAACTAAACCCTAACCCTAACCCCCTAACAAACAACCGGATTTTGACGGTGTAAATGAAAAAAATGTCCTTATGAATCGAGATCGCAAAAAAATGGTAAAGGTCATATCGTCGGTTTTTTGTAATATGTAAAATTCAATAAATATTAAAATTATCAAAATTAATCTTATGATTTTGTATGCTATTGCTGTTTTTGATCTGATTAGTCAATGTGTAAGGCAATGAACCCCGATTCCCCAGCTGATATACATGAAATATATCCTTGAAGTGTTGACATTTTGTTCAAATCAATCAATCATTCAATCATCAATCTGTTGTATATTCAGATTCCTACATTCATAAAATTTCACAAAACGCTAATACCCTTGGGAAATGTATGCACCAAACAATCCCCCCCCCCAGCTATGAGTAAATAGTAAGGCAGACTGGGATCTTTAACCTTGATATGGTAACCGGTCTAGGAGAAGTAAAACTCTGAATTGAAACCTTTTAAACACCGCGTAACAACTGATCGTGTGTCATATCCTGCTCGTACGGGGGTGGGTGTAAATACACAAAGTATTTTTAAATTATTATGAAAAAAGAAAATGAACAAAGAGTCTTGTAACATTTCATATAGCGCTAATGCCCTGGAGAAGGTATGCACCGAACTTCCTCCAGCTATAGGTAAATAGTAAGGCAGACGGTCTAGGAGAAGGAAAATACTGATTTGTACCTGTTAAACTCCGCTTAAAAAGAAAATCTTTGCACAGAATGTATACAACCTTAGCATGACATCTATATACAGAATAAATTCTGGGGTATTATCGCAAAAATGCGTCCTGGCCTCCAGCCCTAAAAACGCTAAGTGGTGCTGGTCAAAATCCGACCCGTGCCACTAGTTTGTTTAATGTCGGTTGTTTTTTGGATATTTGTTTTGAATTAAAATAAAAAAGAATATCTAAATATTTTTTTATTTTTATTTATGTATTTGTTTAATAATGTGTTGATTGTTTTTATTTTCGAAAATCGGTCGTATTTATTTAAAAATACTTGACAGTTTTTTTTTGTTTTTTTATAAAATAAAATAAAAATACCGAAAAAAGTTTTTTTTTCTAATTAAAAATGACATGACATTTTAAAAAATTATTTTAAATGCGGGATAAAGGTATTTATATTTACTTCTCGATAAAAAAAAAACCTGTGGGTTGCTCACTTTTAACACCTGCAAACCACTGGAAACAGTTATTTGTCGGGAAAAAAAAAACGCCTTCAAACCGCTACATAAATAGCTCACAGGCACCATTTAGCGTTTTTTTTTTAGGGCAGGAGGTCAGGACGTATTTATACGATATGCACCAAATTGTTTAGTAATTATTCCGATAGTACCTAAAAATGCCCTCTTAAATCATCAAATAAACTAATCAATTCAAAGCGTATTATTTAGATTATTCGGACTATTGTCCTCATATTTATTGTTATCTGTACAACGTTTCGATCGATGCTCTCCGGCCTTCTTTAGGTATTTGTCGGACTCGGGAGCATTCTCGAACTCGGGAACCTTCTTTTCGAATTCAGGAACCTTCCTTTAATCGGGAGCCCCAACGAATTTTGAACGTAACCCTTTAATTAATCCACGGGCGTATCCTGTTCTCATTCCGCTAACCATAACTGGAGTACAGATGTTAAGCTGTGTTAATTATTAACAGAACGTAATATAAAATAATAAACACAAATTTAACACCTAGAGAGCACATCGGCCGAAACGTTTGTACAATAACAATAAAGATGAGGACAATAGTCCGAATAATCTAAATAATACTAAGAAACACGAATATTAATAAATTGATCATCATGAAATAACCTAATCAATTCAAAGCGTGTATCGCCGCTCACTCCGAAGAAGTGGATTTTTTTTAGAGATATTTTCAGGATAATCTCGCTGTATTAAGAAAAGCTGACGAGGCCGATGCATATTTATGTCTGACCGATTTTGATCAGCAAACTTTATCGATTGATGTTGATGAGATCAGCATGCACCACTTGTTGTTTGGCACGTGAGATCTGAAATTCAGGGCGTAAAAGGAAAAAAATCCTTTTTTTTTTCAGCATCACTGCCGACGCAGGATTCAAAAGTCGCTACCGATGAACCCATCGATTCTTGCAGCTAGTTCGTGTCTCAGCATGTCTGGCGCCAGGTAAAACATACTATTGTCCTCAGTGAACTTCGTCTCACACGTTCATGGCCCTTCACTGGAATCGGTAGTGAGCGTGTATGCCTGTCTGATCATGAATGAATAACATTTTCTGGATCATCAACATCTGTATGGGTCACTGGACCTCGAGGAGGAATTTCCTTTCCAAGTGAACAGAATATAGCGGAAAATGTATAATCTGTCGTCTTTTTGGAGTCGGAAGATGAGAGACATGTTCGATTTTTGAAAAAAAATGTTTGTGTGTGTGGATTTATAATATAGATAAAACAAAAAGATTTGTGAAAAGAGATGAGAAAAGAGAAATATATTCAGTAACACAAATAAACGTAGGAAAGCATTGTACAATTATTTGCTCTCATGGAAAAGTAGTCAATTTCTCCTAAAGTTCAGAGAAACGCATCCATTAATAACTAGCAGGGCTACCCGTCGTCGCCTGGGTAGAGGGGGATTTTTTAAAGTTAGTCCCGCAGGTCTATTATTACTGTATCATGAGTTGAATCCTCCTGGGATGCCGCAATTAAATCCCTATGTAAAAAAAATAGACCTTGCATTGCTACTTTGAAAATAAATGTTAATGTCTACTATCTAAAATATTACATGAAAAAAATATCCTTGCTGTTATCATTTTAATTTTATTTTTTAATTATCTTCACGAATATCAATAAATCTCTATTATCTTTGCTCAAAAACCAAGCCTTGGTGATATTCAATGTGTATATATATTTACTTTGTTGTTAATTGTTTTATTTCCGAAATTTCCTCCGGACATGGACATACACATACACGATTTATATAGTCTCATTTTCGTTATTTTGGATAAATCTAACATGATCAAAGGGGAACCACTCTTGACTGATAAATTATTTATTATTTATTGATCTACTAGGAAAAAAAGAATATAGGGTTAGGTTCAGGGTTAGTTTAATGGGAAAATAAATAAATAATTTATCAGCTAAGAGTGGTTCCCCTTTGATCATGTTAGACTTATAGGAAATAACCCTCATCTTTAACCAGAACGTGTTACAAGATGATAACAGACATACTTTTTAAAGTAACACAAGTATTAATATACACATGTCCTATACAACGAAAATGGCAATTTTTGTCTGTCTGTGTATTACCAGTTGGCGCCTACTCTGATAATCTGATCATGATGAACATTAACATAAATGTTAATCCAGATTGGAGAGTCAAAGAAATGCAACAAGCCCCATCCAGTATTTGAACTCTTGTCGCTGTGTCCATTTCTTACGACAATAACCATTACACGACTTTAAGCCACATATAAAATGTAATCTATCAATATTCATATACATAATTAATTGTAAGTTGAAAATGGAAGTGAATCCGACCGTATGTTGAAAGGAAAAATTCAAGGAAAGGAAATGCCGAATGGATAAAATAGATACTAAACATTTACTCTGACGAAGACCGTTATTCTTTGTATGCTTAAAGATTTTGTATGCTTAGAGATATGGTAATTTTCTATTATTATTATTTTATTTTATATTAAAAATAATAATAAATAGAATACATGTGTACATGAACAAACTCCTGGCCGAAACACGTGTTAGTAAATCTGTTTTATCCATTCAGCAATTTCTTTTCTTTGTTTATTTTTCCTTTCAACATAATTAATTGTGTTTAACATGTGCTTACGTCACCAAAAGAGTGAACTATAAAATCACCACTTCTGATGACGTATCAACATTCTTTTTACGATATTCTTTTCTTTTTTTTTTTAAAGTTACACTCATTTGTATGCATTGATGACGTAGAAATAGAATTTTACGTTATTTTGATTTATTTCTGCCCTAAATTTCTTTTTCGCCCCCAGATATATTGCTTTTAGTCTTTGATGTTAGGGGTGAACAAGTGAATATATATATATATATATATATATATATATATATATATATATAAACGTACATGCACACTGATGATGAGTGCCTAGGGCAGCATAATCCGAAAAAATGTGTATTTTTCTTGAAAAGTGGGACAGATGTACGTTTTCTTTTTAAAGTGAGTAGTTAGTACAAAAGCCTTGGGCAATTATTTCAAAGCATCATGGCCGGCACACCCATAATATAATTATAACAAACAAATTTATTCACACACACAAAAATCATAAATCAAATAAAGCTGTGTATAAATTTACCTCACCAAAACACACATACATATATTTGCTTACTAAATTTAGTACATCATATCACAAGGTCACGTGTGTGGATCACTCAGTGAGAAACGACCTTCCTGCTGTGGAAGTGGGCAATATTAAACTGCTGACTTCTGCTACACCTCAGCAATGCTCACACACACACATACACACACAACCTACCTCATAGAGGTTCTTCACGGAACAAATGGACATGCTACTACTAACACACTCGTCTACCCGGATTTTAATAGCATGTTCAAACCCTCAAAAACACTTCAACTTTTATAGTTCTTCTATAATGCTCCCTTTCTAATAATCTATCAACAATTTCTTCAAATAAGAAATTTTCTCCTGATGATGACCTAAGGTCGAAACTAGTTGAGAATTATCAACATACAAGAAATATTCCTGATTGTCTTAATACTTTTTGTTCACACTATATATATATATATATATATATATATATATATATGACATTATGACACATACAATTGTTAGACAGCTGCATCCTAGTAAATACATTAACACAAATCGATTCTAACTTATTGTTTACTTTTTGAATCTCACAAAAAATCAACTTCCAGTGTGAGACTTTTTTGAATCGAAAGTCAGCGTTCCTTCGCAACGAACATTTTAGTGCAATGAACACACAGGTAAAATCGACTGCTATTAATCGGTGTCTCGATTAATTCAGTGGATTTAACACTGAAGATCCTTATGGTGAAACTCGAGTAGGTTATCTCTTATACCCATTTTATAATAAATTTGCTCTACTTAGTATTGAACACTTTGTATTTGTTATATCGCTGAATTACCCCCCTGAATTCCACACTTACCAACCATCGTGACCAAATTCACCGGTAAGTCACCTTTTCCTTTATATATATATATATATATATATATATATATATATATATATATTTACCAGCCCTTCCACACGAGCAGAATGCGACACAACGTCAATTTCTTAAGCAGAGGTTAACAGGTTTGAATTCAGAGTTTTCCTTCTCGAAGACTAATTACGTAGCCAACGTTAGAGAACTCATTTACCCATAGCTGGAGGGATAGTAGTTTGATGCATACCTTTCCCAAGCGCTATGTTAAATGCAAACAACCTCTTCCAGGATTTGAACTCGAGTCGACGAGTCCATTTACTCCAACTCTTACACGACGCACTATGCATATATATATATATATATATATATATATATATATATATATATATATATATATAAATAAATGGACCATCGAGATGGTCTCGCAGACCCATTACTAGTAAAAAGCGAGTTCAATTACGAACACACACACACGCACGCACACACACACACACACACACATATATATATATATATATGTGTGTGTGTGTGTGTGTGTGTGAAAAAATATTTTTTGTACTTTTTGACACACCTTGTATTCTGAAGAAAAAAATAACGTTACATTCATTCTTCATTTTTATCTTCGTAAATACAACTTTAAATTTGGTACTTTTTTGACACCTGAAAAAAATTAATGAATGGAACGTTATTTTTTTCAGAATACAAGGTGTGTCAAAAAGTATAAAAAATCCTGGTACTTTTTTGACAAACCTTATATGTATATGAATATATATATACAGGGTGTTCGGGTGAAATTTGAGAGTTTCATAAGGAAAAAGAAAAAGTGCTTGGTAGTTGGAAAATATAATGGATTGTAAAGAAATTCCACAGGTACGGATATTACACTACTGTCAACAAGTTTCACTCAAAATAACCGTCATTAGCATCGATCAGAGTCTCAATCCTGCTCCGGAACCTGGAGCAAGCTGATGTTACGGTTTCCCTGCGAAGGGTCTCAAAAACTCCCTTAATTCTGTCGATTAACTGGGCTTTTGTAGTACTGACACGGCGATTGGTGTTTTTCTCAACAGCGCCCCATACATAATAATCCATGGGGTTAAGATCTGGGAAGTTCGGTGGCCAAACATTGGTACTGGTGTAGTTGTAAAAATTCCCCGACAACCATTTTTGACTTTTCCCAGAGCTCTGACGGGGGGTGGGGGCAGATTCTGCTGCCATACCTATAGTCTACCATTGGCTACCCTTGTTATCCAGGCTTGACTACAGTGTTTAGCAACTCCACGTAGGTATCTGGGGTTCCTCCAACACTTTATTCTGCAGATTTTCGAGGAATTCTTCTGTACAAACGCAATCAGATCATCTGTTATGTTGCTTTCTTCTGACCACAGCCTCGTAGTCTCTATGCAATTCTCCAGTTCATGTTTGTATTTACAGTATTCAGCGAGCATTGGGCAGCAACCATAATCTGCTTATTTTGATGGCCGGTGCAAACCATCATGATACAAGTTATTCTCTTCCATAATTCAGATGGGTTCCAGTCATCCATTCTATCTCTCATCACGTATATGAAGGAAGAAGGGTCTAAGCTTCTAAATGAGGCGTAGGGTGCGTCAATACCAAATGATGCGTAGGGTGCGAAAAATAACCAAGTATAAAATGTCAAATTTATCCCGAGCACCCTATATATATATATAGAGAGAGAGAGAGAGAGAGAGAGAGAGAGAGAGAGAGAGAGAGAGAGAGAGAGAGAGAGAGAGAGAGAGAGAAGTCTCTTATATTCACGGATGAGTCGAGAATTAAGAGCCAATTGTGAAATCCAAAACATTTTGTTGTATTTCCTTTAAAAACTCTCAGCTTCAGGCATAAAAATCTTAGCAGTGATAAAAGAAACCTGTTGTATGATAATAATGCTTTGTCCTGAATGACATGACCATGTACTTGAATTCATATAAATAGAATAGTTTTATTTAACTTCCCTGTATTTTAGTGCTAAGTACCGTAATAAAAAAAAACGGAATAGCTTCAACCTTCTGCTTACGGTACTTGAGAAGGGCTGAACGTCAGGTCTTTAGGAGACTCTCTCTCTCTCTCTCTCTCCAATATATATATATATATATATATTTGTGAATAAAAAGACCTTAAATACCAGGGGTATCGTGATTATAGATCATTTTAACTCGTGGGTATCTGAGGTATATATAATATATATATGTGCATAAACATATATTTATGTGTTTCTACATACTCCTATATATATTTAACTAAAAATGCCATAACAAGACGACAACTACTTCAGTTCCAGTGATCTTCTGAAAAAGAGATTATATATCGAAATATCAAGAAAAAATACAGGTTAACAAACAACACCATTGTTGCCTTATTATTTTTTCTTTACACCTGCATTGTGATATCCTTCAAAATCAACCTCCAAACCAATATATATATATATATATATATATATATGTATGTGTGTGTGTGTGTATTTCTACAGACACACACACACATTTGTATATACGTGTTTCTACAGAAACATATGTAAATATATGTTTCTTCACATTCACACACACACACACATATAAACACATACACACACACACACATATATATATATATATATATATATATAATCAGATAACCTACTTTAGTTTCCCATGCTGATTATCAGGATTAATTGCAATGAATTAATTAAATCAATTTAATTAATTCATTGGGGTTAACCATGATAATCCGCATCGTAAAACTCGAGATGGCTATCAGACTATAAGATTTCAATATATATATATATATATATATATAAAGTAGACGTTGTGGCCTGTGTCGGGGAGATAAGTCTTTCCTAACGAAGGATATTACTAGGAAAATGGTAATTAAAATCAACATCAATGACAGAGCTTGATCACCAAACACTGAAAAAAAGATGGCTTCACAAACGAGAACGCCTAGGCAGTTAATGTATATCATTTCAATCCTCCTGTACCAAGGTCGGTAAGAAAAACATTGTTGAATTAAGATATATTTAACTGGTTTGTATTAGTATTTGCTGCTAAAAAATTCTTGCTTATATCAATATATATATATATATATATATATATATATATATATATATATATATATATATATATAGAGAGAGAGAGAGAGAGAGAGAGACAGAGATAAAAGGATATGAAAACGCACAATGCTGTTAAACTGAAAATATTTTATATCATTTTCATAGCTAATATTGAACAATGTTTCGATTTATAAAAATCATCTTCAGGGCTTGTTTTTTATTCCGGACTCATCGAGAGAGAAGCTGATATTTTTTGAATTCAAAACGAAAACATTGATGTTCCAAAAAGCGATCGTTTCGTCTTGTACGCTTTTTGGAACATCAATGTTTTCGTTTTGAATTCAAAAAATGTTAGCTTCTCTCTCGATGAGTCCGGAATAAAAAAAAGCTCTGAAGATGATTTTTATAAATCGAAATATTGTTCAATATTAGCTATGAATATGATATAAAATATTTTCAGTTTAACAACATTGTGTGTTTTCATATCCTTTTATCTATACTTATACCGTCAGATTCATTTCCTTACTCTTAACTTTTGTCTCTGTTTTTTTCTTTTCAGACTCCTGGAGAACGATGGAAAAGGCCCCAACTATAATTATGATCTGGACGGTTTTTCTAGTTGCCTCATACTCAAACTTTATTTGAAAAACGCATGCGTGAGAAACTGCCAGTTGACTTCGTATCCACGATACCCTAACTTTTATTTATATGCTCTATCAATGATATTGAGCAATATTTATTTATAACTATGGCAAACTATAATATACACACACACACACGCGCGCATATATATATATATATATATATATATATATATTTACATATATATTTACATATATATATATATATATATTTACATATATATATATATGTATGTAGGGAAATGATACAGTTATAAGATGGTAATATTTTATTATAAAATAGAATATAAAATGTGAGGAATACAAAGGCCTTCGTATTCCCCACATTTTATATTTCATTTTATAATAAAATATAACTATCTTATAACTGTACGATCTCCCTACATACATATGATTCCTCCAATTTTAGTACTATATAAGTTTTATGTACCAAAGATTTATTCATATGTATGTATGTATATATTACATTATTAAACCATTTTGCTTATTTTCACTCTAGCTTACCTTTAATTTTTTCATTTTATTTTAGAAAAAATATTTTATGTTTGAATATTTGATGGACATTTAAATATTTATCTAAGCCATATCATCAATTCCTTTTAATTTCCACTTTGATAAAATCATTTTTTTTTTCAGTATGATATTTTTCTAAGACTTTCGACAATAATAATCAATACAAAATAATAAATAAAATAATACAAGTTTAATCGTTATCTCACAGTCCAGAGAAACTTGTCACCTTTATGACCTCGATAAAAGCATCCGAATCTGTCGAACTCTGCCTCACGTTAACAAAATATTGCAAAACTTTTGACTCGCCCCTGGAGTCTGCTAATCGGAGTTCAAACTTTGGCACAACTTTACTAGAACAGGAACCACCAATTTAAAGAATGCATACACTATTCAGTAATGATGCCGTGCCGAAATAATTTTCCTGCAATTTTCTACAAGACATAGCCCTTCATTGATCGACTCATTGGTGCTGGGCCAATGCAACAACGATTGACCTATGGCCACGCTCACATCGTAAACGTTGCCAATGATAAAAATAAATAATAGCAGGGCTACAGGTTTTAACAGGAGATTTACGTCTGAGCGGCAATATTTTAATATCCTATTCCGGTCCAATCTTATGTTACATGTAGCCCCCCTCGCTTCTGTTGGTTCATTTGAGTTTGTAATTGGCAGTCTTAGCGGCAAGAAAAGGAAAATTTGCATAATTTGCGTTGAGGGCTTGTGCGTCTTGATCCGCTGCAAGAACGCCAAGGCGAAAAGGAGCATTAAACAAAGCCAACATTCGTTTAATTATACCTCATTCCTGGCATACGAGAAGTGTGTAGCGTTTTGGACGATGGGAGAGACGAGAGAAGAAATCTGCAACTTTTATTTAAACTCTTTGTCGACAATTCTTTCGCATTGAAGACAACAAATTTCAGTATTCATTGTTAACGTCATTTAGCTTTGCATAAACCGCCATTATTATTTTACTTCCTGTGAGTTTTCCAGGCCGTTAGTAACTGGTGGTTTTTCACTGGAGTCCGAGTGACAGCAAGTCTCCTCATCCCTCCAGGACTACTCTAAGTATTCTCTCTGATCTCAACAGTGATGTGGGGTGGATTGTGTCGATTCTTCCACTGATCCCCCCCTCTCTCTCTCTAGGCTTTTGAGGACCGTTTCTTCAAGGACAGCGGTAGCAACTACAATTATGGACAGTTTTTCTAGTTACCACATAAAAGTAAAATAAGTGTAATGGCCTACTGTCCGTATCCAGAAGACAGCGAGGGAGTCTATCCCCTTCTCACAAGCGCTAGATCAGTGCATTGCATCTCTGGTGGAGAACAATAGCTACCATCAGCCCCCCCACTTTACCGGACAGATTTAATCTCATTTTTTCTATTTAATCCATAGACGGTACCCTAACACATACCACAAGGTACCACATCGGATCATAGTGAACCTGGGAGTAATTGGCAATAAAGTGGTACTCCACATTCTCCAGAAATGGAACCTCTACATTATAGGCAGTTTAAGCAAAGTTCTTTTAATAACGGTATGCCAGCACTAATTTTATTAGTTATCGTCCTTAGTTTGCATGTGCGACACAAGGGGCACGCCGCCCTGTCGGCTGGGACGTTAGAATGCACCGACTGCACCTCTGCAGAGGGGTAAGACTCCCCCAACGGGGTCACCTGTTGGTCGTGGGTGGCAAACCGTGTTGTTTAAGGATAGGGCCCAGGTGGATGAGCAGTTCATGACTTGCAATACTTCACTTTGGCCCTATCTTGGGTAGACGGGCGATCGGAGAGGCCCCCTCCGATCAATCGGCTGGTTACGTCAAGCCCTAGCACCTATATGATATTCCCAACCCTATTACCCTCATGGCAACACCCAATCCCTTTTTATCATATGGGTGCTAGAAGGCGGTGGCTGAGGGTCTACATGTCCTGGGAATTACGTTAAACTTTATCAGATGGTGAGGTTCCAGTTTTGGAGGTTTTGGAATGTGGAGCACCCCTTCATCACCATTGCTCCCAGGTCCACTCTGACCCGGAGTGGTAGTACCTGCTAGGGTCCCATCTATGGGTTAAATAGAAAAACATGAGTTGATAAACAAAATTGTATTATGCATTAAGAATGAATTTATTTCACAACTTTGTCGGCATTAAATGACCCACCGAGGTTGATATGCCGTAAAACAAACCGAACCAAACAAGGGGTACCGTAAAAGCTAAAAAGAAAAACACAAATCGTAATGTTAATAAAAGAGGAACAAGCTAATTGCATTATTCAAATGCAATGGTACCTTGACTTACGAACTTAATTCGTACCGCTTAAAACTCAGATATCTCGGATAGGAAATCATTTTCACCTTTGGAATAAATTGAAATACCATTAATTGGGGTAATATGAACATTAGCTACATAAATGAGAGTAACCTCCTCTTGTATGTTTCACTTTGAGGAAGCCGTTTGTTTTGGTCCGCCATTTTCATTTTACCGTAAATCTACACTGAAAATACGAATTTGTTCGAATAAGTACAACTGCATCTTTTAAAACAAAAAAAATCATCAAATGTATTCTTAATAACAATTAAGTTCATTTCAAATAACTCGCAAGTACAATTAAGAACAGATTTTATGATATTTTCGTGTTCAAACATGCAGTTGTATTTATTCGAAGAAATTTGTATTTTCAGTGTAGATTTACGGTGAAATGGCCGACCAAAACAAATGGCTTCCTCAAAGTGAAACATAGAAAGGGAGGTTACTCTCATTTATGTAACTAATGTTCAGATTACCTTAATAGGTTCCAGTATCTGGCCCCCTAAAAGCACCCTCTTTTTCATGTTTTTTTTTTTAGTAATTAAAATAGCACTGTATCTTATGAGAACCTAATGAAATAGAATATAATGAATTATGACCGGTAATATATTTTTTATAAATAATATTTTTGGGGGTGTAATAAATTTGGAAAACATAAATAATTTTAGTGAACTTATTTACATAAGTGTATCTGAAACAGATTCTAGTCCACAAAGCAAAAAATCGACCGAGTGACAGCTCGTAAATTGGAAAACTCGTAAAGTAGGGCACTCGTAAGGCAAGGTATCACTCTACAACTTAACTTTGACTAATTAAGATTATTTTCATATTGATAAAGAGGGAGACAACTATGGTTAACTTGAAGACATGTAACCAGCTGATAGCCTGCATAGATTGTAAATTAATAAAAACACATGCGCATAAGCAAAAATATCTGCACTACCCGGTGAGGATTAAAATCATTATAAAATGAATTGTTAGTTGGTTGGATTTTACGGTATGTTAACTCTCTTTTGTCGAAGACGTTTTGTTTTATTCATTCTTGATGGTATTCAAGTTTTTAAAACTCAATTTTTGACCCGCCCTGTCGGCTGGCGTGTTAGAATGCACCGACTGCACCTCTGCAGAGGGGTCAAACTCCCCTAAATGGGACAAGCTGTTAGCCGTGGGTGGCGACACGTGATGCTTAAAGATACAACATAGGCGAATGAGCAGTCTATGACTTGCAAAACTCCACTTTGGCACTTTTGGGGGCTAGACGGGCGGTCGGAGTGGTCCCCTTCGATCAATCGGCTGGTGACGTCAAGCCCTAGCACCTATATGATTGCCCCAACTCTATTCCGTTTATGGCAAGCACCAACCCCTTTTTATCATATGGGTGCTAGTATGCGGTGGGAATGAACTCTATCTAATGGTGAGGTTGCAGTTTTGGAGGTTTGGGGAATGTGGGGCATCCCTTCATCACCATTGCTCCCCGGTCCACTCTGACCCGGACCGGTAGTACCTGTTAGGGTCCCGTCTGTGGGTTAAATAGAAAAACATGAGTTTATAAACAAAATTTGATTATATATTAAGATTAATATATTAAAGTCGGCATTAAATGACCCACCGAGGTTGATATGCCGTAAAACAAACCAAACCAAATCAAATTAACAAAGCTCCTGAACTAGAACCTCACCATTAAATTCAGTCGTGTCTTTTTTTTCTAATAGAAATAAATACTAGTAAAAATAGCCATTTCTCAAAATTAGTCTTTAAAACCGCAGGAAACAATATAATTTCTGAAAGCTTATTAAACTATTTTTCTTTGAAAAACAATATAAGCTCCAAATAAGATCATTCGCATTAAATATTCAAGTGGTCTTTACAGGACTCATTTAAAAGCAATATTTCCAACTGTTTCAGGACGCACAAGATTGTGCACCCGTCATGAAAGAGTTAAACATCAACTTGTATGATCTTGATTTAGTTGATTATTATTTCGTCATATAAGATTTTACAATTTAACCATTGATAATCTGAATGTGCTCATATAAAAAAATGTACAAACGTACTCGAAATACCAGTATATGTAATCTCTCTCTCTCTCTCTCTCTCTCTATATATATATATATATATATATATATATATATATATGTGTGTAATCATATATAAGTAGGTAGGTAGGTAGGAGGATACATACATACATAGTCGGAAATATATATGTGAGTGTGTCTGTCTGTATACGTATAAAAATATGAAAAAAAAAGAATGCATGTATTTATGAATGTATATTTTTGCAGACCTTCGAACATTTCGTTATATATATATATATATATATATATATATATATATATATATATATATATATGTGTGTGTGTGTGTGTGTGTTTAAAATTAAAAGAATTGAATGCAAAATTATATATATATATATATATATATATATATATATATATATATATATATATATATCCGGACAATTCTCGATTCTGAGCGATTGGAAAACCCCAAATGACGAACTGGAATCGTGATAAACTTTCTTGATATGGGGTAGACATTGAGGCCCTTGTGGGATGGTAGCTATAAGGGGTTTGATGTAAGGTGGATCGAGCACCCCATCCTGAATCGGTCTATACGTAGGCGGCACATAACGGACGTCACAGACACAACTCATACATTTAAGACCGACCTGTGTGACAGAGCTTGACCATCGATGGCTGGGCTGCTCAGTCACGTATCATTGCATACGTGAGGAGGACGGAAGGGATTCACATGTGATAGGGTACATAAAAACAAATCTGGATCCTTGGACCATCTGCTTGCGCACAACTTAACTACTTGTAGAAATGGCTTTCTTCTGTGAAGAAGTAGCAATCACCACACATATATAATATATATATATAATATATATATATATATATATATATATATATGAGGAAAAATGAGTAAAGAAAAGAAAAGTAAATGGATAAAATGAATTTAATCGATCACTTACACATGTGTTTCGGTCAGTTTATGTGTGTGAAAATATTTTGCACACATACAAGAATCGACCTTCATCAGAGTGAATATTCATTTTTATGAAAAAATTCGTTGGGAAAAAAAAACAAAAACAAAAAAAGAAACAACAGAGATTTTTGGAAATATTCGAAAATCGAATTTTTTAAATTTGGAACGCTGACGCTGACCGAAACATGTGTAAGTGATCGATTAAATTCATTTTATCCATTTACTTTTCTTTTCTTTACTCATTTTTCCTCATATTGTCGGATTCAATTCTTTTCCATTATATATATATATATATATATATATATATATATATATATATATATATATATATATATATGTATGTGTGTGTGTGTGTGTGTGTGTGTGTGTGTGTAAGAAATCAGCAGATAATAACACCAGATAATCAAAATGTACATTTTTACATTTCGTCTTGGACAATTTTATATGAACTATTTGGACGGTCTCATTTCTAACCAGAGCGTGTCGCAGGATGATGTCGGTTAGGGAACAAGAATATTAATATATAGATGTGTAATGTGGGACGCTTATCAGCCGCCATTAAACTTCCGAAAAATTCTCTAAAATTTTGAACTCATGTCAAAATTTTAACGCTAAACATTTCTCGAGTTTTAATTCGCAATTTCAATTTGATTTCGTGTTGAGATAGAAGTGTTTTATACAGAATATCTCCTGTAAATAATGCTTTTTAAGGACTTTAATGAGTTCGAAATAATAAACTTAAGACCTGGAACAGAAAGAGAGGCTGTAACATGACGCTTGTGGTTTTATAGGCTCTTGATCAGGTCTCTTTGCTTACAAGTAGTTCAGTAATTACTGTTCAGTAATAATCACTTGAGAAAAATAAATTAAAATAAAAATGCTAAATATTATTTCTCAAGGAAATGGTTATAAAAGACAAAGAACATAAACTGGATGGATTTAAAAAAAATTAAAACCAAAATTGAAAAAAATGAAATAAAATAAATAAATAAAATAAAAGACCATAAAGAAGAAATGAATTAAATATATACATATTTCTAACAACCCCCTCACAAGGCCAATTTCTTAAATGGAGTTTAGCAGGTTCGAATTCAGAGTTTTCCTTCTCCTAGATTGGTTACCTACCCATGGTTAAATAGCCTAGTCTTCCCTATGATTTATCTATAGCTGGATGCATATATTTCCCAAAAATATTAGCGCTATGTGAAATGCAAACAGCTTCATCCAGGATAATGTATTAAGCCGAAATCATTACTGATAACTTTAATAATGAAATAATTTAATAATTCTAAATATTTCAGAAGGTATATATTTACGCAACACGTTCGCCAGGGGTAGGATGTAACATAAGTTCGCCAGTATGGGGCTTCCAGCGAGAATCGAACTTGCTAACCATTTCACCACAATGGGACACCCAAATATTTCTTAAAAAGTATATCATTCATAGAAATTAAAAACATATGAAGTATAAAGATCGGAGTATTTTCTTTCAAGTATTTACAAGATGTGTTATAAAAGTATCAAGATTTAAGCTGTATTTGAACAATGAATTTAACTTTTTTTTTCTTTCAGAATACAAAGTGTGTCATAAAGTGCCGAGTTTGAAGTTGTATTTACCAAGATAGAAAGGAACAATGAATGGAACGTTATTCTTTGCAGAATACAAGGTGTGTCAATAATTGTTTACACTCCTTGTACAATAGTTTAAAAATCATATAATTCATAAATTGAGATTTAGTTCTTAAAAAAATACCGTGTGGTCAACGGATGTATGATATGGTTCATATGATATAATTT
>CM042143.1:115037710-115040210 GCA_023376005.1 Doryteuthis pealeii | reverse complement strand
AAATTACATAAAATACTTAACATATCTAAACATTCTGTCTCAATGGATTAAATTAAGGGTTCGGTTTGAAGTTCCGTGAATGTTCCCAATTACGTTGGGAAGGCTCCAAAGTTAAACAAGAAGTTTCCTAAGTTTTGACGAGAATGTCCCCATGAAGAAGGTCGGGGACATATCGACCGAAAAGTTATGTATATAAAAATTCCCAGAAATTGAGCTTTAGCACTAGATTTTTGTTTAATGTCAAACCCAGAACACCCTTATTCTTCGAGTTGGCAGTTACCATTGTATACAGTCAGCGTATCTTAAACCCGGGGTATATGACTATATAGGGGTTTGCGATACCATCACGGAAATCGCTGAATATAAACTAATGTCCTGTAAAGTCATTGATAAGATGTAGTTGTCACGTATTTATACTTGTGTTGCATTGTGCATATACAGTGGTACATTGACATACGAGTGACCCAATTTTCGAATTTTTCCGAGTTACGAGCTGTTACCCGGTCGATCTTTTGTTTTGTGTTAAGAGTTAAAATTTGTGGGATGAATGAGCTTCAAATACGCTTATGTTGAAAAGTTCATCAACAGCAGTTTCCAAATTTATTACGCCAAAGAAAAATATTATTCATAAAAGATAATTATTATAATATATCACAGTGCATAATTCATTACATTCTATTATATTATGTTTTTATATTGTTATTTTTCTTATCTAAAAACATTCATGGTCTCATTATTTTAAATCTAAAAAATCCAATTCCGGTTCGAATCTTGTTACAAGATCATACCTTTATGTATATAGTGATACCTTGACTAACGAGTTTAATTCGTTCCGTCTGTATTTCAATTTCCTCGTATATCAAATCAATGTTACCTATTGAAATAAACTGAAATGCCATTAATCCATTCCAGGCTACAAAAACACCCTGTTGTTTTTTTAAGTTTTCTTTAACTTCTCTTTTAACTTGACTTAAATTTGGAAACTATTTTGGAAAATTATTTGTGGACTTAGTTCACTAGAAACATTCAGGTTATTTATTACGCCAAAGAAAAATATCGTTTAAAAAACAGTACATAATTCCTTACATTCGATTCTATTATGTTTTTTTTTTTAAAATACAATAAAATTTTCTTATTTAAAAAAACGTAAAACTATTTAGGCGTGATTACAACGGATTAATGGCATTTTAGTTTATTTCTATTAAAAAAATTGATTTGATATACGAGGAATTTGAGTTACAACTGGAACAAATTAAACATGTAAGTCAAAATACCTCTGGACATAATCAAACTACATAAGTTCATTTGTTACCGCTGGAATTGTTAGTGGAAAGAAAGCATGGAAGTGTTACCTTTTAAGAGCGGATGTTGGTGAGTGTATATGCAAAAGCGAACCAATACATGTAAACCCTAGTGTGAAAACATATAAGTATCTACCGCTCTCTATCTTCCTCCTGACTCTCTCTCTCTTCTCTCTCTCTCTCTCTCTCTCTCTCTCTCTCTCTCTGTGTGTCACATATCCATTCTCTCTCTGTCTGACTATCTTTTTATCTCTTTCTCTCTCACACTGACTGGCACACACTCACTCTGATTCTCTCTCTATAACTCTCTCGCTCTCTCTCTCTCTCATATCCATTCCCTCTTTCTCTCTTACACTGACTGACACACACTCACTCTGATATCTCTCTCTCTCTCTCTCTCTCTCTCTCTCTCTCTCTCTCTCACCCTCTCTCTCTCACTGACGCTCTCTCTCTCTCTCTCTCTCTCACTGACGCACCCTCTCTCTCTCTCTCTCTCTCTCACTGACGCACCCCCTCTCTCTCTCTCTCTCTCAATATATATATATTTTTTCTTTTTCTCACTTTCTTTCTCTTTCTCCCCCTCTGATACTCTATATCTTCTCTCTCTGTCTTTCACCCCCCCCTCTCTCTCTCGCATTGACACACTCTCTCTGACTGACACTTTTCCCTTCCACTCTCGCACTAACTTCTTTCTCTCTCTTTATATCTCTCTCACTCCCTTGGTTGAGTCATTTGAAAATAAACAAGACGAATTCTAACCACGTAAGAAAATTCCCCATAAATATTACGTAATTACGCGGTAGAAATTCTATCCGCTTTTAAACAAAATGCGTTCAGATTACAAAAAGAAAGGTCGACCTTTTCACCCAAAATGACATTTCTGTGATTGTTGTAATGCAGCTAAATTTGACATATACTCATGCAACGTGGTTACTGCAGATTTTACACGGTGCTTCAATGATAAATGATTAATTGAGGTCTATCTGCTCTGATCATAATCTAAGTCCCCCACTTTTTCTTTTTCGTGTTATTTCTTTTGTCTTTTATATTTATTTTTTGCATGACACGAACTATTTTTATTTGTGCATTCTAAAAAATGTCATTTCGGAGCTTTAGTGTATGTCATTTATTTATGTCTTAACTTAAACTTTGAAAAAACAAAAGTAAACAAAAAGCTGGAGATTTTCTACTGTTCTACT
>CM042143.1:115007710-115032710 GCA_023376005.1 Doryteuthis pealeii | reverse complement strand
TGGAAACAGAAAAAGAAAAGAAAAAGAAGAAGAATGCTCAATGAAGATGAATTATATTAAGCAAAATTGCTTGAGAAATGGAAAGAAAAGATTACTACTACTACTACTACTACTACTAATGATAATAATAATGAGAAGAAGAAGAAGGTGGGGAGAAGGAGGTGAAAAATGTTGAGAAGAAAATGAAATAGTTGACAAGTTTAAAAAGGTAGAGAAGAAGAGGAAAGAGCTGAGGGAGAAATGGGAAAGTCGGGGTAGAAGATGAAAAATGGAGAGGAGAAGGTGGATAATTGTGAGGTGAATGAAAAAGGAAGAGAGGAAGATGAAATATCTAGAGAGGAAGAGGTAAAAGGTACAGGAGAAGATGCAAAGGAGGAGGAGAACAAGAAAAATAGAGAGAGGAAGAAGTAGAAGGCAGAGGAGAATATGGAAAGGGAAGAGAAGGAACGATGAAAAAAAAATTGAAAACTGAGAGAGAGAGAGAGAGAGAGAGAGAGAGAGAGAGAGAGAGGAGAGAGAGAGAGAGAGATGAAAAGGTGGAAGAAAAAAACGAAAAGAGAAAGAAGCAGATAAGAAAATATAGTTTTAAAAAACTGATACATATAATCCCTGATGAGATCGTCGATGAAATAGAAGTGTGCTAATGGCCACTGGAAACAGTAACGGGCTTTAAAAATCATGAGCAAAAAGAAGAAGAATTAGGTGAATACTAATCTGAAGGATTATCTCTTGATGGGCCTCAAAGAGAAAAGTGTTAGAGGAAAAACCAGAAATGGGAATCATGGGAAATTTTTTAAAAAAGAGAAAAAAAAAAAACTAAAGAAAACACCAAAAAGAAAGTAAAGAAAAAAAAAAGATGTCCTCTTTATTCATATACATCCTTTACCACGAACATTCCCGGCCATTTTGTCTTTTATCGGTAACTTCCGTTTACTTTCGTTAGATGGCTGTATTTCAAGGAATAATCAATCCACTAATTACGAAATATATATAAATTAATAAAAAGAAAAACACAGCTCTTAGTTTTGATTAGACTGTCATTAGCTAGTCATTTGTATTTAAGACTACGCATGCGCAAACCGTCCCAACATCGAGTTCGGTTAGTGTGTAGATGGATGTTTATCATTAATGGCTATTACAACAAATGATTATTTTAAACGAATCAGAATTAGATCTTTGACAGTGGCCCCCTTTTTCCCCCATTTCTCCTTACACTTCATCTCATATTCTTTCTTTTATTTTTTTATTTTGCACATTTTGGCCACTTAGACTTATTGCGCATGTCACGATACAAAACTGTTTGGAGCGGCTAACAATTGTTATTAATGGTAGTGTTTTTGCAAGGGAAACAAAATCGGATGAAGATTAGATGCCCATCCGATACTCACAATTCATTCTATTTGTTATTTCCAGACCCGACATTTTTTTTCTCCTTTCTAGCTAATGTCTTTTTATAGACACTTGAACTTTTCAGCAGAAGATCTCAGGTCAAGTAGAATTGAGTCTTATGCATCAATCATAGATGTCTTACTCCTCAGCTGGTCCTATGATCAAGCAAGCTATTAATACTGTACCTAAATTTGGAGATGAGCTTCCATTAAGATTTAAGGTCGTTTGTTTTCCTTCTTATCTCTTGTGTATTAATCATGACCTCTTGGACGCTACTTGCTACGGCCTTCTTCAAGTATTACGTATTGGATCCAGTAACCTTCTAAAGGATATATCTTTTGTACCTTGTATTGATTTATTTATGTAGTATTCTAAAACATTATTATCATTATTATTATTATCTATTATTATTATTATTATGTTTTCACACCAGTCAGTGGTTCACTAGAGACTGATTGATAGCAAGTCTCCTTAGGTCTCCAGGACTCTGCTGGGTATTCTAGCCGATCCCAACAGTACTGTTGTTTGGATGCTATCGATTCTTCCCGCGTTGGGAACCGTTCCAAGGGCACCAATTTCAATTGGTATGGTCTTCACCTTCAAGTTCCACAGTTTCTTCAGTTCTCTATTATTATTTCACTCTATTCGAGTGTTTTTACACCTGCAGAAGCCGGTGGTTCACTGGAGGCTGAGTGACAGCAAGTCTCCTCAGGTCTCCAGGATTCTTCTGAGTATTACAGCCATTCTCAATAATGCTGTAGTCTGGATGGTCTCGATTCTTCCCCCGATTTTCAATTCATTCAGACTCCTTTCCAACCCCTTGGGGATTGTTCCAAGGGCCACAATTACAATTGGTACGACCTTCACCCTTATGTTCCACAGTTTTCTCAGTTCTCTGACAAGGTCCAAGTATTTGTCGATCCTTTTCGTTTTTTTTCATTTTCACTCTGTGATCGGCCGGGACGGCAAAGTCCACGAGGTGATAAGTCTAATTATTATTATTATTATTATTATTATAAAGTTTGACATATAATTTCTACTCATTCTATGACATCATTCGAGGAACTTAAAAAGTTTTAAAAAGTAAAAGATATGTTGTTATAAAAAGCAACATTAATTAGAAAAACCAGTAACTGACATTCAAGATTTAATCTCTCAAGAAACGAATTTATCAGAACTTCAGTCTTGTTGTTGGCATCTTTCCGTCTGCGAAAGACGATGGAGTAATGTCCAATTTTTTTTACTACCTAGCCTGGGCGGTTGATGATGAGCTGTTGTCCAAGCAGCAGAACGCCCTTCCCCACACTACCCCTGTGGTCCAAAGGAAAGATAAGAGACTAATGCATTTTGGCAACGGTACTGTAACAGGAGTTGCTGTGTAGCGCTGAATATCAGCGTTACAGCATATTAAGGACTCCAACTGCAGATTTTCGGAGTTTTCTCCCTTAACTTTCCTGGCAGCGGTGGTTTTGTAATAACTTTTGTAGTTGGATTGACAATCAGGGCCAGGGGGCAGCAATTATCCAATTCGGGTTTTTATTGACTTATCTGATAACTGAAAAGATTGAGTTGAAAAGAAAAGTTAAATATTCTTTCTTAGTTTCCAAGGCATTCACATTCTTTCCAATCCAAGACTTTATGGACATGTTCAATCTATGAATCCATACTCGCGTTCCTTAATTGTCCGGCTATTATCATCTTGCAAAACCCTCAAGTTAAAAATGAGACCGCCCAAATCGTCCAAGATGAAATGCAAAAAAAAAAAATGTGTATCCCGATTATCTGTTGTTGAATCCACAGAATTCTTTTTTCATATGAGTTTTTTCACCTCAGCTAAATAGTGGACCATTCCGTTTTCATTATAAAGAAAGGGAAGCAAAAGTATATATGAATATAATAAGAAAGGAAGAACGAGAGTACAGGAAAGATTGGAAGAAGGGGTAAGCGGGCGGAAGCTATAATGCTTATATGTTTCTGTCGAATATAATCAAAAGATGAAAAGAAGGAAACAAAGAAAAAAGAGTGAGAGTGTTACACTTTTTACATATTGAACTATTTTGGCAATAGCTCTTGAGAAAATATATCAAACGTTTTAATAATTAAATTATCATACCGTAGTATATCCACAGGTCCTGCTGGAAAATATTATGTTAAGGAATCAATTGCTTAGCCATGAAAAATGCATAAAACCTTATGTACAAGTTCGGCTGTATAGACTGATGCAACCCCGAATGTGCAACGGTTATATTTTACTTATTTATTTAATGCGTAGGAATATTGGGAGTAACGTCTCATGATAGTAGGCTGCAGGTGTTTCAAACAAAATTGTTTGCATTACATACTGCACCAGTGATATCTGAAATCTGTAGCAGGTGTGAACCCGAGGTCAGCACCTGCGGAAACAGTGAGTGACAGTGGAGGTTATAGATCATTCTTTCTAGCGTGGGAGCAAAGTAAGTGAGATTGTGTAGACAACCGGGTGCTGGTTGGCTGAGATACATCACGTGATGTATCGTGACCAACCGAGTTGCATTCATGGAGTGTAGATTTTGGATTGTGGATTTTCTACGCCTCTTCGATATGAAAGTATAAAACAAACCCACATATCAAAGACGGTCCGAATTTGAAAATATCTTAATAAAGTGAAAAAAAAAAATATATATATATATAAGAGAAATGCTGACTTGTCAGCTTCTCTTGTCAGTTCGACAAAATATGACGATCGATGGCTTTTGAGCACTGTAGAGGGGCAGACTTTAGCAAGACTCGCCTGCAGAAACCCTTTAGAGATAATTGTTCATTTATCAACAATTTAGCAAATAACAATTTCTAAAAAATCAAACCAAAACCGCCAAGTACCATTGTCAGTGTTTATATATATATATATATATATATATATATATATATAATATCTTATTATAATGGAGATTGTGTGTTTTTCTGTCTGTAACCGAAACTATATTCCTACTCAAGTCACAATTCTCTTAGTTATTGACATCACATTCTCCATGATTTTATTTTTTTTATCTAAACCTCAATTATTAATAAAATTGTCTTACATTATTAATACTGTTAACTATGTCTACATACTAACAACATGCAATTATATTTATATATACAATAAAATAGCGGTTTACAGCGTGAACGGGAAGGCTAATTTGCATATTAATATTAAAAAATCGAATTTAATAAATATGTGCTTAGTATTATTGGTTTCTAACTCTTTGGTTTTATTTTAATGAATATAAGCAAAAATCTCTTCAATGAATCTTAAATGAAATCCATTAACAAGATAAAATAACTGTCATTTTATTCGTTACTTCCTCTTATAACTAAATACTTAAATTAGAAAAAATAACAATGAAAGACGAGAGTGATGGAAGAGTAAGTTTCAGTTGTTCCATTTTTTATTATACTCCCTCTGTTTCAAATCTTTTATTATACTCCCTCTGTTTCAAATCTTTTTATCTGTATTCTTATTTAGTTTCATTAGCCTTTCTAATTTAATACAATATTTTATTACATTAAAACTTAAATACTTGCACCCGGAGGGTGCATATATTTGCTAGTATACATAAGAGAGTTTTATAATGTGCTTGAAGCATTGTGTATATATTGGTTAGGAGGTTGATTTAGAAGGCTATCACAATGCAGGTGTAAATAAAAAATAATAATACGGTAACAATGATGTTGTGTGTTAACCTGTATTTAATTCTTGAATTTTCAAGATAATATCTCTTTTTCAAAAGATCACTGGAACTGAAGACATTTCTTTTTAAATGAAATTTTTTTTTTTAAATGATGGTATTTTTATATAACTTTATATACAGTTATATAAAAATACCATCATTTTCAAAAAAATTAATTAAAAAAGAAATGTCATAACTAGACTGCTTCAGTTCCAGTGATCTTTTGAAAAAGAGATATTATCTCGAAAATTCAAGAATTAAATACAGGTTAACACACAACATCATTGTTACCGTATTATTATTTTTTCTTTACACCTGCATTGTAATAGCCTTCTAAATCAATCTCCTAACAATTCGGGTCTCGAACCCGACCAGAGGTAGCTGCTGAAAAATAAGTATAGCTGCACTGATGAGGGGTGAAACCCCGAAACACGCGTCTGTAGATTGCGTTATATACGCTCCCAATTTTCGGTTGAGCACTCTGTTTAGAAGGGACTAATTGCAAAAATTCACCACTTCGGCGCAAAGCGAGTCTCACTTGTTTACATAAGTTGGAGACCTCTGGTGAATTTATTTCCGGTTTAGGAAATATATCGATTATTCTGCCTTCTATTCTTAGCAGCTGCTTGTGGACCCACCGGTAAGAGACTTGACGAGCGAAAGTTCGTTCGAGTCTCGAAGCCGACCAGAGGTAGCTGCTGAAAAATAAGTAGAGATGCACTGATGAGGGGTGAAACCCCGAAACGCGCGTCTGTAGATTGCTTTATATATATATTTGTTGTTTGGTTTTTAAGGCTGTCACAATGCGAGTGTAAAGAAAAAAGAAGGTACTATATATATATATATATATATATATATATATATATATATATATATATAATGATAATAATAATAACATTAATAGAGGAAAATATTTAGGGGTTTCCAATGGTTTCATTCCAAATGATTTCATCGTTTACATTGAATTCAGAATTGGAGCCTCACATCCATATGCAGTTTAACGTCATATTCAGGATCTCAAGACCCTCAGACACCACCTTCTAGCACATATATGATAAAAGTTTTGGGGGATCTGTAAGGGTAATACGGTAATATATATGCTAGGACTTCACATGACCAACTGATTGATCCGTCTAGCCCAAACATGGGCAAACGCGGAGTGTTGCATCTCAGGGACTGCTTACCCACCAGGATTCCGCCCTTTAGCATCACTGTTGACCCCATTGGTGGGAGATCAACAGAGGTGTAATCGGGATATTCTTCAGACTCAACCGACTGGACTGTTTGACACAGGCTCATTTCAATTTCTAGTAGGCATATAATAGGTATCCTTTTGAAATTTGTTAATTTCTTAGGGCATGGAGTACGAGGCATTGTTAAGTTATTACATTGTCATTACTCTATTGTTTTTTTTTTAATAGAAAAATGATTAATTGCCAATGAATATGTCTTTATTAAATGTCAAATCTGAGTAAATTAATGCTATTTATTAAGATATTCCGCTGTACATGAACGTGTACCTGTGTTACTTAAAAATTACTGAAGGGTAAAAAATCGGGCGTAACCTTTTATTATGTGCAAACACGCAACGATCTACGCTGAAACGTAAATCCAGCAAGTAATATGCATATAGGTAATTGTATGCGTACGTGTGGGAGTGCATGGGGGGTGTATATTTTAATGCATCACTACAGGTACGCCTAAATACAGCTATGAACGTGTGCTGCGTACTTAAGTGCCCAATATGCATGAAGACCTTTTCGTTATTCAATGAAAAGATGTAAGGACATTTACAAAACCAGCGATTTATTGAATGTGATCACGCAAGGGTAACACGGATGTCTCCAAAAATAGAGATTGCAAGTTTTGCTGGAATTAAAAAAAAAGGCGAGATGACCGGTTTAGCTCAGTTGGTAGAATGTCCAACTAGGAAACACAAGGTTCCGGGTTCGATACCGGCCCACGCCGATCCAGCGTATGAGTAGCACAGGGAACTGTGCGGTAAAGTGAGGAGCTGATAGTAGGTGTGACGCTCCACCTCAGACTATACAAAAAATATCCTTGGTCTAGGGTTAGTTGAAAAGGGATAGGCTCCCTCGCTGTCTGGCTGATACCGACTTTAGGCCACTCCGACGACATTTTACCCAGTTAAAAATAGGCGCAACACGATCGCTTAATACAATTGTTCTCAACCTTTTTTTATGACCCCCTTTTAATCCCATTTTACTCCGATGGATCCCCCATAGCCTTTTGTTGTTAAAAAATCCCATTGTATTTTTATATTTAAATTCATTTTACTTGACTGTGTCCCCAAAAATGTTATATGGTCCCCGGGGGTCCATATTGACCCCGGTTGAAAACCACTGGCTTAACACATTGCTTACGATTGCTCAAATGGTAGTTTCTCCTCACATTTCCTTTATAGTAAAATTTATTTTATTGCATCATTTTTGAATGTATTGCTGCTACATGTATTAGGCCAATAATGTACTACGCCTCTGTTGTGTAATATGATACCAACACATATACGGCAATAGTAAATTGACTGTGTCACAAGTTGGTACACATTTGATACACGTATTTATCTATGATTTATTTATTATCTGTATCTATTTCATACAATATGTTATTAGAGAAACTAGCAACAGAAAACACCCTCCGGGCGTTGTAAAAGTTAATTTTTGAAAGATATTGCCTGAGGGGATGGGAGTTAAAAATTCAATGTCAGAGGGTTTGTATCATAAGTAAGCAAAATCCTCATATTTATTAAAGGAGTAAAAAAAAAACAAAAAACAATTTGAAATGAAAACTGAGCCCCGTCCCTCTCAAACAAAATGTTGCATACATGTAATAATCAAACAATTATTTTGAATATTCTCCACATCAATTTTACACAAAATCGTAGGTATTTATTTATTTGTAAACTTTTTAGTTAACTTTTTGTTACTGTAAAAAAAAAAAAAAGGACGAGAGTAAAAAACAATTTTTAAAATTGCTTACTCAAATTTTGGATGTATATAGCATAAGAATAGTGTGACGTAATCTGTGATGTAGAGCTATGACGTAGTTTTTGTTACAGATGGAAATACAGACAATTTCCATTATCAATAGATATGTAACAGAAAAATGATTTGTACTTTTCTTTATTATAAACTTATTAAAGTATATGCACGATTTAATGCTCAATGACATCTCCTTTCTGTCTTAAAAGTCGACACGTACACACCAAAAGAGATGCTATCCATATATACGCTCATTTGAATGTTAAACATAATACTGTTACTTGTGAACTTCAAAATTTAATATAACATTTATGTATTTACCCACCAACATCTGATGCCTTATATATATATATATATATATATATATATATATATATATATATATATATATTATATATATATCAATATGTATGATTGGCACTATTATACTTGAAAAAGCGGTAGTAACCCAACCTACAGTATTATTAGAAGAGTGCTCAATATAGGGGATAAATAAATAAATGGATAAATTACACATACACACACACACACACATATATAATTATATATATATATATATTATATATATATATATATATATATATATATATATATATATATATAAGTGTATTTTGGCAGCATTTTTTCATTTAAGCATGTTGTGTTAAACTGTACAGACAATTCTTGTCGGACGAGTTTTGTTCTTAAGAAACAATACAAAAATGTAAATATAAACTTACAATGTAAGTAATTCTGAATATATAGACATAAAATAACCCCAGACAGATTGAAATATCGGCAACATCAATCAATCAATTTGCCATTGGCAGGATATGACAATTTTTTTTCTTTCAAGTGGAGTAAATATATCGTTTTACTCCACCAGCTGTACTGAGCACTTTTATATTCATACACAACTCCCACTTATTCGGTAAATTATGTTTATAGACAGTCAAAATTGCAACTCGCTAGATATTCTATCTTCTCCGTTAAGTCATCCCCTCTTCAAACACACACACACACACACACATATATATATATACACACACACACACACACATATATATACACACACATATATATATATATGTGGTGTGTGTGTGTGTGTGTGTGTGTGTGTATGTGTGTGTATTATCTTCAATAACTAACACTTACCTAACCCCTCTTAAAAATAATAGACTCTCCGAATTTGATAAAAGCATAGATAATAGAACTAAAAATTAACTAAAAACCAAATTACGTAACCCCATGAAGACGATTGGAGAAACAGTCGAAAGCGCTCGGGAAATTAGTATGAAAAATATCATGAATCAACTCGATCCAGATTCAAAAAGGATAGCCAGAAGACTGGAAAAATATCTATACAAAAAATGAATAAAGAATACTCGGTGTTGTTCAATAACACATGTCTTAAGAATATATATATATATATATATATATATATATGGGAAATGCAAACAGCCTCGTCCAGAATTCGATGAGTCCATTCGATAATCATTACATCATGCACCTCTATGATGTTTTTTAACATATACAAATAAGTGCTCGTGGAGTAACGTTTATTTTCGTTGGAGGTTCACTACTCAAGAGGGGTCGAAATAATAGGGCAGACTAGGCTCATTATGTATGGCAAACTGTCTAGAAAAAGTAAAACTTCAAATAAGACCTCGAGAGTGAGAGGTTCTATTAGGATTTTGCTGCTCAAGATGTCGCATGAGTTGCGCCCTACACGACTAAAACCAGATTACGAGGTAAGTTTTCTTATTATATATACCTCGATATATAGATAGGTATACTCACAAAAGTTGGCCAACTTTCAATGATATACGAGAGTACCTAAGCATATATATATATATATATATATATATATATATATATATATATATATATACATATATATATATATATATATATATATATATATATATATAAAAGGGTTTTGTAATTTGCTTGAAGCATTGGGTTTATATTGGTTTATTGGTTGGTTTTGAAGGCTATCACAATGCAAGATTTATTTTTTAAATTTTTTTATTAAATAAATTATAGTGTTTTATTTTACTTATTTATTTATTGCATACTCATTTGAATAAATGTGCATTTAAAATTTTACTCAACAGATTATCAGAAATCTATTCAAATAATAGAAGAATATTCCTGTTTGATGGGTTTACATAAGTTTAAAAAAATCCTTTTTTGCAATTTGATAAATAATATATATTTACCTAACCTCACTGTGACACATGGTTAATATTTAACAAACATATATATATATATATATATATATATATATATATATATATATATATATATATATATATTGTGTGTGTGTGTGTGTTTGTCTCTCTGTCTCTCTCTCTCAGGCTAGACTGATGAGTCATCTGAGAAAACAAGGATACAGTGTCAAATGCTACTGGCACACATGTATTAAAAAAGAACAGGAAATGGTCTTAATCGTGCACAAGTTGACAGCCCACACAGACAGACACACAGATAGATAGATAGATATAGATGCTAAGCTTCTTGCAAATAACATTTATATATATATATATATATATATATATATATATATATATATATATGTATAAACACTTTACTCGCAAGAATCTTAGCGTAGTCTTGCGTAAGGCCACAAATGTTCGGCACCCATAGAATATCAAAATCCTCATACACGAAAGCACACACGACCGCGTGGCGCCAACCACCCCCTCGGGATTATAGTGGTGGGTGTTCACTGGTAACGAACACCTGGTGTCGGAAATCACTGATCTTTATATTTCAAAAGAAAAATATAAGTTATTTTGTTTCTAATGTTTAAATATATTCCTATGGAGAAATAGGGTATAATTTCAGGAAATTTAGGACTGTGCTCTTAATGTTCTTGGCGTATACAGTGGTATTCAAAAAGAAGCGGGAAAATCAAAGGGAATCTTATTTGAATATTTGGCGGACACTTATGGTTACGTAGTCGACAGATAGAATTAAAATGACACTTCAAAATCAATTGAATTCTAAACAATATTACAATACACATAATAGACTGTTATACAGTGTCTGAAAATATTACATAATTACACACACACACACACACACACACAACACACACGTAAATATATGTTAATTTTATTGTCTATATATATATATATATATATATATATATATATATATTATATATATATATGTGTGTGTGTGAGCTAATTTTTATCTTATATTTATATACATATCAATTTTTATTGTTTATATATAAAATCAATTATACATATATAAATAAATTATATATATATATACATATATATCACTTGTATATATGTATCAATTATTTATATATATATACATCCCTATCACTTATATATATATAATCAATTATTTATATATATACATGCTATCACTTATATATATATATATCAATTATTTATATATATATATATATATATAAATATATAATATATATATATATATATTATTTATATATATTATATATATATATATATATATATATATATATATATATATATATATATACATGCCTATCACTTATATATAATATCAATTATTATATTATACATACCTATACTTATATATATGTATCAATTATTTATATATATATATACCTATCACTTATATATATGTATCAATTATTTATATATATATATGCCTATCATTTATATATGTGTATCATATATATATATATATACATTATCTATATATATATATATATATATATTATATATATATACATACCTACCACTTATATATATATGTATCAATTATTTATATACACATATCTACCATTATATATATGTATCAATTATTCATATATATATAATATATATATATATATATATATACTATCACTTATATATATGTATCAATTATCATATATATACCTATCACTTATATATATGTATCAATTATCTATATATATATATACATACCTATCCCTTATATATATGTATCAATTATTTATATATATATACATACTATCCCTTATATATATGTATCAATTATATATATATACATACCTATCCCTTATATATATGTATCAATTATTATATATATATACATACCTATCCTTATATATATGTATCAATTATTATATATATATACATACCTATCCCTTATATATATGTATCAATTATTTATATATAATACATACCTATCTTATATATATGTATCAATTATTTATATATTATCCCTTATATATATGTATATATATATTTATATATATACATACCTATCCCTTATATATATGTATCAATTATTTATATATATACATACCTATCCCTTATATATATGTATCAATTATTTATATATATATACATACCTATCCCTTATATATATGTATCAATTATTTATATATATACATACCTATCCCTTTATATATATATATATATATATATATATATATAAAATCGAATAAATGTTTAGAAAAACTTTTTTTTTCGTCAAAAGTTTTCTGAATACGCTGGAGAATTTGTTTGGTCGGTATTATATATATATATATATATATATATATATATATATATATATGATAAATATAGTTTATGTTGACGGTTATGTATTTATTTTTAACAAAAAAATTCTCATCTTTTGAATGCTTGGCCTCATCTGTCTATGTATAATAATAAATGAAATAATTTGCCGGACTGGGATAAATTTGATATTATTTTAAGTCATTATTTATGTTTATATTAGGGGCTTTATGAGGCTTATATTTAGGGTTGGGCTATAAGCCACTTAAATTACTCTGTTTTTGACAAGAAGAAACAACAACTCTGATGTCGTTGAAATTTGAATACACATCTAATCACAATTTCCAAATTTGCAATCATTATAATACAATCTAACATTAAAAAAAAATTTCCAACAATAATGAAATCTAGCTAATATCATGTGAAACCATTACTCAATATTTCAATGATAAAGTTTAATAACAATATATGATACTGAGCAATTAAACCACAAAAATATTAAATAAACCCCCAATATTAATTATTAGTCTCTCTCTCTCCCTCTCTCTTATAATAATAATATAATATCTTTTCAGCTAGTATATTAGGTCTGAGACCTGTCAGCTGTTCCTTACAAGTATTCATTTTAAATCCACTGAATATTTAATGTCATTCCACAGATTATCCAACCTTGCCTTGAAGGAGTTTAGAGATGGGGCATTCACTACTGATGAAGGTAGTTTATTCCATGTATTCACCACTCTGTAGCTAAAATAATTTTGTCTTGCGTTTGCTTTACAAGATTTTTTAAGGAGTTTTAATATATTATTATATATATATATATATATAATATATATATATATATTTGTAAAGATTTAGAAAAAACACAAGTTTCATTAACGAATGATGTTTAATAAGCCTAACGTTGAAGTGTATCGGTCTGTTTAGATAGACGTTCATCAGGTCTTTCGTTGGTTCAAGGAAAAAATAAATTATAACTGAAAACAAAAAGTCTGCGAGCGTCTGTTTTTGGTGTGTTGGGCTTATTTTATTTTTTCCTTAAACCAACGAAAGTCCCGATGAAGGTCTATCTAAACTGACCGAAATATTGTAACGTAGGTGTAATAAATATTATTCGTTTATTAAACTTGTGTTTTTTTTTCAATTTTTACAATATTACATACTGTTGGATTCACTTCCATTTTTGTTACACATACACACACACACACACACACACATATATATAGATGTGTGGTATCCAAAACTTGGTAGTAAGGGATGATTCTATATGTGATTTCTAAGACACACTGTATTATTATTGTATGATCCAGTATATATGAATACAGTGAATTTTTAAATTACTACAGAGAGCTCAATATATAATAATCTTTTTAGATTATATACAGAGCAATATTTATCTTTGAAAGGAAGGAAACACTCAACACCGTTATTCCATAATAAATTTATTTCGACCAAAATCGGGGCCTTTATAAACCTTTGTTAAATCAACTTAGATTTATAAAGGCCCTCATTTTGGTCGAAATGAATTCATTATGGAATAACAGTGTTGAGTTTTTCCTTCCTTTCAAAAATATTTATATATATATATTCTAGCTATTATCGTATAAAAGCGTACCTAATCTTTCAGAAAGTACAATTAAAATATATGACATATAGTGATTAAACCTAAAATACATTAGATAAACCCCAAAAATGAAATTATATATATATATACATATATATATATATATATATATATATATATATATATATATCATTTGATGTTCGAGACTAAGTTCAAACCAGCATTTTCGAATTGGTGAACTTTAGGCAGACTGATGAATTATAGAATTATAATTTATTGGCCACAGAGTAAACATGAAATTAAACAAGATATATTAATAATATAAGATGCACTTTTGCAGATTTATTTCTCTCTTATTTTTAAATATTTTTTCAACCAAAACTTGTAGAGTTACAAAATAAATGCTGATAGTTAAGGCTAACAAAGTCAGACAGAAACCCAAGAAAGGGAATTGATAGCAAAGTTTACATTATCTAGGTTTTCTGCTTACTTTAATTTATTTGGAAGAAGGTGTGCGATGCGAGACGTAATCGACGCTCGGCAATTGAGGCAAGGTGCGCTGATTAACGTGTGTAACTGAGAGTAAGTAACTGTAAACCGTACAACACCCTCTCAATGTGTGAATGGCTTCCTGTGGGATGTGTGCCGCCCATCAACAGAAAGTCATTCATAGGCAGACTCAAGGAAGATGCAAATGCATCCACATTATTATAGACAAAAGTATATTGCACATATAATGCACATTTACGTATTGCGCAAATAATTCGTGAAACAAAGAATTTAACTTAAGTTGGGGGCGTTGTGTAATGGTTAGAATCGTAGGAAATGGACGAGTCGAGCAGAGTTCAAGTCCTAGACGAAGCTACAGTTCACATAACGCTAATAACCTTGGGAAAAGTATGCATCCAACTACTCTCCCTCCAGCTATGGGTAAATAGTAGGGTAGAATGGGCTCTTTAACCTTGGTTTTGAAACCAGTTTAGAAGAAGGAAAACTCTGAATTGAAACCTGTTAAACTACGATTGGAGTGGTCACTATTATAATAGGCTAACCTTAATTAGTCCTAATTAGTTATATGTTTACTAACTAACCTAGAATCAGGATTTATTTTAGGAACGGTAGGTTGTCCTTTAAAAAAACGCTCATTTACCATCTTCTTCAAAATCCACCCTACTAAAACAAAATGAGCGAATAATCACAACGCCGAGACACCAAAATGTCAATCTTAAATCAGGCCGACAACATGTCCGATCAACTTAGACTTTTAAAGAGATTTCCTTCCAACTATGAAATTCAATTCTCAAAATTAAATCTAAAACAATTCCACACCACAGAACACAGATAAAATAAAAATCAATTAAATTCATTACTGATATTACGAACGGAATTGCTAAAACCATACACGTACATTGGACACATAGAGCAGTGGATATAGGCGTTGTGTTAATACGGTTATAAGTGACAGTTATCACTTGGTTTCAGGTTCAATCTTGATCAAGGAAGATAGATATTTGGTGTTTCAATGTAGAATTAAAAGAAAAGTATTATTATACTGCGATCAATATAATCTATACAGCTTATTGTATATATGTTAGATATTTATAATAGGAATAGAATACTTTTATATATTATATATATATATATATATATATATATATATATATATATATATATATATATATATATATATATATATATATGTGTGTCAAAAAAGTATCGCGATTTTTTTGTACATTGTGACAGCTTGTATTCTGAAAAAAAAAAAAAAAGTTCCATTCATTAATTTTTAATTCATAATTTTTAATACAAGGTGTGTCAAAAAGTACCAAGTTTAAAGTTGTATTTATCAAGATAAAAATTAAGAATAAATGGAATGTTATTTTTTCAGAATACTTAGCGTGTCTAAAAATACAAAAATTTTCGATACTTTTTTGACACAGTTTCCTTATATATATATATATATATATATATATAATAGCAATGAAATATATGTATGAATATTTCCATATCATATAATTTAACTCATCTTTTTTAAGGCTCTGTCTGCGCATGCACAGCCGCCATTTTGTCTTCCGTGAAAAGTGCGCTTCAGTTAGAAATTTTCAACTGAGCTGAAATCGGTGTTAATTTCAGGATTCTTAAATTGATAGAATATCATCGGTGCAAGTTAAACAGTGTGTGGTAAATGATGAAGGGATAAACTAAGTAAATTAATACATATCTGAAGAAGGCGTAGAAATGATATATTAAATTGATTTATATTCATAATGATTTAAAAATATATCAAATTCAACAAATTTTTCATCGGTAAAACGGGAGATGTTTCATTAAAAATGAATGTTGAACTTTATGAAAATATGTGTTTTCTATATGAGTGGATGATATTTTTAGATTTTACTTGATTTTATGGAAAATATGTCTACAAGAATGTAACTCTTAATTGAATTTATTGTCAATAAAAATGTATTTTGAGTATTTTAAAACGAGGATAAAAATAAGGAGGATTTTTTAAAAATTGAGATTAACACCGAAGATAAATGTAAACGAAAATATTAGATACGCACATGCGAAAAACTAAAGATTTCATATATATATATATATATATATATATATATATATATATATATATATATATATATATATATATGTGTGTGTGTGTGTGTAAAGAGTCATATATAGTTAGATATGAACGCACACATCCACACAAATCTTTTATATATATATATATATATTAGGGCAAGAGAGAGAGAGAGAGAGAGCGAGAGAGAGAGAGAGGGGGGAGGGAGAGAGAGGGAGAGAGGAGAGGGAGAGAGAGAGGGAGGAGAGAGAGAGAGAGAGAGAGAGAGATTAATAAGAGTTCGGGCAATGAGCAGTAAGACTAATAAGAAATAGGCAAGTATCCAAGTCACCTTGTAAGACTTAGCTATAAAAATGATACATATTTCAATATTTCCATGTTTTCTACTTTGAGTTTGAATATTGGTGTATAATATAATAAAAATGAGACATCTATATCGAGATAGACATCATTTATTAGCACGCCCTACATTACATAAATTAGGTATCTAACACACACACATATATATATATATATATATATATATATATATATATATATATATATATACCAACCCCTCCGCACGAGCAGGATGTGACACAAGGTCAATTTCTTAAGCCTAGTTCAACAGGTTTGAATTCAGAGTTTTCCTTTTCCTAGACTGGTTGCCTAACCAAGGTTAAAGAGCCCGGTCTGCTCTACTATTTACCCATAGCTGGAGGGAGAGTAGGATTCATATCTTTCCCAAGGGTATTAGCGCTAAGTGAAATGCAATTACCACATCCAGGATTTGAATTCGGGGCGACGAGTCCATTTCCCTTGATTTAACCATTACACCACGCTTATATATATATATATATATATATATATATATATTATATATAATATATATAAAACCCATGAAGTAAAAGGCGTTTGGTAACAGAGTTTTTGGCCTTTTTAAAAACAGGTGAATTATCTGTATTCCTGTTTTTGCCTTATAAAATGTGTGGTGTATAATGGGAAGGGTCAAACACCCAATTCATCGTGGCGAGGTAGTTTAGTTTCTGGGGCATGCACACACACGCGCGCGCGCACACACACACACACTATATATATATATATAAGTGTATCTTGTATGTGTCTATATGTGTGTGCCTGTGCAATTTAATTTTTGGTTTCCGTGCTGTAAGTTATTTTAATAAATAACACCTAATAAAAACCGTCTTGGTTCCACAATTTTCCATGAGAAATAATTAAATCTTGTTATATTTGGTTTATAAGAAGTTTACCTTTTTATCAAAAATCGTTAGGGCATTACTTATTTATTAGCGATAGAGAAATAGATTGATATTTCTGAGTTAATTAATGCATCTGTGAAACAGCTGTGCAGCAATATCGATATTTGCTAATATTAATTAAGGTTGAAACAGAGCAATATGAAGGGCAGTGTGCAGAAGATTGTGCTGTTTTAAAATAAGTGATGTCTTGAAAATAATGACATCCCTCCTGTCTAAGGTGGAACAGGGTTCATTAGCCTAATACAATACCACAGCCACTTAACAGTGGAAATATTGCAAATATTAGATATTTCAATGTTCCTTTTTTACTTATCAAAGTTTTAATATCGATACATAAGAGGTGCATTCAAAAATTCTAAACATCCATAGAAAAAAAGAATCACCTCTTACAACAATAGAAAAGCTAATTCAGCCTTCAGTTTTAATTTCTGTGCGGTTCTGAGGTGAGGCTCACAAAAGGTGTGTGACCAACTTAAACTTGGACAAAACTTTTAAACTTTTCATTAACGTCCAAGTGTTGCAGGTACACACGTGTACTTATTTTATATATACTAGCAAATTTATGCACCCTACGGGTACAAGTTTTTAAGTTTTAATATAATAAAATATCATGTTAAATTAGAAAGGCTAATAACACTAAATAAGAATGCAGATAAAAAGATTTGGAACAGAAGGAGTATTATCGAAAAATAGAACAGCTTTGAAACTAACTCTTCCATCATTTTCCATTACTCCCGTCTTTCATTGGTATATTTTCCTAATTTAACTCTTTACTTAAAATAGGAAGTAAAGGATAATATTACAGTTATTTCTTCTTCTTAATGAATTTCTTTTAAGATTTATCCCAGAGGTTTTTGCTCATATTCAATAAGATAAAATCAAACAATTAGAAATCAATAAAGCATATGTTTATTAAAATCAATTTTTTAAGATCAATATGCAAATTAGCCTTCCCATTCACACTGTAAACCAGTATTTTGTTGTATATATAAACACAATTGCGTATTATTAGTATGTAGATATGGTCAACAGTCTTAATAATGTATAACAATTTTATTATTCATTGAGGTTTAAATAAAAATAAAATCATGGAGAATATGATGTAAATAACTAAGGGAACTGTGAAATGAGTAGTAATATAGTTTCGGTTACAGACAGACAAACACACAATCTCCATTATAATAAGATATATATATATATATATATATATATATATATATATATCACTGACAAGCTAAAGCGACAGTTCTTCCAGGCTGTGGTTATATCAGTACTGGTGAATGGCTGCACCACCTGGAACCTAACAAAGCGACTTGAGAATAAGCTAGATGGGAACTGCACAAGAATGTTGCGTGCAGTCCTGAACAAGTCGTGGAGGCAGGACCCCACAAAGAAGCAACTATATGGTCACACCCCCCCCCATCTCACAAACCATCCGGTTGAGATGGTCTAGGCATGCAGTACACTGCTGGAGAAACGGGGACGAGCTCATAAGCGACGTTCTCCTGTGGAAGCCAACACATGGACATGCTAACGCAGGACGCCCACGAAGGACCTACATTGACAAACTATGCGAGTATTCTGGATGCTGCGCAGAGGACCTCCAGGGGCAGTGAGTGATAGGGAAGGTTGGCGAGAGATTGTAATGGATATTTGTGCTGCTAGCGTGACATGATATATATATATATATATATATATATATATATATATATATATATATTCATCTACAAGTTAACTATGTTTTCATTGTAGTAGCATAAGTAGTTAATCCAAAAGGACTCAATATATCTTGTAAAATATAGACCATTAATAGTTGTAGAAAGGTTATTCTCTCTACCACGGTTCATAGTACACCTTCCTCAAGAGGACTAAGTTATCCTGAGGAAGGTGTACTGTCAACACCGAAACCGTGGTAGAGAGAATAACTTTTCTACATTTATATATATATATATATATATATTATATATATATATATATATATAGAGAGAGAGAGAGAGAGAGAGAGAGAGAGAGAGAGAGAGGGGGAGATAATAGATAATTTCAATTCTCTTCCCCTGACTCTCATGGAAAAATCTTCAAGACTGTTTCAAGAGCTCTAATATCCACTGAATAGTCAATCCCTCAGTAATCTAGCTGAATTTACTTTACCTACCTGTTGTATTTAATAGCTTTCAATGTAGATCAAATAACTGAAAATCTCTTTCCATACGTCTGAAGCTGCAATAATATTCTTCGTAATTTTCTTAATGTTGTCATATATTTTTTTCTCTCTCTCTCTCTTTTTTTTTTTTTTTTTGTCTAGTTTTAATCAAATACATTGAAATACATTCGGGTTCCTAAATATTTCAGAAGCGAATTCAGACCCAACATTCATTATTCATTGGATCGAATACCCAGGCGTTCATTTCCCAAACGACACAATAGAAAACATCGACAACCCCCGCCGCACCCCTAAACCCTCTGTTGAAGCCGAGATATCTATTAATAGTAATTCGTTAATTTATTGGCACAGACAGTTGTGTTGAAATGCCAACTGAAAACCCAATTCAAATTTTCTTCATCTTTATTACAATAAATAAATAAATTGCTATTTGGCACGTGGCCTCGGTGGTGGGTGGGGGTGGAGGGAATGTATAATTTGGTCTTTTTTTTTTTTTTACCCTTTTCTATTCTTAGCTACTTATATATGCTGTCCGATCGTTGGTGTATGTTTTCCTCCAGCGACCAAGAAAACATTTGAGATATTGTCCGTTGAAGTGCAATATTGTTTTGTATGCATGAAAAATAGATGCTGATTATTTTTTTCATATCTTATTATAATGGAGATTGTGTGGCTTTCTGTCTGTAATCGAAACTATATCACTACTCAAGTCACAATTCTCTAAGTTATTTACGTTACATTCTCCATGATTTGATTTTATTCAAACCTCAACTAATTATGAAATTGTTTTACATTATTAATACTGTTGACCATATATACATACTAATAAGGTGCAATTTTAATTATGTATCCAATAAAATGGCGGTTTACAGTATGCTAATTTGCATATTGATATTAAAAATATGATTTTAATAAATATGTGATTTCTAATTGTTTGGTTTTGTCTTAATGAATATGAACAGAGATCTCGGGTATATATCTGAAAAGAAATCCATTAACTAGAATAAATGAATAATTTTATTCTTTACTTCCTATTTTAACAGAATAGTTAAATTAGGAAAATTTAGAAATGAAAGACAGAAGTGAAGAAGAATAAGTTTCAGTTGTTCTATTTTTCAATTATACCCTCCTCTGTTTCAAATCTTGTATTGCTATTTATTCTCATTAGCCTTTTTAATTTAATATAATATTTTATTACATTAAAACTTAAATACTTGCACTCGGCGGAGGGTGCATATATTTACTGGTGACCTGGTGACTCCTCGTAAAACAAGAAACGAAAAGGAGTGAAAAAGAGCAACTCCAGCAGGCATCACTGTTTGCTAGCAGTCACTGCACCAGAGATTGCCATTCAAGAATCGGACTGTTTAGCCACTCACGCAATAGCAGATTAAAAAAAGTGGACACTACGCCATCGTCTTTAGTAGACGGAAGGATGTCAACATTCTCCTCAGAGAATCAAGGTCCACTCTCCGCATATCCCCTCAAAAAAAAAAGTGTCCTGAGTATGACACTAAAATGTATCTGATGGCAGAACAAATTCACACACACACACACACTCATATATATATATGTGTGTGTGTGTGTGTGTGTGTGCGTGCGTGTAACATCATGCCTTTAGAATATATTAGTTGTTTCTTTCTTTTTTAGCTTTATATGTAAAATTATATTTTCAAAAATCTCACATTGATTGAATCCTATTGTTAAAAAGCTTGTTGCAAGTCTTATCATGAAATTATAAACCTCACAATATTTATTACATTTTCTTTGTGTCAAACATTTTAACAATGCATCTTTCTATTTCTCTCTTCGAATATACGATTTGCTAAACGGAATTCGATGAATTTGTACATTGAAAAAATATTTGTATTTAAACCTAGTTTTCAACATTTCCTTTGAAGTTAACGATTTTATAAGTTATACATCTTGTTATGTAAAAATATTCGTAAAAAAGAGGACCTGCAAAAATCTGTAACACACACACACACACACACACACACATATATATATTATATATATATATATATATATATATCAATTTCGTAAGCCAAATACATATTAATTGAATAGATCATTTTGTGTTGTTATTCACTTTACTTACATATTGTTTTACAGTTTTTTTCAATCATTTACTTTCTTCACACACACACACACACACACATATATATATATATATATATTTATTATTCATTTATATATCATCTCATGTCTTTTGTTACGTCTTAATATTGTGCCAGTAAGCCATATTAATTTTGATTTATTCTTTCATTAAATGGCTCTATTTATATGTTTTCATTTTATTGCAAACAGCCTGTTTTACGAGTGAGAAAATATTACTGAACAACAAGCAAAATCAGCAATCAAATACGTAAACGTTGAAAGATATATGAAAAATTCAATTGAGAAGAAATAATAATAATAATAATAATAATAATAATAATAATAATAATAATAATAATAATAATAGGAGACCTTGGAAAGATGCCTGGAAAATATAATAGGGAAACCAAAGATCAGAGGATGAATTGATACTATCTAAACCACTGCACTGTTAAAATCGGCTTGTATTCTTAGAATTGTCCCAAAGACCTGAGGCGACTTGCTGCCCCCAGGCTTTGGAGAAAAAAACACCAGTTAGAGTTGGTGTAAATAATAATAATAATAATAATATAATAATATAATAATAATGGTTTGAGGAATTGGAAATCAGAAGAAGAATCGAGACCATACAGACAAAATTATTGTTAAGATCGGTTAGAATGCTCAAACCGTCCCGGAGATCTGAGGAGACTTGTTGTCACTCAGACTCCAGTGAAAGACTACCAGCTAGCGAAGAAGAAGAAGAAGAAGAAGAAGAAGAAGAAGAAGAAGAGAAGAAGAAGAAGAAGAAGAAGAAGAAGAAGAAGAAGAAGAAATTTAGGGAAAATTGTAATCATCCCAGGGTACATAAATACGTGCTTATTAAATGAATGTATATGTCTACCCATATATTCATATATACTGACCTGAATACCTACCTACCTACTACATACATACATACATACATACATACATAAACACATACATACATACATACATACATACATGAATTTAATGTGCTTTACAATAGTTCGATTAATTTGATTACAAAAATGATCATTTAATCTAAAATATAATAAAAATTATAAAAGGTTGGATCAATAAGTTTCTAGGTTCGTTGGGTGTTTGGTGGATGGATTTTACATGTTGACTCTTGTTGGGTTATTTTATGCCGAAGAACTTTTGTTTTATTCATTTTTGATGGGAACTCCATTTTTTACTCAATATTTTTAAACACAATTTTTTAGGGTCATTCTTTTTTCTATTTAACCCTAGATGGGACACTCACAGGTACTACCACTCCGATAAATATCTAGATATGATTTTCCGATATTTGTTATTTGCACCGACAAGAACGGATATTTTTAAAAACAAGTAATTCTTTAAAATAAATGCTTTTTTGTTTATACTGAAAAATCACAGCATTTAGGTAGTGAACATAGATTCATTCATACATTTTTGAAATCTGTATACCTATACGTATATTTAGAAGTGGCACTATATTGATACATAGGAGGGTTGACTGAAGTGTTAATAACCTGACCAAGATACTCTCATGGAATATGACCAAACGATGCCTTTTTATTTCTTCAACATAGCGCTCTTTGCGGTCCTCAATCTAATTACGTCGATGTTTGCACCTTTTGTTAAGGAAATCAATAGTTATGGGAACTTTCATGTCCCAGAATACAGCATGACCTTATTTAATGACCACTCTTCCCAGAACATTTTCTTCAGAGAATCTTTGTGGTTCCACTCCATGGACGTTATTTAACTCTTTGACTACTTTAAGCCACGAATAGCAGTTTCACGATCACTGTGATCCTACTGTAAACCGCTGTTAGTGGCTCGCCTACTTGTGACATGTTTATACTGAAAAATCACAGCATGAACATATGTGCTATTTTTTGGTCTATGAACTAACCTGACACTGGTACTTAATCCTGTATCAGTAGGTTTGGTTTGGTTTGGTTTGGTTTGTTTTGTTTTACGGCATATCAACCTCAGTGGGTCATTTAATGCCGATAAAGTTTTGAAATAAATCAATTCTTAATGGATAATACAATTTTTTTATAAATACATTTTTCTATTTAACCCATAGATGGGACCCTAACAGGTACTACCACCCCGGGTCAGAGTGGACCAGGGAGCAATGGTGATGAAGGGGTGCTCCACATTCCTCAAACTTCCAAAATTGGAACCTAACCATCAGATAGAGTTTAACGTCATTCCCATGACATGTAGACCCGCAGTCACCGCCTTCTAGCACTCATATGATAAAAAGGGGTTGGGGCTTGCCATAAGGGCAATAGGATTGGGAAAATCATATAGGTGCTAGGGCTTGACGTGACCAGCCGATTAATCGGAGGGGGCCTCTCCGACCTCCCGTCTAGCCCAAGATAGGGTCAAAGTGGAGTATTGCATGTCATGAACTGCTCATCCACCTGGGCTCTATCCTTAAGCATCACGGGTCGCCACCCACGACCAAGAAGTGGCCCCATTGGGAAGTCTTACCCCTCTGCAGAGGTGCTGTCGGTGCATTCTAACGCCCAGCCGACAGGGCGGTGTATCAGTAGGGAACAAGATGAAAAAAAATACCTACAGCCGTAGGGTAAATTTAGTAGGAGTTAATGCCAAAGCCATCCTTTTAGAAGAACAGTTATGGTACTATGAACAACCTAGCTGAAGGGGGATGGAGTAGTTTTGAAATTGAACGTAATAGGCACGACTGAAGTTCGAAATCCGTTACTACGATGTCACAGTTCGGTACGTTAGCCACTTCACCTAGGGGGATCTCTCCTCTACAGACGTTCACACTCCTCCTTCTAATT
>CM042143.1:114982710-114985210 GCA_023376005.1 Doryteuthis pealeii | reverse complement strand
ATATTTACATTACTGTGTAGTTGTTTCTTAGTATTTTTTTTCACAATCCTCATTCAAATTATAACATATTTTTTACAGCATGAGTAGAAATGAGATTATCTATTAATAATGGAGATTCGCTTCCAGTTTTTGTCTGTAACAAAAAATACGTCACTGCTTACGTTACATTACCCAAAATCGTCATAACATAGAATAAATACACTCAAAATTTGAATATGCAGCATTAGACAGTCCTCATTGTTTTTTAAAACAAGTTTTAATAAATACATGACTAGTATCATATATATCTATATATAGTTTGTTTTATTTTAATACATATTTAAAGTTTACATTTCAAATTGTTTTATTTTTAATCCTTTAATGAATTTGATGATTTTACTTACTTAGGGTACAAACTCGCTGACATTGAATTTTTACTCCCACCCTTCAGGCAATGTTTCAAAAATCCAATTTTACACCGCCCGGAGGGTGTTTTTTTTATTTTGTACTAGTATGTTTAATGTTTAAACGCCTTTTCTTTTCCAGTGAATGGCATTTTATAGATGAAAATATATATAAAACATTAAGCATAGTGATTTCAGTTTTTTCTACACATCTTATTAAAATTTGAGATCATTTAAACTAAAGTTGGTTAAGTTATTAGATTACGAAATGAGATCATTTTTTCTGAAACACGCTATATGCGTAATGTAAATTTTAGGGAGTGAGTTTAGCGTAACGTTACAACTTAATATCTCTTGAGTTCAATTCTCATTGGATACTCCATACATATGGTTTCATGTTATTCCACGATAAGCTTCCTGGATACTTATATTGACACACCATATCGCATGAAATTTCTATACGTAATAATATGGTATGAAATATGTAAATTTCTTCTGGGTTTTCCTATAATTTATACGTCTAAGACAGGCTTTAGGTTTATTTACTCAACTTCATTTAAATGCTAGAAGCGGCTACTTAGCATCGCCTGGGTAGAGGGGGGACCTGCTGTATTGATTTGTTTACTTTTGAGATTTACAAATGCTGGATATTTTTAAGTAGAATTTCAATTCTCTTTCTATGTATATTTTGACTTTTCAATATCTTCAAATACAAATTAGATATTCATAATTTTTGCACAAGACGCGGGAACTGGTAATATTTAATGTATACATATATATTTACTTTGTCGGTAATTATTTTATTTTCGTAGTTTCATCCATACACAATAATTTCCCTTTATATATGTATAGATAGATGGAACAGTTTGATTGCGGTATCTGCTGTTCCTTAAGGGATCACTCATTTAAGTATTAAACAATGGAGGTGCGTGGTGTATTGGTTAGAGTAGAAGGAAATGGACTCGTCGACCCGAGTTCAATTCCTCGACGAAGCTGTTTGCATTTCACATAGTGATAATACCCTTGGGAAAGGTATGAATCCAATTCTCCCTTCAGTGTGTTTTCCTACAAGGCTAATAAGGCTATTTTAGTTCCAGTCGGTAGACCAAACAATTTTCCTGATCTAGTGCTAGCGAAAAGGAGATAAACTCCCTCGTTATCCGGCTGATATCGATAATAAGTCACTTCGTCAACTTTACTTACTTTTACTACTGAATAAATTTTAAATATAAAACTTTCTTTAATCTTTTAACATTAAAACATTTTTCTGAAGGGTAGGGATTCTTATATTTTACCCTAAGAAGCGGGGGGTGGGGGCTTGAAAAGATGGCCGGGGAATCAGTATATTTAAGGCATGGTGAACAGCATCCCAAAATCTCATTATATCATACAGTTTTTTTTTTTTTGTTTTTTTTGTTGATGTCTCCTTCGTGGTGATGGATATCTCTTCCATCATAGTCAGTGGATTATTGCTGGCATCTTTGCACTCAATGATTCTTGGGTCCATTGCTGCGAATCAAGCAAGAACCAATCTCTTCAGGATTCTTGTCGACTTCTACAGAGCTGTAGAATGCATCACCATGATTCCCCACCATATCTAATTCTTGAAAAGCCCTTTGCAATTTTGAGCGCTCCGTTGATCCTTAAACTTCTTAATCTTATTCTATTATTCTTACCATCATCTGCTAATGTCTTTATATGCCATTAGTATGTAATACGTCTCCTTGGGGATCAAGTGACAACATGTATGCACAATTCCCTCGTATTTGATTCAATATTCTGTCAGTTTAGGTAGCTAGTATATTATTATACTGTTTTCACTATTTTTCGTACTAGAAATAACATCTATAATAGCAATATTATGGTCATATTATGGTATATCCACAGGCTCTGCTCATTATTATTATTATTATTATTATTATTATCATTATTATTATTATTGTTGTTGGAATAATAATAATAATAATAATAATAATGAGCAGGACCTGTTGATATACCATAATATGATAATTTAATCATTACAATGTTTGGTGTGTTTACTTAAGTGCTATTGCTAAATATTTCAATATGCAAAAAGTATAATAATCTTGATTTAACTCACTCTCGCTCTTTTCCTC
>CM042143.1:114965210-114977710 GCA_023376005.1 Doryteuthis pealeii | reverse complement strand
ATTTAAGTCGATGCATTTCAGTAGGCGTCTTGGGAGTTTTCGCATGCTTATTTCAAACCAGTTCACCATCAAATCGTTGAGGAAGCGTTGAACCTCGTCGTCCTTGCTAACATCCTAAGCCAATTGTGGACATTTTTGACATCCGTGCACCACTTTCCATACACTTCCGTTAATTCGCGATGAATTTTAATCGTTTTAATGCCCTTTGAGTTCTAAAACCGAACAACTACGTGAACTTCATTCTTTGCAGTCTCTTTAATTGGGGGCGCCACCAGGAACGACTGCCATGACTCAGTGTGGTAGTTAGGCAGGCGCATGCACAACAAACACAATAGTGTTGCCGATTCATACCCAATGCTTTGGAGACCACTCTTGTAGTCATATATATATATATATATATATATATATATATATATATATATATAATATATATATATATATATATATATCAACACCTCCGAACGAGTTGGATGTGACTCAAGGTCAATTACTTAAGCCGAGTTTAACAGGATTGAATTCAGAGTTTTATTTCTTCTACACTGGTTGCCTAACGAAGGTTAAAGAGCCTAGCCTATCGTACTATTTACCCATAGCTGGAGGAAGATCAGTTGGATTCATACCCTTTCAAAGGGTATGATCGTTATGTGAAATGCAGACAGCCTAGGATTTGAACTATTCTCGCCGCGTCCATTTCTTACAACGGTAACCATTGCACCACGCGCTTCCTCTTGTGTATAGGGTTATATGATACTTGATTTTGTTTAGGAGATTCATTATCTCTGGTCTGCATATAAAATATAAGATTCACGTGAATAGAGTAATTAACTACTTGTGGCCAAACAGCAAGTTTAATTTAATAGATGATAAAATGAATGGAAATCTAATATCTAACATTTCAAACCGAGTTCCCTACAGACGATTATATAGAATTCGTTATTTAGGCAACGCATAACAGGCTTTTTAATTTAAATTCCTGAAAACTATCATTAATGTTGTTTGTTTTTAATTCTTAAATGGAAAATATTAGAGAGGCACGTTTTCTAGTTTATTTTTAATATATGTTATTCATAACATCGTTTCCCGATCACCAAATCATATTACCTGGTTCTCTATAATTTCAAACTGACTTAAAAGGGTTTTAGAAAATAATAAATTAATTCAGAATTAAACATGATAAAAAGCAAATAAAAGAAAAAATACAAACAATAAGAATACTAAACAAATTAAAAATTAAAAAATATATAAAGAATAAAAGTTAATAAAAATATATATATGTATATAGATAAAGAATGTTTATTAATCTTTATATAAATGATTAAAGGTAGGAAATTTATTTAATTTAGATTTCTCGGAAATATCATTAATGCTGTTTGTTTTCAGGTCTTAAATGGAAAATATTAGATAGGCATATATTTTAGTTTATTTTTAAATATATATTATTCATAGCATCGTTTCACGATTACACAATTATATTTTCATGGCTCTCTATAGGGTGTCTTGAGTATGACGTTAAACTGCATCTAATGATGAAGCCCCAATTTAGAAACTCTAGGGGACGTGGAGTAACCCTTTATCGCCGTTACTCCCGGGCCAATCTATGGGTTAAATAATTTTTTTAAATTAAGTATTAAAAACGTGTTTGAAAAATTGAGTTTGACAAAAAAGATTGAATACCTAACAAGAATGAATAAAACAAAATATCTTCAGCATAAAATAACCCAACAAGGGTTGACATGCCGTAAAATCAAACCAACCAACCTCTATATAGGGTTTAGACTAACTTTCAGCTACATTGTGCATTCCATCACCATTAAAATGATCCCTGGTTTTTGTGGAGATGAATTTCTCAAAGGATCTTTTTGATATCTGATCAGACAAGGAGAGTTAGATAAGGTAAATGATACTCTATAGGTGACAGGTCTGGGAAATGTGTCGCACGTGGAAGAATGTTCATTTCAAGTGGGTGACCATCTGTAGAGTTTGCATTTACCACTTGAGGACGGGCGTTACCCGGCCCGAAAATCTTGTCGACTTTCTAACTCATAAAATATCTTGTCAAATTACCATTCGAACGAGACAATTTCTCGTTGTACATTCACTCAGTTTCAATTTGGTCAGATTTCAATATTTCGTCAGAATAAATTTCCCTTCGAATCTAAAGAATATTTTTTTCTCCAGGAGTTTCGTTTAGGTTGAAAAAGTGAAACCACCCCACGGTGATGCGACTAATAGCTTACTGAACTTAGTAAAGTCTGGCGCGCCTTGTCGATTGGGGCAGTGACTACACATCTGTAAATGGGTAAAATTCCCCCCAATGGGGTCACCTATGGTTCGTGGTGACCCGTGATGCTTACGAATGGAACCCTGGTGGCTAAACAGTTTATTATAACATGCTACACTCCAGAGGCCACTTCTGATCAGTCGGTTGGTCACCTCAAGCCCAAGAACCTATATGTATGTCCCAAACCTATTGCCCTAATGGCAACCCCCAACCTTTTTTTATCATATGTCCCAGAAGACAGTGGTTGGGGTCTTAGTGTCCTGGGTATGACATTAAACTGCATCTAATGGTGAATTTCCAATATTGGAATTCTGGGAAATGTGCAGTGCCCCTTTATCATAATTACTCCTAGGTTCACCCTGAACCAGAGTGGTATTACTTGTTAGGGTCCCATCTATAGTTTAAATATAAAAGACAAGTTTTTAAAAATGTGTTTAAGTTTTTTTTCAATTTGAATACCCACCAACAATGAATAGGAAAAAATGTATTCGGTATAAAATAATTTACAGCTCCAGAATTTGAACTTCACCATTAGATACAGTTTAATGTCATACCAAGGACACAGGAAGGTGCTGAAAACATCTTAGGGGGTAAGAAAAGGGGATATATGAAGAAGCAAAAAGAATAAGGTTTAAAGTAAAAGTAAATTCGTTGGGGTGGTCTAAAGTCGGTATCAGCCAAACAGCGAGAGCGTCTATTCTCTTTTCACTAACGCTAGACCATGGAGATTATTTTGGCCAGTGAGACGGAGTGCCACACCTACCATCAGTTCCTCACTTTACCGCACAGATCCGTGTGCTAATCATACGCTGAGTTGACGAGGGCCAGTATCGAACCGGAATCTTGTGGTTCCTAGTCGGTTCAGTTGAAGCGAAACTAAACTAAGAACATTCACTTACTTCGCCTAACCAACAAATTGACACTGAACGAACTATTCAGGCAATTATTCTGATAAAATATGGAGACTGAAAATAAAATGAAATCCAAGTAATATTAGTATCATTAATGATGTCATCAAGTGTCAACCGAGTATTTTCGTGTAAAGGGCCAAATAATGACATTAGCCATGATTAAATATTACAAAGATTCCAAGGAAACATTTTTAAAAAAGTTTATTATAATAATATAATGATTAATCTGCTTATTGTTACTGAAGTGACACAGGTATGTCTCATCAAAACCAGTAAATTAGCTGATGTTTATAAGTTAGGTACAAGTACATATTCAACAACCCCTCCCCACGAGCAGGATGCGGCACATGGTCAATATTTTAGGCGGAGTTTAACTGGTTTGAATTCAGAGTTTTCCTTCTCCTAGACTGGTTTTTTGGTATTTATTTATTTGTAAACCTTTTAGTTAACTTCTTGGAAGTAAAAAAAAAAAAAGACGGGGGGCAAGAGTTAAAAACAAAAGAAAAATTAAAATTACTTACTCAAATTCTGAGTATATATAACATAGGATTGTTTTTATTCTATGTATTAACAATTTTGACTATAAATAAAATACTCATTAAAAGACTTATGCAATCATTAAAGACACCCAATCTCCAATATTAATAGATTTGTAAATATGTATATTCTTCAAGCATTTAGTTTGCACAACTAGGGTATTAGCACTATGTGAAATGTAAACAGTCTCGTCTAAGATTTGAACTCTGGTAGACGAGTCCATTTCCTACGATATAACCATTACACCACGTGCTTCCATAAGGTAGGCACAAGTAGGACATTCTATGTCAATGTTTTCATTTCATTGAAGTTATTCATGTTGATGCTTGGTAATATTTAATTACCAAACTTTAATTAGTCCGCTACACCTGCTGTGCCGAAGAGGTCACAAATCTAAGTGCTTTTAGTTCGTAGTTGTTGTCAATTCGTAAGTTTAACTTTGTTTATCAGTGGCCAGAATTATGAGACATTCACTAACAATGTTTGGCTCGACTATATGACTCGTTACCCATTACACCACGTGCGGCACCCAGTTGCTAGATATTAATTATTTACTATGATTCCATTACTTTTTGGCCAGACTTGATTCTTTAACGATGATATGGCTTTTTAGAATTGTCTTTCAAACGATTAAGTGCAAATCGTTTGAAAGACAATTCTAAAAAGCCATATCATCGTTAAAGAATCAAGTCTGGCCAAAAAGTAATGGAATCATAGTAAATAATTAATATCTAGCAACTAGGTGCCGCACGTGGTGTAATGGGTAACGATTAACCGGAGGAAGAAGAGATGCTAGTATTTGTTCCACAAAGGTATTAGCTAGAAGTAAAATGCAGGTAGTCTCATCCGGCATTTGATGCTGGGTCATCCTGTCCTATGACATTAACCGTTACGAAAAGGACGATTCTTCTGTGTTTGTGTGTGTGTGAGAGAGAGAGAGAGAGAGAGAGAGAGAAGAGAGAGAGGGGGACAGACAGACAGAGAGTGTCTATGGGTGTAGGTTGGGGGATTTTGTGTGTGTGTGTATGTGTGTGTGATAAAGAGACAGAGAGTGTCTATGGGAGTGGGTGATGTGTGTGAGAGAGAGACAGAGACAGAGATACAGAGAGACAGAGAGAGAGAGAGAGAGAGAGAGAGAGAGAGAGAGAGAGAGAGAGAGAGAGAGAGAGAGAGAGAGACTTCAGTACTTTAATATTGTGAGTCGTTGTACATCCAGTTTATTATAACTGATAGTATCTTTTTTCCAGGAGACAGGAAATTTGTGGGTTTTTTTTCCAATCAGAACGTAAATGATATTTTTGCCAAAAACAAAAAAGAATAGCAGAAAATATTTAAAGTAATTAAGTATTTCAATTAATCATTTAATAACTAACTTTGTTTTTTTTAATTAAACTTTAAATTGAAAGCGATTATTTGTAAGTTGGATTTTTAGATTCAAAACAAACAATAGAAATTTGGTTAATAAGAAAACATCCTAGTATTTATGGTTATTTACAAATTAAAAAGTCTAAAGAAATACCTTGGAATGAAAATATCCGAGTATAAACGGCTTGTTTAGACATTACCTACATTTTTGGAAGGTCAATAAAAACTCAGCTGATATTTGTGGGTTGGCAGTGACGTGACCGGAACGATTAGGGAAAATGATAAATTGATCAAAAATATTTAGGCATATATAAAGTTCTCAAAGGAAAGGGAAAAGAAAAGGACTTAGCTGGAGAACTAACACGCACAGAGCCGGTGGCCGAGTCAGCAGAATCGTCCGCATCCTTTCTTTCTACCCCCCCCCCTGGCGTAAACATTGACACTAGTTAAGCATCGATTTGTTGCTTTGATCTTTCGTTCTATCTTCCTCTATTTGTCCGACAACTAGAGCGATCTACTGCAAAAATAAACACTTAACTGGCAAACGAAAAAGCGGTTGGTGTTCGACTTTTTTTACACAAGTTACAACGGAAAATAAAAATTGTAGAAAAAACCAAATATTATTAAGAGGTTACGTTAGAGAGAGGCGGAAGGAAGGAGGGAGAGATAGACTTTGGTCCTTTGATATTGGCATGTCATTGTACATCCAATTTATTATAATTGATATTATTTTTGTTAACAAGAGAGAGAAAATGTGTGTTATTTTCCAATCATGTCGAAAATGGCATTTCTGACAAAACAACGTTTTTGTTTTTGTTTTTTAAATAGGCAGACAAAACCTTCAAGCAATAAGAAGATGATCTAAAAGTAACTAAACTCTCTGTTGTAAAATAACTATTTAAGAATGAGTGTTAAAAAAATAGAAAATGAGATAAAAATGAGATAAAGAAAGAAAAAGAAATACGATGGTGAAAAAACCTAACGCAAATCATAGCTTTGCTTATGACAATAAACATGAGCATGAACAAAAAAACAACAAAAAAAACAAAAAAACAAACAACAAACGCATTTGTGTAGGTATTTAGCCAAATTGTTCATCACGAGCATATGACACAAGGTCACGAGTATGTGGCACCCAGTGATGATCGAAGCCCCTATTCAGTATTAAGGTTCTGTGAAACTAGCTTGGTAACCACTACACTGCGATGGGACATCATTAAACAAATAAAAATAATAAAGAAATGTGTTGATAAGTTTGCTTCTTTGGTGGACGGATGTTTCTTCTGTACATTAAATTGAAACCTGTATAATTCTGAATATATTCGTAAATAGTAATAAGTAAAGTCGGGGGAGTGCCCTATTGTCGGTATCCCCCGTTCACTAGCGCAAGACCATCGAGGTTATTTTTGCGTCTGGGGTGGAGCGAATAGATCCTCCCCTTAACACACAGATCCAAGCCGTTCTTCTGAGGTGCTCAGTTGAAGAGGACAGGTATCGAAACGGGAACATTGTCATCTCTTTGCGGATACTCTACCGACCGAGCTAAAAATATATAATCATTTCAACACACACACAAGCGCACGTGAACCCTAAAGTAAATTCTGTAAACTTTTCAAACTCTGAAAAGACAGAACAGAAACCCCCTATATTCGCAAATCATTAAAAAAAAGAACAAAAATACGAAAACGCGTACGGATTAGTTTTCTCGATTGCATTTCGCAGATATTGAATCGGATGGTCCTCCGTACATTGAATTAAAACCTGTATAAATCTGAATATATTCGTGTTCCTCGGTGCAAAGAGGCATATGTGTATGCCTTTTATCTCCAGTCAAAGTTTGGTTAGTACAGCACAAACCACAGATACTAGGAATCTAGTTACAAAAGACACTCTACAGCAGGAATGAACTGACTTCTTTTGAAAATCCTCCCACCCACCCTCTCAATCGCGTGTCTTCCTGTGTAGATATACCTATCAGATAGGAAATTTATGTATATACGTTTGCTTTGATAAATGTGGTTGCAATTTCAATTTGATGGTTAAGGGGTGTTAACATGTTTGTGCATGTTCATATATCTATATTTTTTTATCATTAGCACACACACACAATATATATATATATATATATATATATAATATATATATATATATATATATGTGTGTGTGTGTGTGTGTGTGTGTCTCCAGATATGGGGAAATAGTAGGACAGAATGGACTCTATACCCTTGGCTAGGTAACCAGTCTAGGAGAAGGAAAACTGATTTCAAACCTGCTAAACATCGCTTAAGAAATTGACCTTGTGTCACACCATGCTCGTGAGGATGGGTTGGTATATATATATATATATATATATATTATATATATATATATATATATTAGCATCTGATGAGTCGGAGAATTAGACATTTTTGTCTAAGCTCCCTGAATAGTCTATAATGCAGGATCTCTAAGTCTTTGTTATTTATTTAAATATAAATTTGCTCTGTGACTCTAACAATATAATATATGGATTACATTTATATATATATATATATATATTACTAGTTGTAAAGAATGATTCTATTTGGATCTTCAAAATCTCAATGTATTACCATACTGTATGCTCTTGTAGGTGCAAATCTGTATTCGTACAAGGATTTTTATAAATCCCTAAAGAGAGCTCAATGTATAATAATCAATAAATTAGATTATATAAAGAGCAATATTTTGTTAGGCGGTTTGTTAAGTTTTTCTTTCTGTAAAAGTTATATATATATATATATATATATATATATATATATATATATATACTAGCAAATATATGCACCCTACGGGTGCAAGTATTTAAGTTTAAATGTAATGAAATATTAAATTAAATCAGAAAGGCAAATGAAACTAATTAAGAATTCAAATAAAAAGATTTGAAACGGGGGGGGGTATAATCGGAAAATAGAACAACTGAAATTTACTGTTTCATCACTTCCGTTTTTCAATGCTAAATTTTCCTAATTTAACTATTTAGTTCAAATAAGAAGTAAAGAATAAAATTACAGTTATTTCTTCTTGTTAATAAATTTCTTTTAGGATTTATTGAAGAGATTTTTGCTCATATTCATTAAGATAAAACCAAACAATTAAAAATCAATAATACCAAGCACATTTTTATTAAAATCAGTTTTTTTAATATCAATATGCAAATTAGCTTTACGTTTACACTGAAAACTGGTATTTTGTTGTATATATAAATACAATTGCATGTTATTAGTATTTAGGTAAGGCCAACAGTATTAATAATGTCAAACAGTTTTATTATTAATTGCGGTTTAAATAGAAATAAAATCATGGAGAATGTGACGTAAATAACTATGGGAATTGTGTCTTGAGTAGTAATATAGTTTCGGTTACAGACAGAAAAACACACAATCTCCATTATAATAAGATATATATATATATTGCAAAGTTTTCAAAATTTCTATTTGCTGAGACAACAGAATGAAGAAGACCACACCGTCTCGATTTTGTATTAAGCATTCATTGTCTTTCAGATCGGCAAACCAAGGTGGTCTTCTTTCCATGCAAGGAAAAATTGTTTTTGTTTATAGAATCCTTGTCAGGAGAAGACAAATGCGTTTCGCCTGGTATCTTCGGGGCTACCGAAGCGGGGGACGTTTTCAAGCAGTTGGAAGATAAGGATGAGTGCTTATATGTGATGGATGGAAGAAAACTGATGAGGAAGCGTACACTGCTTGCGCTCTCTCTCTCTCTCTCTCTCTCTCTCTCTCTCTCTCTCTCACACTCACTCTCTCTCTCAAGTCAGCCGTCAAAACAACTCCCCCTCGTCGAAACGGGATGAAAGGCCAGTGTTTTCAAGTTAAATAACCTTTAGTTGATTTTTATTTCAGGAAGTTTTTTTTTATCCTTGTCAAAAGAAAAGACACAAGGTGGTGGGGGGAGATCAACAGTCAACAAGTGCAAATAGACATAATACCTAAGAGAGACAAAAATCTCCAATGTAGCGATTTTGCAACTGGTATTTAGTTAAAATAATTTACCTCAAAGTCGAATTTGGGTTAAATAACGGATGTAATAAATAAATATAAAGATTATTATTGTCAGATAAACATAAAATCCGGTTAACCTGGGGGGGGGGACGCACAAACCGAAGCTCATGTAATCTCTCTAACTCTTTGCCTATTTTAACAACTTACAGCGACTCTCCCACCAATCAGGCCCCGACACTAATTTTTATCATGACCGACCCGAACAAAAATTATCAACCGTCCCAAATGGGGTTTGGACCGCCCCGAAATCAAAATATTATTGTTTAATTCATTAGCGTCATCTATACTTGTCAGTCATCAGTAGCATAAAAAACATGTAATAAAACATTAAGAAAAGCTGAATCAGTTGACAGAAACATTTATTTATAATCAAGAATAATAAAAAAAAATTTATAAACTAAAATTTATTCTATTTCCATCTTTATACGGACATGTTCCAATCATAAAAATATATACTGTGTGACTGTGTCTATTTCTTCAGTGTTGTTGCCATTAGTAATTTTAAGTTTAGAACTAGACCGTTTTTTGAGGTCAGTATTCGATCACAGGATGGTCAATATTGGAATGTAGTACTAACTTTTAGTAAAAGAAATTTACCGTCCCCGGTAAACTGTCCCGGATGACGTATTGATCGTCCCGGATGTAATTTTTATCGTCCCCGAGACGGCGTTACTGTCGAGCCCTGGGTCACCACACCCAAGCAAATTACAAAAACAGATGGTTATTTCATTATAAATGAACAGAAGGACTTTATTTGAATAGAATGAGGTATAAGGTGAATAGACAGTGAACTTTGAAATATCTCATCATACAGGTGTAAAAAAAGTAAAAGAAAAGAAAAAAAAGATTGGTACAGCGGCGGAGGAAAATTTGGTTGGCAAAGAGTTAATAGTCGAACAGAAATGTGAGTATTTTAATATACATGTGTATTTTTCTAATAAATTTAGAGCTAATTATAACGTATATAAAACGAATAAAGTAAAGTCGTCGGGGTGGCCTATTGTTGCTATCAGCCAGATATCGAGGGATTCTATCTACTCTTCACTAGCGCTAGACCAAGGAGATTGTTTTGACTTCAGAGATGGCGCGCCACACCTACCATCAGCTGCTCACTTTACAGCACAGATCCTTGCGCAATTCATACTCTGAGTTGGCAAAGGACCGTATCTAACCAGGTACATTATGGTTCCTAGGCAGACGCCCGACAAATTAAGTTAATCCAGCTCTGGTTCAATTCCCACTAAGATCCCTAATCATGTGACTTTGTACAGCACAAACATAGTATCAGTAAATATCAATATACACTGTCTGAGGGCTTTGATTACCAATGTCGCGATATGATAATGAATTGCATGACTGTTCTTTGAGTCTCGAATTATACGAGACTAGACTGTGAAAATAACTATATTACCAAATTACAAAAACCATGAAATTAGAGTAATTTATTCAGCAGATTATAAGCAAAAAGATTAATATTTTGGAAACTTATATATGTTTTTAATAGCGGAACCGCTTTTTAAGACTGTTATTTCTTTATTTAAAACCAAAACGTAATTTGACCTGACCATATTGCATGTAATCTTGATACTCTCTAGGTTTTGCCACAACTATGACCTTGTATGTTATTAAGCTAAGCTAAGCTTAGTAAACAACTAACTTTATAATGTAATAATTTACTAAGGTTAGAATAGTTTTTCAATAGACCAGAAGTATAGGATACCCAGTATGGAGCGAACTCACTGATAATAATCTGAGGTGTACTTTTCATAAAGGTTATCGTCATCAAGGAAATCGGTTGGTTTTGACTATCCTGTCTTTAGTTATATCACTAACTCGAATAACCTATATCATTTCTTTCACCATAACATCACATACTATTTCTCTGAAGTTATGAGATGAGGCTTGGTAATTAATATTACTAGTAAAAAAAACGCCCTCCGGGCGATGTAAAAATAGATTTTTGAAACATATTGCCTGAGGGGTGGGAGTAAAAAATTCAATGTCAGCGAGTTTGACCCTAAGTAAGTAAAATCATCAAATTCATTAAAGGATTAAAAAATAAAACAACTTGAAATGCAAACTTTAAATATGTATTAGAATAAAACAAACTATATATAGATATATAATACCAGTCATGTATTTATTAAAAATTGTTTGAAAAAACATCGAGGACTGTCTAATGTTGCATTATCAAATTATAAGTGTATTTATTCTATGTTATGACGATTTTGGGTAATGTGACGTAAGCAGTGATGTAATTTTTGTCACAGACGAAAACCGGAAGCGAACCTCCATTATTAATAGATTTGAACCTTAAGAAAAAGTCGAATATTAATGCTGATTTTCAAATCACTTAGTAAGTACACCGTATACTATTAATACTTTTTGTCGCATTCCGCTAAGCTTGAAATATCAAATCACTATGAATTTTTTTTTAACATTCTCTTTCTATTGTTTTACCAAACGCAACTTGCAAATATTTTTTTATAGAATACAAAAAAAGAAATTCATGATATTCAATCTAGTGGAACTTCATATTTTTCATGTAATCTTAAAATGTGTATGCATTTTATCAAGTTAAAAAAAAAAGCTGAAAGGAAATCTCTAACATTGTCTTGTCTGACTGGAATTCTTTTTCTTTGATACAAATGAAGCAAAGAACAATAATAAAGAATAAAATGACGAAATAAAATAGAAAAGAAAATTGAGACTATAAAATGATATGGAAATAAATGGATGGGAAAACAAACAAAACAAAAAACAAGATGGACGTAAGAAAGAGAAAACAGATAGAAAAAATGGAAATGACTACTGTTTATTAGTAAAACTAGTACAAAATAAAAAAACACCCTCCGGGCGATGTAAAAATAGATTTTTGAAACATTTTGCCCGAGGGGTGGGTGTAAAAAAATTCAATGTCATCGAGTTTGTACCCTAAGTAAGTAAAATCATCAACTTCATTAAAGGATTAAAGAATAAAACAATTTGAAATGTAAACTTTAAATATGTATTAAAATAAAACAAACTATATATAGATATATAATACCAGTCATGTATTTATTAAAATTTGTTTTAAAAAACAATGAGGACTGTCTAATGTTGCATGTTCAAATTTTGTGTGTATTTATTCAATGTTATGACGATTTTGAGTAATGTGACGTAAGCAGTGACGTAGTTTTTGTTACAGACAAAAACCGGAAGCGAATCTCCATTATTAATAGATAGATAAAAAGGCGGAAATAGACCGAAAAAGAAATAAAAGAAAGACAAGTTCAGAAAATAACAGTGAAGATGAAGAAAGAAAAACAGAACGAAAAAAGCAGAAAAAATAGTAAAAATAATAAAAAAATTATCCATTAAAACACG
>CM042143.1:114925210-114960210 GCA_023376005.1 Doryteuthis pealeii | reverse complement strand
CGGAACCTAGTTTAATGATGACCAATGGGTTTTGACAGGAAAGTACTTTGAGCCACCCACCCCCATTTCGACTGTCACGTGCAGTTGCTTTAGTATTTAGTGCAATGGAATTTTAGATTCACACTTGATTTTGAAACGACACCCCCCCCCCCAAGAAAAAGGGGACGTAAGGAAAGTTCGAGTCAGCTCATTGAATTGAGTATTTGAACATAAAGTGGCTTTTTCTTTTAAAGGCAAAAATTATCATAACTTGGCAAAATTGTGTCATTAATCAATGTTCGTACCTGGCTTTCCGAAAAAATATCCTCCTCTCAAATATAATTAAAGTCTCTGTGTGTGTGTGTGTGTGTGTGTGTGTGTTGTGTGTGTGTGTGTAAAAGGAATGACTTACCGGTAAAAAAATATTCGGTGGTCTAAATATTTGGTTGGTATAAGTGTTACTTGGAGAAGTCAGCGTTATAACATATATAAAGTGCTCAGTAATTCACTGGATTTAACCCTGAAGATCCGTATAGTGAAACTAAAGTAGGTTATTTCTGTACTCACTATGATTATATATATATATATATATATATATATATATATATATATATATATATTTGTGTGTGTGAAATATCAACGTTTTCAAAGGATGATTTTAATACAGCTATCATTTAGCTTTACATAAAATCGGATTTCTTCTCTCTACTATTTACCAATATCGGGAGAGAGATTAGTTGGGTTAATACCTTTACAAAGGATATTAGCTCTAGGTGAAATGCAAACAGTCTCATAAATGATTTGAACTCGTCTCGTCGTGCACATTTCTATCGACGCTAACCATTTGCATTAGGCGTCTCCAAAAATAACAGATATAGCCTCTCAAACGATGACGTTTCAGATGATAGAGACCCAAATACCGAAACCTTTACAAGACATAGCTCTAAAATCAAGTGGCCTGTCGAACATGTTTTCTCTCTTTTTTTTAAAAATTCTATTCATTTTGTCTTGCACTTATTTTCAACAGGTCTAAAAGTCTTGGCCATAAACTTCTTCTCAGACTGAAGATTAGTTTAAATCAAAAAAAAGTTTTAGATTATATCTTTGATCCGATTATTATATAGAAAACATATTAAAAATCTTGATCGAAAAAAAAAAAAGAGTCACTTAGAGCAAAGAACACATTTCTCAGGGTAATGAAAGTATATATATATATATTGATCGATTGATTTTAACATATTCCAACCCAACTAGTGTTATATCATGGCAATAGGTTAGGGAGTTAGGTACTAACTGTTTAGTCTCTTTTCTTAAGAGATTTCTGAACACGTTCCGACTATATAATATATATTATATATATATATATATATATATATATATATAATCACATCGCGTGAAAACGCTTCACGTTTATATAAACGCTAAAAAAATACTGGTTTTTAAGATCTCAACCATTTGAGTCATCTGAGGATTGCATAACCATGAAACTTAAAGTTATGTGTCCAAATCATCCATAATACCATTACTATATATATATATATATATATGTGTGTGTGTGTGTGTGTGTGTGTGTGTGATAACCTTGAATAGGGTATGTATCCAATTGTTCCCCCCCACAGCTCTACCTAAATATAAGGAAAGCCTGGTATCTTTAATATTATTATACCAACCATACTAGGAGAAGAAAAATGATTTCAACCCTGTTGAATTCTGCTTGAAAATTGATCTTATGTCACATCCTGCTCATGCGGACGGATCCCAGCTGGTTACAATGCCATTAGAACCATTTTTCTATACGGATAGCGAACTTCTAATCTGTTTGTTTGTTTGTTTTTGTTGGGGCTTTTTGGGGCGTGTTTTGTTTTTTTTTTTTTTCTGCCTGAGTACACTTATGCAGAACTGCTGGATATACATAGTCCTGAAAAGTCTTAGAATTTTTTTGCGAAAAAAAGTCATTGTTTTGAGACGCCCTGATGGTGCATACATGCAATGAATTTTCCACAATTCTTTCCAACATTGTTTAACACAATGATACATTATACAGGGCAACCCAAGAAAACACATTTTTCACGATTTTTCTAAATGTTTATTTTAAAATCTCTGTCAATTAAAAGTTTACTTCGAATGGTTGCAAACATAAATTCTTGCTATAAAAATAATTCCACATAACAAAGTTTTTTTTACCAATTTCTGACTTTATATATATATATATATATATATATATATATATATATGTGTGTGTGTGTGTGTGTGTGTGTGTGTATAAAGGATTGACTACTGTTTTGGTATGTCCGTGTCAACTTATAATTCAGAAATTAGATGTAATTGTGCTGTTAAACATGCAAACAATAAATTGATATGTTTATGATATTATGCACAATAAAGAAAAGTTCAAAATTTAGTTTGTGAATTTCACTGATTAAATTACTTATTCTAATAAGTCGATCGAAAAAGACTTAAAAATATGTACAGAATAAACGAATCAGATTAATTTGAATTAATAAGAAAAATATTCCATTTACAAATAAGAACACATGTTTAATTCATAGCTTTTTTATTATTACATTTTTAAAATGTAAAAACAATAAATTAAACGAATAAGTTTCTCTCACTTTGACTCACTCACCAATGAGAAACCGAATTTAAATTTTTGTCATATGTACATAAAATCTTTTTAGAAAAATAAACCTTTATAAAACACTCACGAGTTTAGAGTTACATTATTTAACTTCCCACCAAACCGGAATTGACACAAGTTTATTTTATAGTAGTGTGTCATGCACCAATTGAGTCTCATTCGTCACCGTTACAAAAAAAAAATTCTTGGTCCGTCGGCATTCCCCTTTAGGTACGCTTCAGGCGTCAAACACTTTAATCAGCTATCATAGCTTTTAAACGTGACGTTAGGTGCAGTCTATTGGTTGTAATTACCAATGGAAGCAAGCGAATAATTCTAACCGCAATCATCCGTCAACTGTACGCATTGAAGGCCTCAATAAAAACATTCAATAATCAGAGAATACATTGTATGCTCAAAACGGTATGGTCATAACTATATCATCGAAAATGACCAACGAAAGTCGAAAGCACTCATGATAAAACACGAGTGATTTCAAACAATTATCATACAGCCTTCATTTCGCCCACGAACCTGAAAAAGTTAATAAAAGATTCAACTCTAAATCTTAATCTGTCATATTTAATAAAATACGAGAGAGGGGAAAAGAGTCATATACAATAGTTATGACAGGGATTGGTCAGTTTTTGACTTGCAAATTACGACTAATTAGAACCAATTAAAATGGAATTTTTTTCAAACATTACGTAATCCTAAAACTAAGGAATAGTCGTGTCATTAAACTAACCAGGAAAAAAGCCTTTAGACATTAAAATGTGATAATCTCAGCTTTGGTATAATAATAGATACCTATAAGAAGAAGTGCAGGCTAAATACACACACACACACACACACACACACACACAGAGTCTACAGCGAGTTAAACTCAGCCAAATCTAGGAAAATTTTAAAAACGAAAACCTCCCCAATCTTTTGAATTGGCGAAATGTGATCATTTTTTAATCCGAGGTTCTCTTGAAATTTTCCTTGTTCCAGACTTAGTTATTGTTCATATATCTACACAGTTCTGCCTATGTGCATAAGTTTTTTTTGTTTTCTTCTAAGCGTAAATCAGTTCAAAAAAGTAAACGTATGATAAATGTATAAGGCATATGCCGGCCGATACCTATACTTACGCAACTGCAAAATACAATTCGTACAAGCAACTTTCTTCACAAAAGGTGTATGTGTGTGTTGGCGGTGGTGTTTGCTGACTATTTACACATGCCACACAAGAACATCGGCTTTCTTTCCTCTAAATACAACGATGTTTACTTCAAACTTGACTTGTTCTGCTTCTCTGATTTTTCCGAAATTTGTTTACCTCTAACAGGACACAACAACTATTCAAACTGACAGCTGATTAACAAACCACTCATTTCCGACGTGGGGTCTGCGCACGCACTTCTAGCACTATTATTTCACTCCTTGTGAGTTTTTTTACACCGGCGTTAGCTGATGGTCTTTTACTAGGGTCTGAGTGACAACAAGTCTCTTCAGGTCTTCAAGATTCGAGCTGATTGCAGTAACACAGTAATCTGGGTGGTCTCAATTTCGAGTTCCTCTAGTTTTTTTTTTTTTTTTTTTTTTGGGGGGGGACATTCCAAGTGCACCAACTGTAACTGGAATCACTTTCATCCTCATATTCCACAGGTTTTTTCAATTCTTTGGCAAAGTCCAGGTTTTTGTCTACTTTTCGTTTTCCTTCATATCCCCTCTGTGATTTGCTGGAACTGCAAAGTCTACCAGTTGACAAGTTCTCTCTTTTTTTTCTTTTTTTCTTTCTTTCTTTATTTATTTATTCATTTATTGTTAATCAATACTAGCTCTGATCTCCTGGCTGGGATAAGGTAATCCGTCTTTATCTCGATGTCCCAACTAATTTTATGCGTTTCATTTTAAAGAACAGATTCTGGTAAATGCATATACGATTTATTATCATTATTATTATTTCACTCTTTGTGAGTTTTTCTCACCACCGTTAGCCGATGATCTTTCACTGGAAACCGAGTGACAACAAGTCTTCTTAGATCACCAGGACACTTCTGAGTATTCTAACTGATTTCAACAATGCTGTTGTCTGGATGATCTCAATTTTTCCTCTAATTTTCAGTTCCTCTAGACTGTTTTCTGGGCTGTTGGGAACCGTTCTAATTGCACCAACTACAATTTGTGTCACTTCTACTCTCATATTTCAGTTTTTATTTTAATTCTCTTACAAGATGTAGGTATTTGTCTATTTCTCTTTCGTTCATCTTCACGCTAAGATCTGCTGGAACTTCAGAATCTACCAGTTGACGTTCTTTTTCTTGTTAAGAAATATCTGGTCTGGTCTTCTGGCTGAGATCCGTGTTTATGTTAACTTATTATTATTATTATTATTATTATTACATTTGAGTTGCAATAGCCTTCAAATAAAATAAATAAATAAAATAAATGACACTCGTGTAGAGGCCGATGTCAATCTGTTTTCCTAAAAATTACATTTACATAATGTATCCTTGGTTCCTAGAAAAAAATAAATGTATGTACCCCGCAGGAACACGTGTATTAATATATAGATATACAATTTTAGATTTCAATGAAATTTTTATTTTTCATGCCTTCAATTCTGCAAAAGATTTTACGAAAAAATCCAGTTAGTAAATGAATATTAAGTGTGAAAAAGAAAAATGTCTTCCCAAATTTCACGCCTAGCATTTCAGAAAGAGTTCGTTACTTGTCTACGGCAGCTGCAAGTGAATTGTACAAAGCTCAAGTGACTTGAGAAGAGAAACGTAGAAGATGAGACCTAGAAAAAAAAATCGACCGAGAAAGAAGAATTCGTGATGACATAAATTTTGTTATCATCCCATCGAGATGGACAGCTTCTACTTAACATGGCATTCCAATATTAAGTATATGTAGATAAGTGCAAAAGAAAGATAAGAAAAGAGACTCAAGTAAAATTGGAGTGGGAAAAATTGAGACGAAAAATCTTATTATAATGGAGATTGTGTGTTTTTGTGTCTGTAAGCGAATTACTACTCAAATCACAAATGTCTTAAATTATTTACGGCATATTCTCCACGAATTTATTTTTTTTATTTAAACCTCAATGATAAATATAATGAAATATTCAAATTTTAACAATTTTAAAATAAGCAGTTGAAGATAAAATCATTACAGATTTGTCACACATGTTTACAGTATAAATATGTATATTTATAAAATACGTATGTATAAATTTTATACATACATCTAGAGAGAAAAAGGAAACAAATACACTTAAATATCGGGGACTATAATTGATGTAAAACCGGTTCAAATGTTTTAACATTAAAGATATTATTTTTGGTATATTAGGAGAATAGATAAACACTTACCTATGTCAATCTTCTCACGTGAAAGATTTTAGAAAATCTGAGCAAAAATATATTAATATAATTGTTTTATATTATTAATACTGTTGACCATATCTACTGTATTTACCGCGTACCCCACTTGTACGGGTCAGGCACAAAGTTCCTATTAACGTGGGACCACCCACAAACCGAAGCTCATGGAGTGGCAGGTGAAAAATTGCGTCGATCCCGTCGGCATTCCCCCTCAAGGGGGGCGCCTCAGGCACTGGGCAATAAACCCAGCACTGCCCCTTTAAATCAAGGGGGCAGGTGTTGCCTGGGGGGATGGCCCCCTGGGATCGACGCTATTAATTATATCAATGGTCCAGAGGCCGAAGCCACTGTTGACCATATCTACATACTAATAACATGCAATTGTATTTATATATACAACAAAATAGCGGTTTACAGTGTGAACGGGAAGGCTAATTTGCATATTGATATTTAAAAAATGATTTTAATAAATGTGTACTCAGTATTATTGATTTATAATTTTTGGTTTTATTTTAATGAATATGAACAAAAATCTCGGGGATAAATCTTAAAAGAAATCCATTAACAAGAAGAAATAACTGTAAATTTATTCTTTACTTCCTAATTTAACCAAATAGTTAGAATAGGAAAAATTAGCAACGAAAGACGGAAGTAATGGAAGAGTATGTTTCAGGTGTTTTAAAAATGGACACTACGCCATCGTTTTTAGTAGACGGAAGGATGCCAACAAATAATCTCGGCGATAAATCTTTTAAAAATTCATTAACAAAAAAGAAATAACTGTAATTTTACTCTTTATTTCCTATTTTAACTACATAGTTAAATTAGGAAAATTTAGCAATGAAAGATAGGAGTGATGGAAGAGTAAGTTTCAGTTGTTCTATTTTAAGATTATACCCCTCTCTGTTTCAAATCTTTTTATCTGCATTATTTAGTTTCATTCGTCTTTCGAATTTGATAAAATATTTTATTATATCAAAACTTAAATACCTACACCGGGAGGGTGCATATTATTGATAGTAAGAAATCATTAAAAAAATCACTGAACCCGCCCATATATATAATTATATAAAAATAAACTTTTGGGGAAATGAAGTATTATTTAAATACCAGCATATTTTTCTTGTTTGGTACAGACAGGCACACATCTAACTCGCACTGAAAAAAGAAATAACGATAGCGAATTTTTTCCACCCCCTTCAAGTTTGTGTCAAAAATCTTACAAACTACATACATTTATATCTACATATATACAACAATAAGCCTGTACACTAATGATAAAAAAAAAATAAACATTTATTTTACGCGACAAATATTTATTTTTAACATAGCTCTTCAGTGTCCTCAACGCAACGCCCCTCCATTATTCGCATATCATTGAGTTTAAATCTCAGATAAAAATTTCAGCAAGTTAAGTATCAGGCTACGAACTTATTGATCCAGCCCTTGCATATATGTATTCTCTTTAGACTATTTGCAATTAAATAAAAACGTGTTTACGTAGAGGAGCGCACATTAAGTCATAAGCTCCTAAGTGCATTTCTTTATCTAAAAATGCCTAGGATTCACTTGAGATATGTATATACGTTTATAAATAAATCACGATATATCTGCATTCAGATTCATTCAGTATATTAGGGAGCTAATAGTGCGTACTTTACGTGCATGTACGTGAATATATTACTCGCGAAATAATAAAAAAAAGCCAATAAGCTTAACATTTCCCAAGAGAATTAGAAGCCTGGAGTGTGAGAAATGCCTTTTGTGTAATTAGGTAAATAAAATAGATAAATACGCGATTGTAATGTCCCTTTAACGACATTTTATAAGCAGTTGAACGCATAACTTTATATCAACCTATGTTTCTATTACCTAGAATAATATAACTGGTATTTTTACCACTTTTTTTTCTGCTAGATGTTTTTCCCACGAAAACAATTGTTAGATTCTGTCAGTGGTGTCATTAACACTTTAATTTGCTCATCTTTTTTTGTGACAACTCTTTATCTATTAATCTATGTAGCAAGATAGATGAGCTGGAAAATTCATATGTCTGCATGCGCAGCTTTAAATGGTGTGCATGCTTAAAAAAATAATATTAATCACCATGCAACAAAATGGTATATGCAGAAACCTTGATAACAAAACAGTATATGTACAAATCTGAATCTGCCCTGGAGAATGAGATGTATAAGATTCTATGGGACTTTGAGATACAGACGGATCACCTAATTCCGAAAAGGGGACCAGAACTAGTGTTAATCAAGAAGAAGAAGAAAACTTGTCCTCCCGTAGATTTTGCCGTTCCGGTGGATGACCAAGTGAAAGCGAAAGAAAGCAAAAAGGTAGACAAATACTTGGACCTTGCCAGAGAACTGAGAAAACTGTGGAACATGAAGGTAAAGGTCGTACCAATAATAATTGGGGCCATTAGAAGGGTTCCCAAGGATGTGGAAAAGAGTCTGGGTTAATATGAAATCAGAGGAAGATTCGAGACCATCGTAGCTACAGCAGTGTTAAGATCGGTAAATCACCGGCTATGGCAGATGTAATTTAAAAAAAATCTGTTTATCATATAATAATCACAACATCCTGGCATAAAGGGAGTACAAGACAAGGCACGACTGGTTGAGAAAGGTGATTCACTGGGAACTGTGCAAGATTAAATTTTTACCATGCTAACCGACTGATATATGAACAAACTGGAATCTGTCCCAGAGTGTTACGATTTTAGTAGTTACACTTTAGGCTTCAAGCAAGAGCGTTTGTCCAGCGGAGATCCTTTGTATTAAGCAGAGCGTAGTTTCTATCTACGAGTAAAGAATCCTTTGGTTGTTTCTTGGTACTCCACAGTTTTGAAAGTCCTTCGTCAATGATTGCAGATGAACGTTTCTCAGTATCAGTGATTAAATAGTAAACCAGCTACGCATTCGGGCTGTTGATTGGCTGAGGTTTAAACCACGTGACCTCGCTTAGTCTATAAATCTAAGTGGTGTATTGTAGCACGGCTTATATCCACCAAATAATCCAACACAGAAAATGAGGCCTAAAATTTTCTGGGACTATGAGATACAGACCGATCACCCAATCCTGGCCAAGAGGCTAGACCTAGTATCAATTAACAAGAAGGCCGATTTGACGTTCTGGTGGATAAAGAACGAAAGAAAACATTAAATCGATCTTCTTGTTAGTTAACACGAGATCTAGCATCTTTGCTAGGAGTAGGTGATCGGTCTGTATCTCAAAGTCACTATAAAGTAAAAAAAAATTGTATATGGACAAATAGAAAAACAACAAAAACTAGAAAACAGAAATGGGAAGAAAAACAATGATATGGATGATTCCAGCGATATAAATGGAGATATTTTACACGTGAAGACCTGAATAAAACTTATAAAGGGAAGCTTCAAGAAATAAACAGAAAGGAATATCGGGGTACACCAGTCTTACAAGTATGTGCACTCAACATTCTGGCTTTTACTACATATGCATGTAATTTATTGTTTTTACGTACTCAAAATATATGATGTTTTCTGCTGTTATTTGGGAACTAGATTTTGTTATACACAAACACGCATACATATAAACCGCTGTCACAATATATTTTCATTTGTCCAATATTGAGGAAGCGGTAGTAATCCAACGTACAGTGTTATTAGAAGAGTGCTCAATATCTGTGATAGAGCGTTAATAGTTTTTAAAAACAATTTCGTTGCCACAGTGCAAGAAACCAAATGGTGGCAATAACTGTTCCAATGAAAAAAAAGAAGATAAACCTTTTATTTTTTCATCTCTCTCTCTCTGTCTATATATATATATATATATATATATATAATAGGTATGTAAACACGATGTGTTTAGATATGGCTTTTGCCGACAATTTTTGGGAGAATATGTGCTTAATTGAAGTCGTACCTAATTTTAAAAATTAATTGATTAATAATTAATTAATTAGGCGGGAATGCCTATTTAAATGTAAGGCTAAACAAATCGAGAAAAATCAATCTCTGTATGTACATTTCGGTCTATTAGGCCTCATCAGCAGAGCTATAGATATCACGCACAGGGCGGTCTTCCTATCTATAGCTCTGCTGATGAGGCCTAATAGGCCGAAATGTACATACAGAGATTGATTTTTCTCGATTTGTTTAGCCTTACATTTAAATAGGCATTCCCGCCTAATTAATTAATTATTAATCAATTAATTTTCAAAATTAGGTACGACTTCAATTAAGCACATATTCTCCCAAAATATATATATGTGTGTGTGTGTGTGTGTGTGGTCACCAAAATCCTCATTATCAACTCCGCCCTGTCGGCTGGGGCGTTAGAATGCACCGACTGCACCTCTGCAGAGGGGTAAGACTCCCCCAATGGGGCCACCTGTTGGCCGTGGGTGGCGACCCGTGATGCTTAAGGATAGAGCCCAGGTGGATGAGCAGTTCGTGACATGCAATACTCCACTTTGGCCCTATCTTGGGCTAGACGGGCGGTCGGAGAGGCCCCCTCCGATCAATCGGCTGGTCACGTCAAGCCCTAGCACCTATATGATTCTCCAACCCTATTGCCCTTATGGCAAGCCCCAACCCCTTTTTATCATATGGATGCTAGAAGGCGGTGGCTTCGGGTCTACATGTCATGGGAATGACGTTAAACTCTATCTGATGGTGAGGTTCCAGTTCTGGAGGTTTGGGGAATGTGGAGCACCCCTTCATCACCATTGCTCCCTGGTCCACTCTGACCCGGAGTGGTAGTACCTGTTAGGGTCCCACCTATGGGTTAAATAGAAAAATGTATTTATAAAAAAATTGTATTATCCATTAAGAATTGATTTATTTCAAAACTTTATCGGCATTAAATGACCCACTGAGGTTGATATGCCGTAAAACAAAACAAACAAACAAAATTCTCTCTCTCATTATCAACTATCCTCATTACAATCAATATCAAAATCCAATCAAAAGGAAGTGATCAGTTACACAGGATTTTATAAGCATGTTCAGGTGGTCCTGACCCTCAATGAGCACACATTTGTCAGGATCAGACTGTCCACACTATGTTCTACTGTATCATTCTCAGGTGCAACGGAAATGAATTGTTGAAAAAAAATGGCATTGCTATCCCTAATAGTCCGTTGAAAACGAACGACATTTTGTGGGGCACTAGAACGATCGTCCCGCTACACCGGCCCTTCGTGCGAATGCCTAAGCCACTTCTCCCTCGTCTCCGAGTTAAAGTTCAAGGATCTCCGTTTTGACACCATAGAGGAGATCCAGGTGAAGTATGCACGGTGCGTGTCATGCTTAAAGTGCGTGAGTTTCAAGAATGTTCTCATTATCCAGCAGTTGGCCCATCACTTTGGAATGTTAGGTTTATATGACGTTCATGGCGTTACATTTAGATAACTTCCAATCCAATGCTGGATGTTTCGATGGCCAACCTTATTGGAGTTTAATCGGGTAAAAACTATGGCTGGGAAACTTTAAAATATGGATGGCTCCAAATTCAAACACTTTCATTGTAGAGATCTGGAGACCATTTACATTACACAAGAGAGGCGGGGTGCATATATATATATATATATATATATATGAAGTAAAATAAGGAATGAAAGAACAAAACTCAGACAAAAATGTGTAGTATATTTCGCTGGAACTTAAGTTCCGCTTCCTCAAGCCTTTATTCACTTCACAATAAAGGCTTGAGGAAGCGGAACTTAACATTCCAGCGAAATATACTACACATTTTTGCCCGAGTTTTGTTTTTTCATTCCTTATTTTACCTCATTCTGTCGGATTCATTCCAATCCCATTTTCCTCATATATATATATATATATATATATATATATATATATATATATATATATATATATATATATATACCAGAATATGTTTAATTAATGCCTGGAGAAGTTATCAGAATATCTAAAACACGTGTCGCAAATGTAAGATAAAAAAAAATAAAAAGCACAATCCAATTTGCGGACCTTTTTTATGAAATATCTAATTTTCTCCCGTTGGATCCATAACACTTATATATATATATATATATATATATATATATATCAGTCATCCACAGAAACGTGTTTCGACGTTTACGTTTCATCAGTGCGGTTCGACTTTATTTAACAGCTACCTCCATTATTTAGCTGAGGTGACGACACGCATAAGAAATTAGAATTCGGTGGATAAGCAACCCAGATAATCAGGATTTACATTTTTGCTTTTCATCTCGGACCATTTGGAAGGTCTCATTTTTAACCAGAGGGTATTGCAAGATGACAAACGATCGCACAAAATAGGAACACGTGTATTACTCTATAAATGTTGAACTTTAATAAACGTACATTGGATGGATGATCTTTTTCGTCTATTTCATTTTGATTTTTTCGCCTTTTAACTAGGAACTAACAATGCAGAATAATTAATACCTGATAAAGAGTATCCTGTTACCTTGTGTTTGTCGGTCTCTTTCGTTGCAAAGTTTAAAAGGTTAAATTTACCATGAATCAAGCAACCATTTAAAGCTATTTAACTGTTTAACGTCTCTGAACTTCATTACAAATTCAAGAATCGTTTCACTGATTGTTTGTTATTGTTTTTTATTATTTTGTTTATTTTTACTTACATTTTTTGTTTCCTATTTGATATTTATCTGCGTTGGCTCATTTTTTTAAAAAAAGATTTCTCTGACTGTTTATATATATTTACCAACCCCTCCTCAGGAGCAGGATGTGACACAAGGTCAATTTCTCAAGCGGAGTTTAACAGGTTTGAATTCAGAGATTTCCTTCTCCTAGACTGGTTGCTTAACCAAGGTTAAAGAGCCCAATCTGCCCTGCTATTTACCCATAGCTGAATGGAAAGTACGTGAATGCATATCTTTCCCAAGAGTATTAGCGCTATGTGAAATGCAAACAGCCTCATCTAGGACTTAAACTTGCGTCGACGCGTTCATTTCCTACGACTCTATCCATTACACCACGCGCCTCCACATTTTTAACTCTTTATAGGTGAGTTAATAGGGTCGGTTTACTCAGTCGGTGCAGCGTTCGGCTAGGAATCACAAGGTTCCTGGTTCGATACCGGCCCTCAGTGTATCTGTGCGGTAAATTGAGGAGCTGATGATAGGTGTGGGGATCCTACTCAGACGCTAAAATTATCTCCTTGGTCTAGCGCTTGTGAAAAGGGGATAGACTCCCTCGCTGCCTGGCTGATACCGACATTAGGCCGCCACGACGACTTTATAGGTGAGTTGGAGATTAGCTATATAAGTTTTTGCAGGTGGTAAATATTATAATTTTTCATAATATGACATTCATTGCGCGACATTAATTGGAATGTTAGTAAAGACTTTTTTTGTCAATGAAAAAGTGCACAAAATATTTCTATGATTGTAGATAACAAATTTGAAGCAAACGTTTTAAACCAGTCGTTCGCAATTTTTTTTCAGAGTGCCTCTACACTTGGTCTCAGGTCATATACCCCTAGCACCCTACAACACACGTACAGTAGATAAGCAGCTCTTTATTTTAATTAGGTCTGCTGTAAGAACAACTAAGTTCATGGTCATGTGGAGTTGACTGGAAGAGTACCTTTTAAGGTAAGATCACGCTGCCCTTTGAGAACATACATTTTGTATTTCGTTTATAGTAAATAAAGAGATTTCTTCTTATATTAGGTAAGTAAAACTAGGTAGACTGTGAATTTAGAGGCGTTGATTTTTACATAGTCTACTGGCCAGATGTTAGTGGAATATATATATTTAAAAAAATCTGAACTGGGATTAATACTTTTAATAAAAATGAAACTTGAAGGAAAATATAACTTAATCCGTTAATTTTTTTACATGTTAAATTGAAGGAGAGCATTAATTGATGTTGTATAGGTGTAAAAGTTTTTACGTAGTGATTCAGTTGCACACTTTTTAGACCTCAGCGTTGTTATTTTAAGGGAATTGACATTATTAATTTATTAAGTACTATAATGAAACAAAGTAAAAATTAACATTTTTGATTATAATTAGTTAGAGAGAGAGAGAGAGAGAGAGAGAGAGAGAGAGAGAGAGAGAGAGAGAGAGAGAGAGAGTAAATTATAATCAGAGAGGGGGCAAAATCTTAATTAGAGAGAGACAGACAGAGAGACAGAAAGACAGAGAAAGTAAACTAATTTAATTCACTCTCTGATTATAATTTTGCTCTCTCTCTCTCTCTCTCTCTCTCTCTCTCTCTCTCTCTCTCATAATCAGAGAGAGGGATAGAGAGTCGGATGAAGAAAGTGGTGTTATAATCAGAGGGAGAAGAAAATGATTAACATACAGTTATAGAATGGGGAAATCTTTTACTAGATATGAATGGCCTCTTTTTTTAAAAAGTTCTTTACTAAGAAATATATTTACATTGTAATATGTTACAATAATAACATTGGCTGAACGAACGTTGCCCTTTATTGAGTAATGTGTTCGTTTATGACAAGAACGGCATATCACGTAGTTTTTATCAAAACAAGAAACTCACAGGTGGGCTAACTATGCTAGGGTCACGTGATTATGAAAAAGAAGGGGGTGGGGCTCATGAAATCCTTTACGGAAAGAACATCTGCAGGTGAGACGTAGACCCCACGATGAAACATGGTAGGTATTATGGTAATTATTACTCCATTTTTTAACGCGATAAAAAGTCTCTCTCTCTCTCTCTCTCTCTCTCTCTCTCTCTGAATAATAAATAGCCTCAATTTTTGGTTGGGTGGTTGGTTTTGAAGGCTATCACAATCCAAGTGTAAAGAAAAATGAGGTAACTATGATGTTGTTTGTTTACCCTTGATTTATTTTTAATATTTCGAGATAATGATCTCTTCATCAGAAGATTTCTGGAAGCTAAGTTTGAAGCTATTAGCTTGCTGCTAGGATCTGTCCATTCTAGAAGTATCTTCTAAATTCTCTGCGTATGTGTATGTGCAAGTCTCACTGTGTGTATATTAGTGTGTGTCTGTCTGTCCAACAATGTCTTAGTATCATTCCAGGTTCGGTAAATCCTTTTTTCCATATTATTAGGCAGATCTTAGTAATGTGTGTGTATGTGTGTGTGCGCGCGCGCGTGTGTGTTCTCTATGCACAGCTGATTTTTTTTTAATTTAATTTTTTTCTCGTTCGCATGTCGTAATGAAAGAGTTCATCTCGAAGTGGAAAATGTAAAATAATGTCTATATACACATTAACTATCATCATAGCTTGCTTTTTGAGGAAAAAATAATAAAGATTTGGTTTATATTCGTAAAGATAATTAGAAAATAAAATGTTAATAGTAACAGTATAGAATCTTCTTTTTTTTTCTTTTTTTTTGCATGTAATATTTTTAATAGCAGACATTAATTTTTCTTTGCATAGTGTATGTGCACTTTTTTCTCTCGCGCCCCACCAAGTCGGATCAACACAAGGTATTTTTTTTATTTACGTAGGTATTTTAATGGGACACTCTGCGAGGATCTAACTCCCGATTCAGTAATAATGGATCTGCGAGACTAACGTTTTGTCCCCCCCCCCGCCACTCTATATACCCAGGTGACGCCGGGTAGCCGCTTCTAGTTGAAATAAACACATCGCACTTTTTGTTGATCTTTTGTCATCTCTAATAGCTGAGATATGGTTTGGTGATCTTTGAGAATTGCGCTAATATTCCCTTTGTAAATTGTTGAGCGCGAGTAATAAATCATCACAGTGAAGTCGGACGACGCAAGAACTGAAACACCGTGGGGGAATTACGTCATTATTCAAAATGCTTCCTGATTGTCTCAAAATCCCCACAGGGCCTATCAGAGATGTTTAGAATAGGTCAACTGCATTCCTTGCAGAGAGGTAATACCCTTCCCACTTAAAAAAAAGTGTCCTGTATTTAAATATGTACCAAACCACTCCACACGAGTAGGATGTGACATTCGGCTAATTTCATAAACGGAGTTTAACAGTTTTGAATCCAGAGTTTTCGTTCCAAAGACTAATTTCCAACCAAGATTAAAGAACCCAGTCTGCCCTACTATTTACCCATTAATAGTTGGATTCATACTAGCGCTATGTAAAATTTAAAACAGATTTGAACTAGAGTACATTTCCCTCGAAAATAACCATTATACACCTTGCCTCCACTCAAAAGAGAGTCTTGGTTGGCTGGTTGGTTATTTTATGCTAAAGATTTTTTTTGTTTATTTTTCTTGATGGGTATTCATTTTTTAAGACCCATTTTAAAACTCACTTTTTAACTACTCATTTTTTCTATTTAACGCATAGATGGGACCCCAACAGATGAACTTGGGAGTAATGGCAATGAAGGGATATTCAAGACTTCAGAATTCGAACCTCGTCACTAGATGCAGTTTAACGTCATACCCAGAACACGAGAACCCTGAGTATAACACTAAATTGTAAATCGAAATTTTGTGGGGTGCGATGCCACTTCTTCGTTGCAATTACTCCCAGGAACACTAATTCGGAGCAGTAATACACGGTAGCGGCAGAATATCCGTATAGGACTTCATGTCTCTTTCATTGCTAACAGGACATTTCCATTTTAAAAATTCTATTGTCTTCATGAAATTTACCACGTTTTTATATTTTATAAAATCTCCAATACATATCCAGTATAAATCTCATATAATAGTTTCATACATTAATGTCACATTTTTTTCAACTTTACTCATGTTTCTCATGTAGCTTTGCAATAAGTTCCAAATAGACAAATCCTATCATTGTTTTGATGAAAACTGTTCGAAAAATATTGTTCAATTTATCTGGTTTTGAAATTCTCTTCGTGTGTGTATGTGTAAATGAATGTGTGTGTGTGTGTGTTCAACAATGTCTTAGGATGATTACTGGTGTTGGCCAAATCTGGAATCCCATTAAGACATTGTTGGACAGACACACATAAACACACACGTAGAGAATTTCAAGGAAGAATGCAACAGAAGAAGTGGTCTTTATCTCGAAATATTAAGAATAAATCAAGGTTACAAACAACCTCATAGTTACGTTAATTTTCTTTACACAAGCATTGTGATACCATTCAAAACCAACCACCAAACTATATATATATATATATGCCAAACAAGAAATGGTTACTGCTGACCTCCTGTGTCCACACAGCAGTGTAGAAGGAGTATCCCCTCAAACCACAAAGAAAAAAAGACCCTCGGCGGCGGCATACTCTCCGTAGAGAACTGTTCATGTCAGAAGTTACCCTGACACAACACCATGAAGCTAAGAGTTCCAGAAGAAAGCAGCGGCAACAAAGCATCGGCACATCAACATCTTCAGGGACAGCCTTCAAATGCAAAATCTGTGGTCGAGAATGTTTTTCAAACATTGGACTTCTCAGTCACAGGAGGCGCTATAACTTCAGGGGTACATAAAAACTTTTTCATAGTCTTGCGAGACGGAAATGCCAATGATGAATACTCTATTTAGCTCAGAGGGGCCGCTTAATCTCTGTCGGTAGAGTGTCAGCCTAGAAACAAGGTTTCTGGTTCGATACCGGCCCTCGCCAACTCAGCATATGAGTAGCACAAGGATATGTGCGGTAAAATAAGGAACTTGTGGTTGGTGTAGCGCTCCACCTCAGATGCAAGAACAATCTCCTTGGTCTAGCTCTAGTAAAAAGGGGATAGAGCCCCTCCCTGATTGGCTGATACCGACTTTAGGCCACCCCGACGACTTTACTTTTTTAGTACTGTTATTTGTACTTCTTTAAATTTCATTTGTTTTTTTTTTTCTTTTCTTTTTGTAGTAGCTAATCTGATGATTTTCTATCAAATCAAAAAAGAAGATTCTGAGGTTTGAACTCATATTTCTGTGCTCCGTAGCAGCTGTCTTATCGAATTGGCTCTGCAGGTCAATCGGCCGTAACCATCAAAATCTATCCACAATATTATATTCCTTACTCTCTCCGAACGCCGACACGCGGCCATATTCATTTACAGACACTAGCATTATTAAATATAATTAATTGAATGGCTTAATGTCAAAGATTTACCAGCGTGGCCACATTGTCCACTTTTATAAGCATCTCTCATCAATAACACGTAATTATATATATATATATATATATATATATATATATATATATATAAAACTCACATGACCTGATCACGCGCTTTGCTTTCATTGGATTATGTTTAACCATGACCTATTGAATTGACGTTTACTACGAATGAACTTCAGAGGTCAAGCTACAATAAACGGCGAATGATATTTCAGATTATCGCTTGCGTTAAACCCACCATTTTTTTCCCTAGATTAAAAGAATCGCTTTCGAGTCCGAAGAATTTTATCTCTCATGCCTCGTTCATCATTAACGTTCAATATAGACGAGTTTGACGATCTCTGATATTTATATATTGATACGCTTGTTCCTTAATCTTCCGTCCGTTATCATCTGGCAAAGCCTCCGGTTGAATATGAGACCGTCCAAATCGTCCAAGAAGAAATGCAAAAATGTACATCCTGATTCTTTGGTGTCGCTCATCCACCGAATTTGTATTTCTTATGATGCAAATTCAAATCTCCAAATGCTTATTATCTAGATATAATATATGCTGTGTATCTAACTGTGGTAAAAATCCTCTCAAATTTGTGAATATATATAAAAATATATAAAAGATAAAATTCAAGCTAATATAATCCAAATTCATAAGAGATTCAAATGATTGATCTCCTAGGTTTGATACTAAACATTATCTGATGGTGAGACTACAGTTGTTATGATCCATGGAATATGGAGTACTCCTTCATTTCTATTATTCAAATTTCCATTCTGACCTGGAGTGGTAGTATCTGTTAGTGTCCCAGCTATGGAACCAGTAGAGTTTATAAAAATGATTGGTATTCAATGTAACCGTGTGCTAAAAGAATATATGAAGAAACAACGGTAAAAATGTAACTATGAACGTACAATGAACAAGATTCCCTGACCTCTAGGCATAGAATTATGCTAGAGAGATTGTCATGCAGTTAAAAATCTATCAATCACTCAATCAAGTGAATGAATTGAAAAATAACAAAATCATGATGGTAGAATCCAGACGTCGTTAGTGTGCAAAAAGTATATTAAGAAACAACTTACAAAATGAACGTATAATGAATGCGATTCCCTGACATCAAGGTTTAAAATAGATAGTCATTCAGTTAAAATCAATCAATCATGTGAATGAAGTAAAAGATAACAACATCCTGATGGTTGAATTCAGACGTCGTTAGTGAGCAAAAAATAAAATAAAATAAAAAAATTCGCAAGAAACTGTAAAAAAAAAAAGAAATGAACGTACAATGAATGCGATTCCTTGACGTCTAGGCATAGAATAATCCGAGAAGGATTGTCAAACAGTTAAAATCAATCAATCAATCAATTAAGTGAAGGAATTAAAAAAGAATAAAATCATGATAGTTGAATTCAAACATCGTTAGTGTGCAAATAAACAAAAAAACAAAACAAAAAAACATATTCTTAAAAATCAACTTTAAAAAATGAACCTACAATGAATGCGATTCCCTGACCTTTAGGCATACAATACTCCTAAACGGATTGTCATGCAGTTAAATTCAGTCAATCAATCAATCAGGTGAAGGTATTAAAAAAAAAATTATAAAATCATGATGGTTGAATTCAGACATCGTTAGTGCGCAAAAAAAGAAGAAATACTTAAAAAACAATTTTTTAAAAATGAACGTACAATGAATGCGATTCCCTGACCTCTAGGCATCGAATGCTCCTAAACGGATTGTCATGCAGTTAAATTCAGTCAATCAATCAATTAGGTGAAGGTATAAAAAAAATAAAATCATGATGGTTGAATTCAGACATCGTTAGTGCTCAAAAAAAGAAGAAATACTTAAAAAACAATTTTTTAAAAATGAACGTACAATGAATGCGATTCCCTGACCTCTAGGCATAGAATAATCCTAGATGGATTGTCATTCAGTTAAAATCAATCGATCAATCAATCAACCGAATGAATAAAAGAAAATAACAATGAAATGGTTGAATACAGACGCCATTAATCATCGTAAAGACTACCACCAATACTTAGAATTGCAGTCGACCCCTAAATCCCACAATTTCTGTCAGTAAAATAATCACACGGGAATAAACTCTTTTCCAACCTTGTGACCAGTCGAACAATTACATCATCCAATTATATAACTATAATAAAAAGATAGTAAAATATCCAAGACACACACACACACACAAAGAAAAAAATACTATGGCTTTTGAAATCTCATAAGTGTAAAACGTGTTTACTAGATGAGCCAGACACCCGCCCCGAAAACATTGTTGTCTCTCGGAAATTATTATTGCGGCCTAGTAGTTCGGTTCAGAGAGCAGACAAACAATGTGACAGGTTGATTGATAGATTGGCCAGCAAGGCTTTTGTTGTTACCAAAACTTTTTCTTACGTTGACACAATGTTACGCGTATTGTGATCGCTTCGTAGAGTGGTGGAGCCGGTGGAGTCAGTGGAATCACATGCGACACTAATTGTTTACTTCTGACTCAAAAATGTTCTTTGCAATTTCGGCTTTTATGATGATGATACATAAGTCCACACCTAAAAAACTTCAGGGTGGGATTTTTGTCTGTCCTTATAATTATCTGTAAATGTGTATTCTTGTTCTTCAACACAATGGAGAGATAACAAAGAACGAAACAGACTGGTTGAGTTATACATATATATATATATTGTTATTGGCGTTTCAGTCTCGGAAGACTATGATAAAGATTTTGTGCCGCTGAAGTTACAGCGCCTCCTCTGACTGTGAAGTCCGATGTTTGAAAAACATTCTCGACTACAGCTGTCGCATTTTAAGGTTGTCCCTGAAGATGTTGATGTGCCGGTGCTTTGTTGCCGCTGATTTCTTCTGGACCCCTTAGCTTCATGGTGTGGCGTCAGCGTGACTTCTGGCATGAACAGTCCTCTACGGAGAGTATGCCACCACCGAGGCTCTTTTTTTTTTCTTTCGTGCCCTGGAGAGGATATTCCTTCTAGCACATGAGGTCAGCAGTAACCATTTCTTGTTTGGCACATTATATATATATATATATATAGTTTGGTGGTTGGTTTTGAAGGCTATCACAATGCAAGTGTAAAGAAAATTAACGTAACTATGATGGTGTTTGTAACCTTGATTTATTCTTAATATTTCGAGATAAAGATCACTTCTTCTGTTACATTCTCTGCGTGTGTGTATCTGTAAGTCAATGTGTGTGTGTGTTTATGTGTGTCTGTCCAACAATGTCTTAATGGGATTCCAGATTTGGCCAACACTGGTAATCATCCTAAGACATTGTTGGCTAAACTTGGAATGATACTAAGACATTGTTGAACACACACACACACACACACACACACACACACACGAAGAGAATTTCAAAACCAGATAAATTGAACAATATTTTTCGAACAATTAACAGTTTTCATCAAAACAATGATATGATTTGTCTATTTGGAACTTATTGCAAAGCTATATGAGAAACATGAGTAAAGTTGAAAAAAATGTGACATTAATGTATGATGCATACATTATATGAGATTTATACTGGATATGTATTGGAGATTTTATAAAATATAAAAACGTGGTAAATTTCATGAAGACAATAGAATTTTTAAAATGGAAATGACCTGTTAGCAATGAGAGAGACATTTTCTATTCATTAAGTTTATTTTAAACTGGACAAGACACACAATCCTAAGAGAAACAATTCAAAATTCTTTCTTGGAATGGCAATAAGCGAATTTTGACCATTTTAGGCTAATTCCTTGACTGGTCAAAGAGTTTATTTACCAGGCTGTTTATGATGAAGAGGAGAAATATTATGATTCTTGAAACTAGTATATTGAATACTGGTAAGACACAGCAGCAAGACGGGCTTGTATTGAGTTACAACCGCTTGTTGCCGTGTCTTACCAATTCGACGGTAATTGAAACTTAGTTTGGTTATTCATCACTGGCCAATATACTTGTAAGATTCAATAAATATTCACACACTAATTTTGATTCTTTTGAAAGATTTCACTTATCTCATAGCAATATGCATAACTAGGTTTTCTTTTTTAAAACTCTACAATTTTAAACATTAAAAATAACATATAAGTCGGTCGACGAATTGAATTCCTGCGTGTTTTAAAATTCTTCTACTTTCATATGAATACACTAAGTTACCTTTTTTCAATTAAAACCCCAGACATCCACTTATTCTACTTAACAATATTTCTAACTTTATTTTCAAAAAATTAAATCACTATTAAGCAGATGTTTACTTTGCTAATACCTATTCTTATCTACTCTCTCATTAATATTATTATTATATTTCTTTTTCTTTATGTTTTTAAATTTTTACTGACACTTTTCTCATTTACAGCTGTCAACTTTTTTTTCTTTTTATTAGATTTCTCTATCATTATTTGCTAATTTAAATTTAATGTATATTTAGTCTAAGCTTAATTCTACGCGAACTTGATTAAATACTATGAAGCTATCGTGTCATTAAAAGTATATATAAACACTCATGATATCCATATTTTTTTTTAAGTTAATCACACATGCAATATTGTACTGGATGTAACGTGCACTTCTTAATCAAATCTAGCACCTAATATGGTATAGGCGAAAGGTAACCGTTTGGTAGAGCTCTGAGCGAGCATTAATAGGACAATTAAATTTTCATAGAATAAAGATCCTATCCAAAAGTTTCTAATAATCAAAAACTACGATATTATATACCAAACTTGTTGGTAAACCCTTACGGTAAGAAATAAACCCGGCAAATAGTTTGATAGTACAAATATACTACCAAACATCACCTGGGGGAAAAAATTGCAAAAAGGAAAAGACCAAGATATTCGTACCAACCGGAAATAATCGGTTGATACTACAATACATGGCCAAAAGAAAAAAAAAACAGTCAGATCTTAGCTCCGAAGAGCACTACGCAAAACTGTTAGTAGGTATATCTGACTCATTAGGTTTAACTTTATATATATATATATATATATAATATATATATATATATATATATATATATACTGAAATAGATTGATAGATAGAAGATAGATAGATAGATACATACATACATACATAGATTGATAGATTAGTGAAAACAGGCATTAACAGACTGGCATAGATATGTCGATAAAAGTTTGTGATAGATACGGACAGTTGTATGGTTTCAAGTATTCATATCGAACACGAATAATTTTTAAACATACCAGGTGTGTCAAAAAGTATCGAGTTTTTTGTACATTTTGACACACCTTGTATTTTGAATAAATATAACGTTCCATTCATTCATTTTTTACAGAATACAAGGTGTGTCAAAAATGTATCAAGTTTAAAGCTGTATTTACCAAGATAGAAATAAAGAATGAATGGAACTTTTTTTTTTCAGAATACAAGGTGTTTCAAAAACGTTTTTGACACACCTTGTATATATTTGATTCCGAGATGGGATCCTAACAATTCCTTCCTCTCTGAGTCAGCGTGGACCCGGGAGTAATTGCAATAGTACTCCAGCGCACAGACCTCACAATTAGATGCAGTTTAGTATCAGACCCAAAACACACCCTTTTGGGAAGATGTTAATCCCCAGCAGAGGATACAGTCAGCGTATTCTAAGTCGTACAAATGGCGTATCAACATTTATGTTTCTTATTTTCCTCGTTTGTTTTCCTTGGGGAATTTAAATTCCATTTATTTTTCATTTCTCAGAGGTGATCTAATTGAAAAATGATTAATGGAATTTCTAATTATCGTAGATATTTTTCAAATATATCTTCCGAACTGGAAATTTACGGAAATTCAGATTTCAAAAACAATTCAGCAATTGGAATCTTTTCTAATAGTCGTCAGGGTGGCCTAAAGTCGGTATCAGCCAGACTGCGGGGAAGTCTCCTTTTCACTGGCACAAGATCAGTGAGATTGTTTTTGCGTCTGCGATGGAGCGCCATACCTACCGTAAGTCCCTCACTTGACGGCAAAGACCCCTGTGCTACTCATACGCTGAGTTATCTAAACTGGCCTTTTGGGAACACATTGCCTAATCAGATCAAAAATAGCAATAGTGTAAATAGCCAATTCTTAAGTGAAGTATAGCTGGTTTGAATTCAGAGATTTCCTTTTCCTAGACTGGCTGCGTTAAGTAAAAGTAAGTAAAGTCATCGGGGCGGTCTAACATCAGCATCAGACAGACAGCAAGGGATTCTATCCCATTTTCACTAGCGCTAGACCAAGGAGATTATTCATGATCTGTGGTAGAGCGCCACACCTACCATCAGCTCCTCACTTTACCGCACATATCCCTGTGCTACTCATACGCTGAGTTGACGAGGGCCGGTATCGAACCAGGAACCTTGTGATTTCGAGCCGAACGCTCTACCGACTGAGCTAAACCGGCTGCTTTATTGAGGTTGAATTACCTTGTTTGTCCTATCATTTGCCCATAGTTGGAATGAAAGAGATAGATTCATGCCACTCTTAAGGGCATTTAGCAAAGGCAAACATAAAAATCTTCGACCAAGATTTGAACTCTGTTCGCTGATTCGATTTCTTAGATGATAACCATTACACAGTGCCTCTTAATGGATCACATTATTAACCTGTAGAAACTCAAGAAGAGTATGATCCTACTGTTTTTTTTTAAATTTATATATTAAAAGAAGCAACTAATGAAGGGTAAGTTAGATTTATTTCGGTTTCTTTTAAAAGAAAGTTATGTGACATGAACACTTTCACTATTTTATCGATCTTCAAACCTTGGCAAATCAACTAAGCATCTGAAGAATATGATTTTTCCGTTGCGTCTTATATTATACTTGGAAAATACCCGTTACATAATGGCTAATGTTAAGGAACATTCATTAAAGAAATCGGGAAAATGTATCAGCATATAGATAATTATAAATAGTTTAAAAAATAGGGGGTTGGTTTTTCAATCACCCTGTATATTAAGGAACATACTTTAAAGAATTGAGAAAAATATAACTTTTCAATCACCACTGTATAATAAAGAACATACATTAAAGAATTAAGGAAAATGTAACTGCATATTAAAAAAATTATAAATAGTTTAAAATAGGGAGTTACTTTTCAATCACACTGTACATGACCCCTTATTCTGCAAACATTAAATTTTGTTCTTTTTTTTTTGTTTGTTTGTTTTTTTTAGTTTTTGTTTTTTTATTACAGCCAGGTACTTTTTACCAATATTTTCTGATTAAACAATACGTAAAAAAATGACACGTGATGATAGAATATTTTTTAACACAGGCTAAAGATAAAAAATTAAAAAATATCCCATTTATCCCTGTTATAAAGTCACTAAAACCTTTCAATTTCAAAACCGATTGATTGGTTTTTGTTGCAAAAATGAAAATCTGCGCATGCCCACTGCGCAGATTTTGAATAGACGAAGATATATATTGTGCTGGACTCCAGACGAGTTCGAACACCAGTAGCGCTAATACGTTCACTTTCGGACTAATACCCTTGAGAAATGTATAAAATGCTTTATAACCCAGCTATGGTTTAAATACTACCATTATTGTTCTTCTGCAAGGTTGGCTTAGTATTAACAGCCCATGACAATAATGAGGCCGTTATTTCTATGATGCTTGATGTTATTGGGAGATAGATATATTTCTGACGAATGGAGGAAAACATATTTTGTGTCAAAAAAGATTTCAACAATGTAATAGGTTTAAACTAGCAGTAAAATCTTATTGCGTAAAATAGGCCCCGATGGTGTCGCAGACTGTAAATAACCAACGCGATTTGATATGTCATTCAATAAAGAAACCAAGCCAAACATTATTTTATACGTTTCTTTGGCGCGGGAAAATTTTCCTAAGTGAAGATTTTTTTCTAACACTAAACAATCGAAAACAGTAACCACGTGATCCAATATCAACATCCCTAAAAGAAAGGAAGTGAAAGCAAAAGAAAACAGAATTCCGCACTAATGGTAATAAAAAAATTCAAAAATTTGGCAAGCCATCAGGTGTACAGACCGGCAGATAAACAAAGGTAATAAATAACTAAATGCACCCTATATATTCTCATTACTATAAAATAGCCCCTTTTCCTTTTTTATTTGCACGTGGGTTCCACAAGATGGTTGCGGCAAAGGAGACGTAATGACCCAATAAGAAATGGTAGAGTAATCAAGACATCGCTCAGTAATAAGCAGCATTTGATTTATATATATATATATATATATATATATATATATATATGTGTGTGTGTGTGTGTGTGTGATCTATTATTATACTAAAGCTGAGCGAATCAATGTTTGTCTTCTAAAGGCTTTTTTTTTACTGTTTAGGTTAATGACAAGAAATTTATAGTAAATTATTCCTTACTTTTATGATTGAGTTATGTTTGAAAAAAATTCCATTTTGATTGGTTCCAATTTGCAATTGCGTGAAAAACTGACCCGTCCATTCTCTCTCTCTCTCTCTTTAATTGAAATGTATTTGTATGTTAAATTTCATAAGCAGCAATCCATAACTTAAATTAGGTCAAACGTTTCCTCTCTTAGAAATCTTACAAAATCCTTTTGTCCGGCCGTATTTATTTCTTTAAAATTTAATTTGCTTTGCAAACTCACTTTCCTCTAATCTCAAATATCTACGCAGAGAATAATATATGACACAATGGGTCACGTTTTGTCTAGAATTTTAATATTTTGCATACAGTGCTCAATATCATTAATAGAGCGCTTATATTTGAGGAAAAGTAGCGTGGACATTATATATATATATATATATATAGTTAAGAATTATTGTAAGAATGAATTAATGAATAGAATAAAAAATGAATGAAATGAATGGAATAAATGAAAAAGATCTTTTTCCAAAGGAGCTCTCTTAAAAGAAAAATAAATTCATGGAGATCCCTAATGGAAAAGCCTTCATCACATCTACAGGACTCTCTATTGAAGCATTGAATTAATATGATTATTATATCAAATATTGGAGTAGATAAAATGTATCTTACCTCTGCGAAGTTATATTGAGAAATAATTCAATTTTTATTTTATTTCTGTCTAATGTTGTCTGTCCAACTATATATATATATATATATATATATATATATAATATATATATAAACTTGGAAAAAATTTGGGAATAGTTGAAAGTTGTAAGAAGTAAAACCCTCTTCTTAGTGTATTAATTAGACTTCAACTTAAAGTCATCTGAGAAAGGGATTTGAATAGAAAACCCGTGTGCAATAAATGTTTGAAGTAATGACTGGCAAAATCGATAAATTAAAATCGGAAGCCAAATATCAGTTGAAGTGAAGATGAAGATAATGATAAGCGGATGGAATTTTTAGACCAATTTTAATTGAATCAATGAGTCCAAGATCAAGTCACGTTTCGTTCGTGCCGCTAGAGACTTGCTTTTTATTAACCAATTAAGTTTTACATCCTATACATAGAATTCAGAGTATCAATAATTAAACATAGAAAGGAAGTACTCTATTATTATCATTTAATATTGGACATCATCGAGAAATCAAATTGATTAGTAGAAGATTGACTAAATTATGCACTTTTTTTATGTTTCATGATAAATTCATAATTCTCTTATTTCAAACACACACATAGATACAAAACACATGCATAAACACAGAGAGAGAGAGAGAGAGAGAGAGAGAGAGAGAGAGAGAGAGAGAGAGAGAGAGAGAGAGAGAGAGAGAATGTCTTTTCCATAATTATGTGTTGGAAGTAGGAAGATTGTGATGCTTCAGTAATAAGTATCTGTTTAAAAGCAATTAAATATGAGATTTTGAAAACATCAATTCGAGTGAAAATAACAAAGTCTAGTAAATTTGAAGCTTGCAAACATATTTCTATTTTCCCTAAATAAATAATCTCCATAAGAAAGTTAAGTTATCAAACCTTAACCTGAAATAATTTCCTGAATGTGTTCCATAATCTGTCTTTTTTACAATTGATCCTAGGGAAAATATCAGATAATTTGAAAGAAGTAAGTTGCAGTAAAGTCATTGGAGTGACCTATTGTTAGTATCAGCCGAACGACAAGAGTGTCTATCCCCTTTTCGCTTGCGCTAAACTAGGGAGATTGTTTTGTTGAGGTAAAATGTCACTCCCTCCTTAAGCTCCCCACTTGACCGCACAGATCAGATTACCCATTATGTGCATCACATGCGCATAGTTGACGAGGGCCGGGTTCAAACTCGCAACCTAGCGATTCACTAAGCGAATATTCTTTCGACTGAACTAAACTGACCCTAGTCAGTTATTTTAGTAGTTATTTACCTTGCATCCCACGTATGTAGGTGTGACACAAGGTCTTTTTAATATGGGACCACCCTCAAACCGGGGCTTATGGGATGGTAGGTGCAAAAAATACGTTGATCCCGTCAGCATTGCCCTCAAGGGGGCGCCTCAGGCACTGGGCCATAAACCCAGCCCTACCCCTCTAAATCAAGGGGGCAGGTGTTTCCTGGTGGGATAGCCCCCTGGGATCAACGCTGTTTAATTACTTTGCCGGTCCACAGGCCGAAGCCACTGGACACAGGCCCCGAGGGTTGGCGTCAGAAAGTATTGAGAAGTAAAATAGACGTCATACGTTTCTAACTAGAGACAAACAGATGGAATACAATACTTTTTGGTGTTCAGTGACGCCTGTAGTCAGTGATATTTGCAAACGTAGCTTGCTTTGTCACAAGGTCATATATGGGGAAATTATTATATAGAGAATTACAACCTTTCCAGGACACTAGAGGAGACTTGAACCCCGCTGTTCACAGTTGGCCCCACTAACAATAAACATGGTGAAACAGAAATGGTTCACAGCTGACTCGAAGGAATCGTTGGTGCGGCAAAAACCTCGAATTGTCCTCAATAAGTTTTTACTTTTAATTTTCATCAACCAACCTGACCTCGATTTGCTTCGGGGATGCCGCTGGCAACGAATAAATTTTAGTGAGAAAATTTATATTTTATGATCTTATATATATATATATATATATATATATATATATATATATAACATGTTCATAAGAGTGCAACGGATGCAATTGGATGAGATTTCAGTCTTTTCAATTGGTTATACAGCTATAAGTCTTTAAGACCAATGGAAACATACCTTATGCTGAAATTGCGTTTAAAAATCGGATATAGCTATTTATTATGGTTTGGTTTGGGTTCGTTGTTTAATGGCATATCAAACCCCGTCGGTTATTTCATGCCAAAGCAATCATTGCACCTATTTACCAACCCCTCTGCACGAGTACCATGAGACACAAGGTCAGTTTTTAAGGTTTGAATTCAAAGTTTTACTTCTCTTAGACTGGTTGCCATACCAAGGTTATAAAACCCAGTACGCCTTATTATTTAGTTTTAAAGTGGGGGCTCCTTTTGTTGTTGTCATTTCTTTTCTTTTTTTTTTTTGGCTTTGGTACTCTAAAATAAAAACGTCAGATTTTAATCATCGTCGACGAAAATACAAAATTACGGTTATAAAAGGTGGATCCAATTCATGGCTAAATTGTAAAACTAACCATTCTCACAAACTAAAAACTTTTAGAATATACACATTCAAGTGAATATTAAAATAAATAAATAAAATATATTTAGTATTGTAAAATAACGGGTGCAAGAAAAATAAAACATTTATTGCAAAAACACGGACATAAAATGAAGGTTCAGTTTATTTTATGGTAGGTATTTACGAGGAAATAGTTAAGGATTACCCATTATATATCTATCCTCTTATATATATACATAGTATACGTATTATGTATAGTATTCATACTAGATTCTACGTATATATATACTATATGTATTATATATAGGGTATATATAATAAATGTTCACTGTGTATATATCTACTATATATGCAGTATATATGGTATTTATATTGTGCATGAAATATTATAATATATACTATATATAGAATATAGTTTATACAGTATTCCCAGTATATATACTATACGTACAATATATCAGTGGTTTTTCCCGCCTTTCTCTCTTTTATTGAAGCTGGAGTCCATTTTGGAGCATGTATCCCGCCATTACGGCAATATTTCAAGTTTGTTTTACGCAAACAATTGTGACAGCTCGTGGCTGGTGCAATCGTTTATATTTCAACAAACAACTTATTTATTTTCACCGTCGAGCCTCGTTGAAATAAAAGTAAACATCTTCATCTTCTTTTTAAATAAACTGAAATACAAAAACTATCTATTCTCAAGAGAGGCCGACACAAGAAAACATACTACCATCCAAATAAAAATCATAAAAAAATCACATACATTTACACATATAGGATTATCTATAGTTCTGACCAGCTGGCTTAGAGCTTTGGTGAAAAGAGAATTGTTTTTTTATGAGTTTAGAAAAGAGACTAGAGGAATTGGTAATCAGAGGACTTATATATATTTACCAACCCCTCCGCACGAACAGGATGCGACACAAGGTCAATTTATTAAGCTGAGTTTAACAGGTTTGAATTCTGAGTTTTCCTTCTCCTAGACCGATTACCTAGCCTTGTTTGTTAGAGCCCAGTTTGCCCTGCTATTTACGGACCATATTATCTTAAGGCACCCCTTTTCGATTTTGTGTCATTATGCCATTTTTTTCATTTACACCGTCAATATCCGGTTGTTTGTTAGGGGTTAGGGGATAGGGTTAGAACCCCTAACCCCTAAATGAAAAAAAATGATATAATGGCACGAAATTGAAAAGGGGTGCCTTAAGGTAATATGGTCCCTATTTACCAATCCTAGAGGGAGAATTAGATTCATGCCTGTCACAATGCTATTAGCACCATGTGAAATGCCGACAGTTTTGTCCAAGAATTGAACTTGGGTCGACGAGTCCATTTCCTACGACTCTAACCATTAGACTACGCGCCTCCACAGAGGAAGTATAGAGACCAGCCAGATAACAGCATTGTTAAGATCGGCTAGAATACTCTGGAGAGTCCTAGTGACCTGATTTGTTTAGTTGGTTGGTTATTTTGTTTTACGGCATATCAACCACTTTCGGGTCATTTAATGCCGAATCACCCCATTTTGATATTTGGTTTTACTTACAGTACCTGCAGTTACCTAAATGGTCACTCATCTATCTAGTGAACAAGCTCATCACTGCGGTGCGGCCAACGTGACTTGACTGTAAGCCTGGAGACCTGAAGAGACTTGTTGCCAGTCAAACTCTAGTTAAAAACCCCCAGTTACAACCAGAAAGACCACCACTTTTATATATAACTACCCGGCAATTATCCTCCCACCATTCCCCATACATTCTTATCAGACATATGAGCCCCTCCTTCCTACTGCTACTGTTTGTTTGAAAAGAAACAATGAAAATATATCACCAGTTCCATACCTGATGATGGCATGAAGTGGTAAAATTTACCCGGATGTTAAAACGATGACCAGCCAGTTAGAAAGGATCAAACAAAAACTCGTCCGACAAGAATTGTCCGTTGAGTTTAACAAAACATGTTTTAAAGATAAAAATGCTGCCAAAATATGTTTATATATATATATATATATATATATATATATATATATATATATATATATATATATATCACTCTGTTACGTTCACACTTGGACCTACTCCCATGGAAAGGTATGGCTCTTACTTAAGCTAGACGGGTGGTCAGAGAAGTCTCCTCTGATCAATCCATTGGTCACTTCAAGCCCTATTACCTATATGATTGTCCTAAACTTATTACCCTTATGGCAACCCCGCATCCCTTTTTATCATATATGTACTAGAAGGAGGTGGTTGAGGTTCTTATTGTCCTGGGTATTACTTTAAACTGCATCTAATGGTGGAATTTTAATCCTGGACCTCAGGGAAACGTGGAGAACCTGTTCATTGTAATTACTCCCAGGTTCAATTTAACCTGGGGTGTATTTCTTAGGGTCCTATCTCGTGGGTTAAATAGAAAAAAGAGAATTTTAAAAGATATGTTTGAAAAAATTGAGTTTGAAAAAAATAGAACAATCAAGAATGAATAAAACAAAATGGTCTTCAGCTTAAAATAACCCAACAAGGGTTGACATAATTCAAAGATTTCAACTAACAAGCCAACCTACTTTATTTAACTTTGATGATCTTCCCTATCAACAAAATATGAAGAGAAATGACCATGCAAAGACAAACATCTGTTGACATCCCATAATATGAGTTCTATTAAATTTCCCAATATGCAACGCGACTTCCACCCTAGACTAGAAGCAGTTAACATTTTTGGAGGGAATTTGTACTATGATGAATTTTGTCTTAGTAGTCCCTTGAATTTGTTAAGTACACGGTCTTTGACGGTGTAAAGCAATTCCTATAGAAATTCAATATTGATTCCTACATCAGCCGAGTCTTGTGATTAATTTCTACAAAAAAAAAAAAAAAAAAAAAAAAAAATACCAGGAAGCTGCTACACCCATTATGAATTTGTTTCGAAAAAGTGAGAATTTGGCTTTAACTTTATGAAAATAATGAATTCAGAAGAAAATCTATATTGGTTCGCATTTGCTAAACTGACGAAATTAATAAAATTCTAAAGAAATCTTTAAGTAGAATATTTTATTTTCGTTTCTATTAATCTGTTTTTTCAGAGAGTATTTGACATTAAATAACCACCGAATGTTTGTATGTCATTAAATGAAGAATCCACAATCAGAATTATTATTCACCGAACGTTAAAAAAGCTACCAGGTTTGAAACTAAAGTATAAAGCACCTATGTTGCAATTAAGAGAGACAGAAATAAAATGAAAGAAATCCTAGTCAAAAATTGATTATAATTAACAATGTTTCATCTAAGTAATTCAAAAACTATTGAATATAAATCCAGTCATTTCTTTCTGTGTAAGCCAATTAAAGGCCTCTTTATTTCTGACAGTTTGTTCAAAGTTAAATTAATCTTAAGCGGTGTTCGTATAATTGGTGCTTTTCAAGGGTAAGTTGATACATTTGTAATTATCTTGGGCATGGAAGATAAATCACAGCAGAAATAATGCGCTATGCAATTATTGACAAGACCTACGCTTTAACTATATCGGACAAAAAAGTTTTAAATAGAAAATATTAAAAATGTATTAAAAAAAAACAAAGGGTTATGTGAACGGAGTCAGTTGATGAAGAATAAATTTCAATTCCATCGGGAAATGTTTTAAAAATTAAAAGAAAAGAATTAGAGATATAAACAGAAAACTAAACAGAAAAATTAATGGCGACCAGAAACATCTTCATAGGAAATAGTATTGGATTTCAATGCTTGCTTATATATAATAGTAGGATACACACACACACATTATATATATATATATATATATATATATATATATATATATACAATCCCACAGTATGAAAACAAGCCAACAAAGTCTGGTGGCATCGTGAGATACTGCTGGGGTGCTCTGAGTTAGTGGTAATGATGCATGTTTCAGCCCCGAGACCATGCTAGAACCAGAGTCATCATCTGATGATGGCTTTGTTGGATGCAATGCTACTGTTTAAACAGCAGTTGTTGTATGAAGTTATCTATCTATTCTATCTATATACATACAATATATATACACACACACACACACATATATATATACACACACACACACATATATATACACACACACACACACACCACACACACATACACACACACACACAACACACACATACACACACACACCACACATATATATATATATATATATAATATATATATATATAAACCTTGATATATAGGAATAAGTTTATTTCGGCTACCTTTGCATCAAATTGATTATCAAATTGACAAAATTCACAAAGTAGATTTATCTAATATGATTTTCTTTTTTTCTTCTTACTGAGAGGAGGAGACAAAATCATATTAAATAAACCTGAACATTTTGTCAATTAGAGAATCAAACTTGAAGAGGCAAGGTATCTGAAATTAAATTATTTATGATATATTAAGGGTTTTCATATATTTATTTATGTATAATATACTCCGTATATATAAAAATATGCCCATACAGAGATTTTCGTAACCAAAATCATTTGGTTAAATCCTATCACGGAAACACTTGATACCCACACCACACACACACATATATATAATGAGAGAGCGGGGTTATCAAGCTGACGGCATGCCAGGAGGAGGCATATTGATAGCAGGCATTGTCAATTGATTTTAACGGATATAATTTTCTTTTAAGCTATCATTATCTTGACACAAATTTGAAAAATGTATTAGATTACGATTCCTTTTAACAAAAACGTACAACACATTTATGGATATTACCTATGATATATTAGATTGCTCTCTCGAGGCACTGCTACGTACTTGGTATTGTCCATCATCTTTTTAAATAATATGAAATATGTGATCCCAACAACAGCAACAAACGATCCCAGGGTGGATTTACTTTTACAATGAAAATGGTTTGCAACGGTCACGCTATTCTCCAATAGCTAAAAAGGAATATACTAATTTCCATAGGGCAGTGATTCTCAACGTGATGTCTACGCCCCACTGGGGGGGGGGATTCAATAATAATAATAAGGGGGCAATATGAAAAATATAATAATATCAACATTTTTTTTTTTAATTTTGCCCTATATGAGTAAAAATTATAAATTCATAGAGTAAAATTGTAATTACAACCTAGCTGAGCACAACAGCTTGTGCAATCTAATCAAATGTTCACCCACTAATGTTATCGTGCATCTGGCACCAGGTATATGCGTGGCTTCTGACTTGTTTAACTTTGCAGTTCTTCATCTGTTGCCCTCCCCCGCAATCATACACATTATAAAAATGGATTTTATTTGATTAAATTTGAAGTTAAACCCTTTAGTTTTATTTGAAAGATACAACTTTTTATGGAATACTTCTTGAAAATTGATATTGTTATATCATACTAAACAATTAACGTGTAGGGAACATGAATAGATTTGTGATAAAAAAAAAGTGGGCGCATGGTACTAAAATGGTGGGAAAACCAACTGGATAGGGCAT
>CM042143.1:114886240-114925110 GCA_023376005.1 Doryteuthis pealeii | reverse complement strand
AAAAAAAGAAGAAGAGATATCCCTACTTAATACAACAAAAAGGTGGTAGTAACTTTTGCTAATATATTATTATATATTATAATATATATATATATATATATATATGTTTTTGTTTTTGGGCGGTGAAGGTCAACTTCTGAAAATGTTTCCTCCATCCAACTGTTCAACTCTTCGTCTGGGCTATTTTAAATGTATTAGTAAAATTCCTAAATGGTTTTACACAATAACCGATGAAGAGAACAGTTATATGAAGGAAACTATATATATATTAATATAATTAATTATATGACTCTAAGCTTACGAGACAACCCGTGAAATTGTTGGGCCCCCTTGTAAAAGGTGTCCATAAAGGTACGGATGTTTTTTTTTTTTTTTTTCTTGGATGGATTGAAGGATTCCGATTAGCTTTTCGCCATTATCACCGTTGTATCGATATTTGGTTTATCAAAGATGACGCAAGCAGACCCCACAAAATGGTCATTATGCTGCAAATTGAATAGGAAATAGGTTTATTCTCTTAAGAGCATTTTAAGTGCATCGCTCTAATAAAAACGTTGCATTTAATGGGTTATGATTACTTACAGGCATAATCATAATCTGACTAATGCACACACATGCATATATATATAATATAATATGATATAATAAGATAAATATATAAAGGTTTTACATATCTATTTATTAGGTGACAAAGGAACATTCATGACCATATTGGTTTCATGCGATGCAATCATCAGGTGAAGATGTTCCAAATACTACTCTACCAATAATACTGTACTCTACCAATATAACTGCCTTTGGTATGCCATTCCAGCAAAAGCTGAAACAGTGACCATCTCACACTATAGTATAATATATATATATTATATATATATATATATTGGAGAAAAGTAGACAAACACGGGATGTTATGGAAACTTGATGTTTATTGTCGACGGTGCAACGTTTCGGTCTCTTATTAGACCATCTTCAGGACTTGGATATAGTTCTTACTCCAATGATGGAAATTCTCAAAAATACTCCATCATTGGATTAAGAACTATATCCAAGTCCTGAAGATGGTCTAATAAGAGACCGAACGTTGCACCGTCGACAATAAACATCAAGTTTCCATAACATCCCGTGTTTGTCTACTTTTCTCCACATACTGTCGGATTAACCTCCTCACATTTCTACCATATATATATTATATATATATATATATATATATATATATATATATATATATATATATATTCAGTGTTCAGCGTGTCTTGTTCGTTCAGTTGAATGGTTTGTGTGATATAGGAAGTAACTGGCAGTGCAGTTGCTTTTATGGGGAGTTCCTCTCTGGATTTGTTCAGAACTGCATACAGCATACTGGAAAATTTAGAACGAATACAGAAGTGATGTTATCCTGTGGACAACTATACACACCAGGGTAGACTGACCAACAAAGACTTACGTATCGAGGCAGAATATAAATATAATGCAAATTAAGTTACAAACACACAAACAACTTATCAAATATCAGACATTATACATATACATATTTATATTCTGTTAAAACATGTTGAATTAATGCCTGAAGAAGATATCAGAAGATCTGAAACACGTGTCGCATATGTAAGATAATAATGAAAATTTAAAAGAAAAACATAATCCTTTTTGCGAACCTTCTTTTTTATAGAATATCTAATTTTCTCCCGTTGGACCCATAACAACACTTTATACATATATATATTTTGGGGATAATATGTGCTTAATTGAAGTCATACCTAATTTGAAAACTAATTAGTTGATAATTAAAGAATTAGGCGAATATATCTGTTCAAATGTAAGGCGTAAAGAAATCGAGAAAAAGTCAATCTCTGTATGTACATTTCGGCCTATTATGCATCATCAGCAGAGTTATAGTGAGACTTTTTCTCGATTTGTTTAGGCCTTACATTTGAACAGATATATTCGTCTAATTCATTAATGATCAACTAATTAATTTCAAATTAGGTATGACTTCAATTAAGCACATATTCTCCCAAAAATTGTCGGCTATCGCCATATCAAACAAACTGTTTGCGTACTCTCTCTCTCACCACACACACACATATATATATATATATATATATATATATATATATATATATAATATATATATATATATATATATATTATATATATATATATATGAGGGTGCATTAATAAATATTGTGTTTGATGGCAGTATTTAAGAAGGCAGAGATAAAAGAAATGATGAAACATTCATTTTCTTCAAAATAGTTTTCATGGTATTCAGTACAATATTTTCGATTTTAAAGCTAGTCCAACATCCTTTTTTAGATACCAGGTGAAGCTCTGCTGTAGTATTGCTTTTAATGTTCTTCATGTTCCCAAATTGTACGTTTGTGAGAAATCTTCAATTTAGGAAACAAGAAAACGTCACAAGCAACATTGGAAGTAGAGAGTCGACTACCCTTGTATATGTGCTGGAATGCGGTATGCATTCAATTATTCTCCTCCAGCTATATATAAATATAAGGGAAGTCTGGTAATCTTTAGCATTATTAATGGCAAACGTACTAGGAGAAGGAAAACTTAGTGTCTTATGTTTCTGGGTATGACGTTGAACTCTATCTGATGGTGAAGTTCCGAATCTGGAGCTCTGGGAAATGAGGAGTACCCTTGATCATCATTACTTGCCGGTCCACGGTGACCCGGAGTTTTAGTTCCTTTTAGGGTCCCATCTATGAGTTAAATAAAATGAGTTTTTAAAAAAATGTGTTTGAGTTTGAAAATAATATGAATAACTAACAAGAATGTAAAGTTTTTAAATGCCATCCTTGGCCAGTTGAAAAAGGGCTTAAAGAAAGTCCTGAGTTATGGAATCCTTTGGTAAGCGTTTAAGTCCTATCCTGCCTATTGGCAAAGGTCCACTGATTTAATCCTATGTCCGTCGTCCACGAAGGTCTGTGTAATTATGACCAGTATGGTCAGTTTAAGTATTGTATCAGCAGCAGAGTACTGCCAGTGATTGGCCAAGTGAGATCACATGGTTCTATAAGTAGGAGCAGGCGTCTAGCACACACCTTATATACAAAGATTCTCAACAAAGAATGAATAAACAAAATGTATCAGGCATAAAATAATCCAACAAGGAATGGCATGTCGCAAAATCCAACCAACCAACCAACCAAGATGGCGTTTGTCTTCCTCTACACGTAGATATAGAAGTTTAAGCTAGGGAAGCGAAAATCGCGCTAGTAATTTACACGAGTTACGCCTGATGGAATTTTCAAGAAGCTACTAGAAGGAAAACTTGCCGGCCTCTTGATAGTGTTTCACTTGGGAGGGTGAACACGTGTTTGTTGGCAGTTAAAAAAAAATCTGGATGGCTTGGTACGTGATCGAGCTGAAGGTATCGGATATATTAAACCCCGTCTTTATTCCTTCCAAAGAGTGAGAGGTTCCGCGGTGATGACCCGTGAGGCGGAACCTAGTTTAATGATGACCAATGGGTTTTGGACAGGAAAGTACTTTGAGCCACCCCACCCCCTCATTTCGAACTGTCACGTGCAGTTGCTTTAGTATTTAGTGCAATGGAATTTTTAGATTCACACTTGATTTTGAAACGACACCCCCCCCCCCAAGAAAAAAGGGGACGTAAGGAAAGTTCGAGTCAGCTCACACATCCATTGATTTGAGTCTTTGAACATAAAGTGGCATTTTTATTTTAAAAAAACAAAATTCATCATAACTTAGCAAAATTGTGTCATTAATCAATATTCGTACCTGGTTTTCCGAAAAAAATATCCTACTCTCAAAATATAATTACAAAGTCTGTGATATATAGTATATATTATATATTTATATATATATGTGTGTGGTGTGTGTGTATGTGTATGTGCACGTTGTGTTAAAGAAGTATCGAGATTTTTTTGTACTTTTTGGCACACCTTGTATTTGGAAAAAGTTAATGCTCCATTCATTGTTCATTTCTATCTTGGTAAATGGAGCATCAGTCCTCGATACTTTTATGACACACCTTATATATATAGTCTTTATTGCTATCATGCATGTATATATATAGACTTTATTAGTATATATATATATATATATATATAAATATATATATATATATATATATATATATATATATATATATAGAGAGAGAGAGAGAGAGAGAGAGAGAGAGAGAGAGAACGAGGGAGAGAGATGCGTGTAATATTTATGAGTAAATCATTCTCAATACCATGGATAGAGCATTTATATCTACATAGGTAATGTAGCATAGACATGGAGTCAACGGCACCTGGTTACTGACAGTTTCTCTCTTATGGGATATTTTAACCAGGTGATTTGTCTCAAGATCGCAAAGGGGAGACAATGTTAGTAACCAGGTGCCATTGACTCCATGTCCACACTACATTTGGTTGGTATAAGTGTTACTCGGAGAAGTCAGCGTTATAACATATATAAAGTGCTCAGTAATTCAGTGGATTTAACCCTGAAGATCCTTATAGTGAAACTAAAGTAGGTTATTTCTGTACACACTATGATAATATATATATATATATATAATAATATATATATATATATATATATATATGGTGTGTGTGTGTGTGTGTGTGTGTATGTGTGTATGTATGAAATATCAACGTTTTCAAAGGATGATTTTAATACATCTATCATTTAGCTTTACATAAAATCGGATTTCTTCTCTCTACTATTTACCAATATCGGGTGAGAGATTAGTTGGGTTAATACCTTTACAAAGGATATTAGCTCTAGGTGAAATGCAAACAGTCTCATAAAGGATTTAAACTCGTCTCGTCGTGCACATTTCCATCGACGATAACCATTTGCATATTAGACGCCTCCAAAAATAACAGATATAACCTCTCAAACGATGACGTTTCAGATGATAGAGACCCAAATACCGAAACTTTTACAAGACATAGCTCTAAAGTTAAATGGCCGGTATAGCATTTCTTTCTCTCTCTCTTTTTTAAAAATAATTCTATTCATTTTTTCTTGCACTTATTTCCAACAGGTCTAAAAGTCTTGGCTATAAACTTCTTCTCAGACTGAAGATTAGTTTAAATTAAAAAAGTTTTAGATTATATCTTTGATCTGATTATTATATAGAAAACATATTAAAAATCTTGATAAAAAAAGGAGTTACTTAGAGTAAATAACACATTTCCTAGGGTAATGAAAGTTTGTGTGTGTGTGTGTATATATATATATATATATATATATAATTGATCGAATGATTTTAACATATTTCAACCCAACTAGTCTTATATCATGCAATAGGTTAGGGAGTTAGGTACACTGTAAATTCCTATTCACATTTCTGTGTAGTTCTTTTTCTTTAAGAGATTTCTGAACACGTTCCGACTATATATAATATATATATATATAATATATATATATCATCCACATCGCGTGAAAAACGCTTCACGTTTATATAAACGCTAAAAATACTGGTTTTTAAGATCTCAACCATTTGAGTCATCTGAGGATTGCATAACCATGAAACTTAAAGTTATGTGTCCAAATCATCCATAATACCATTACTATATATATATATATATATATATATATATATATATATATGTATGTGTGTGTGTGTGTGTTGGTGGTGTGTGTGTTGTGTGTGTGTGTGTGATAACCTTGAAATAGGGTATGCATCCAATTTATTCTCCCTCCAGCTCTACCTAATATAGGAAAGCCTGATATCCTTAATATTATTATACCAACCATACTAGGAGAAAGGAGAACTGATTTCAACCCTGTTAAATTCTGCTTGAAAATTGATCTTATGTCACATCCCGTTCATGCGGGGGGATCCCAGCTGGTTACAATGCCATTAGAACCATTTTTCTATACGGATAGTGAACTTCTAATCTGTTTGTTGGTTTGTTTTTGTTGGGGCTTTTTGGGGCGTGTTTTGTTTTGTTTTGTTTTGTTTTTTTTCCTGCCCTGAGTACACTTATGCAGAACTGCTGGATATACATAGTCCTGAAAAGTCTTAGAATTTTTTTGCGAAAAAAAGTCATTGTTTTGAGACGCCCTGATGGTGCATACATGCAATGAATTTTCCACAATTCTTTCCAACATTGTTTAAAACAATGATACATTATACAGGGCAGCCCAAGAAAACACATTTTTCACGATTTTTCTAAATGTTTATTTTAAAATCTCTGTCAATTAAAAGTTTACTTCGAATGGTTGCAAACATAAATTCTTGCTATAAAAATAATTCCACATAACAAAACTTTTTTACCAATTTCTGCCTATATTATATATATATTATAATATATATATATATATATAATATACCGTGTGTGTGTATATATGACAACTGTTTTGGTATGTACGTGTCAACTTATAATTCAGAAATTAGATGTAATTGTGCTGTTAAACATGCAAACAATAAATTGATATGTTTATGATATTATGCACAATAAAGAAAAGTTCAAAATTTAGTTTGTGAATTTCACTGATTAAATTACTTATTCTAATAAGTATAAGTCGATCGAAAAAGACTTAAAAATATGTACAGAATAAACGAATCAGATTAATTTGAATTAATAAGAAAAATATTCCATTTACAAATAAGAACACATGTTTAATTCATAGCTTTTTTATTATTACATTTTTAAAATGTAAAAACAATAAATTAAACGAATAAGTTTCTCTCAATTTGACTCACTCACCAATGAGAAACCGAATTTAAATTTTGTCATATGTACACAAAATCTTTTTAGAAAAATAAACCTTTATAAAACACTCACGAGTTTAGGGTTACATTATTTAACTTCCCACCAAACCGGAATCGACACAAGTTTATTTTATAGTAGTGTGTCAAGCACCAATTGAGTCTCATTCGTCACCGTTACAAAAAAAAAATGCTTGGTCCGTCGGCATTCCCCTTTAGGTACGCTTCAGGTGTCAAACACTTTAATCAGCTATCATAGCTTTTAAACGTGACGTTAGGTGCAGTCTATTGGTTATAATTACCAATGGAAGCAAGCGAATAATTCTAACCGCATTCATCCGTCAACTGTACGCATTGAAGGCCTCAATAAAAACATTCAATAATCAGAGAATACATTGTATGCTCTACGGTATGGTCATAACTATATCATCAAAAATGACCAACGAAAGTCGAAAGCACTCATGATAAAACACGAGTGATTTCAAACAATTATCATACAGACTTCATTTCGCCCACGAACCTGAAAAAGTTAATAAAAGATTCAACTCTAAATCTTAATCTGTCATATTTAATAAAATTCGAGAGAGGGGAAAAGAGTCATATACAATAGTTATGACAGGGATTGGTCAGTTTTTGACTTGCAAATTACGACTAATTAGAACCAATTAAAATGGAATTTTTTTCAAACATTACGTAATCCTAAAACTAAGGAATAGTCGTGTCATTAAACTAACCAGGAAAAAAGCCTTTAGACATTAAAATGTGATAATCTCAGGTTTGGTATAATAATAGATACCTATAAGAAGTGCAGGCTAAACACACACACACACACACACACACACACACACAGAGTCTACGGCGAGTTAAACTCAGCCAAATCTAGGAAAATTTTAAAAACGAAAACCTCCCCAATCTTTTGAATTGGCGAAATGTGATCCTTTTTTAATCCGAGGTTCTCTTGAAATTTTCCTTGTTCCAGACTTCGTTATTGTTCATATATCTACAACAGTTCTGCCTATGTGCATAAGTTTTTTTTGTTTTTCTTCTAAGAAAATCAGTTCAAAAAAAGTAAACGTATGATAAATGTATAAGGCATATCCAGCCGATACCTATACTTACGCAACTGCAAAATACAATTCGTACAAGCAACTTTCTTCACAAAAGGTGTATGTGTGTGTTTGGCGGTGGTGTTTGCTGACTATTTACACATGCACACAAGAACATCGGCTTTCTTTCCTCTAAATACAACGATGTTTACTTCAAACTTGACTTGTTCTGCTTCTCTGATTTTTCCGAAATTTGTTTACCTCTAACAGGACACAACAACTATTCAAACTGACAGCTGATTAACAAACCACTCATTTCCGACGTGGGGTCTGCGCACGCACTTCTAGCACTATTATTTCACTCCTTGTGAGTTTTTTTTTACACCGGCGTTAGCTGAAGGTCTTTTACTAGGGTCTGAGTGACAACAAGTCTCTTCAGGTCTTCAAGATTCGAGCTGATTGCAGTAACACAGTAATCTGGGTGGTCTCAATTTCGAGTTCCTCTAGTGTTTTTTTTTTGGGGGGGGGGCATTCCAAGTGCACCAACTGTAACTGGAATCACTTTCACTCTCATATTCCACAGGTTTTTCAATTCTTTGGCAAAGTCCAGGTTTTTGTCTACTTTTCGTTTTCCTTCATATTCCCTCTGTGATTTGCTGGAACTGCAAAGTCTACCAGTTGACAAGTTCTCTCTTTTTTTTCTTTTTTTCTTTCTTTCTTTATTTATTCATTTATTGTTAATCAATACTAGCTCTGATCTCCTGGCTGGGATAAGGTAATCCGTCTTTATCTCGATGTCCCAACTAATTTTATGCGTTTCATTTTAAAGAACAGATTCTGGTAAATGCATATGCAATTTATTATCATTATTATTATTTCACTCTTTGTGAGTTTTTCTCACCACCGTTAGCCGATGGTCTTTCACTGGAAACCGAGTGACAACAAGTCTTCTTAGATCACCAGGACACTTCTGAGTATTCTAGCTGATTTCAACAATACTGTTGTCTGGATGATCTCAATTTTTCCTCTAATTTCCAGTTCCTCTAGACTTTTCCTGGGCTGTTGGGAACCGTTCTAATTGCACCAACTACAATTTGTGTCACTTCTACTCTCATATTTCACAGTTTTTATTTTAATTCTCTTACAAGATGTAGGTATTTGTCTATTTCTCTTTCGTTCATCTTCACGCTAAGATCTGCTGGAATTTCAGAATCTACCAGTTGACGTTCTTTTTCTTGTTAAGAAATATCTGGTCTGGTCTTCTGGCTGAGATCCGTGTTTATGTTAACTTATTATTATTATTATTATTACATTTGAGTTACAATAGCCTTCAAATAAAATAAATAAATAAAATAAATGACACTCGTGTAGAGGCCGATGTCAATCTGTTTACCTAAAAATTACATTTACATAATGTATCCTTGGTTACTAGAAAAAAAAGAAATGTATGTACCCCGCAGGAACACGTGTATTAATATATAGATATACAATTTTAGATTTCAATGAAATTTTTATTTTTCATGCCTTCAATTCTGCAAAAGATTTTACGAAAAAATCCAGTTAGTAAATGAATATTAAGTGTGAAAAGGAAAAATGTCTTCGCAAATTTCGCGCCTAGCATTTCAGAAAGAGTTCGTTACTTGTCTACGGCAGCTGCAAATGAATTGTACAAAGCTCAAGTGACTTGAGAAGAGAAACGTAGAAGATGAGACCTAGAAAAAAAAATCGACCGAGAAAGAAGAATTCGTGATGACATAAATTTTGTTATCATCCCATCGAGATGGACAGCTTCTACTTAACATGGCATTCCAATATTAAGTATATGTAGTAAGTGCAAAAGAAAGATAAGAAAAGAGACTCAAGTAAAATTGGAGTGGGAAAAATTGAGACGAAAAATCTTATTATAATGGAGATTGTGTGTTTTTGTGTCTGTAAGCGAAACTATATTACTACTTAAATCACAAATGTCTTAAATTATTTACGTCATATTCTCCACGAATTCTTTTTTTTATTCAAACCCCAATTATTAATATAATTGTGTTATATTATTAATACTGTTGACCATATCAACATAGTGATAACATGCACTAGTATTTATATATACAAAAAAATAACGGTTTACAGTGTGAACGGGAAGGCTAATTTGCAAATTGATATTATAAAAGTGATTTTTTATGTTCTTAGTATTATTGATTTATAATTTTTGGTTTTATTTCAATGAATATTAGCAAAAAATCTCGGAAGATAAGTCTTAAAAGAAATCCATTAACAAGAAGAAATAACTGTAAATTTATTCTTTACTTCCTAATTTAACCAAATAGTTAGAATAGAAAAAATTAGCAACGAAAGACGGAAGTGATGGAAGAGTACGTTTCAGGTGTTTTAAAAATGGACACTACGCCATCGTCTTTAGTTGACGGAAGGATGTCAACAACAATAAGCAAATATCTCGTCGATAAATCTTTTAAAAATCCATCAACATAAAAGAAATAACAGTAATTTTACTCTTTACTTCCTATTTTAACTACATAGTTAAATTGGGAAAATTTAACAATGAAAGACAGGAGTGATGGAAGAGTAAGTTTCAGTTGTTCTATTTTAAGATTATACACCTCTCTGTTTCAAATCTTTTTATCTGCATTATTTAGTTTTATTCGTCTTTCGAATTTGATAAAATATTTTATTATATCAAAACTTAAATACCTACACCGGGAGGGTGCATATTATTGCTAGTAAGAAATCATTAAAAAAAAATCACTGAACCCGCCCATATATATAATTATATAAAAATAAACTTTTGGGGAAATGAAGTATTATTTAAATACCAGCATATTTTTCTTGTTTGGTACAGACAGGCACACATCTAACTCGCACTGAAAAAAGAAATAACGATAGCGAATTTTTTCCACCCCCTTCAAGTCTGTGTCAAAAATCTTACAAACTACATACATTTATATCTACATATATACAACAATAAGCCTGTACACTAATGATAAAAAAAAAAATAAACATTTATTTTACGCGACAAATATTTATTTTAACATAGCTCTTCAGTGTCCTCAACACAACGCCCCTCCATTATTCGCATATCATTGAGTTTAAATCTCAGATAAAAATTTCAGCAAGTTAAGTATCAGGCTACGAACTTATTGATCCAGCCCTTGCATATATGTATTCTCTTTAGACTATTTGCAATTAAATAAAAACGTGTTTACGTAGAGGAGCGCACATTAAGTCATAAGCTCCTAAGTGCATTTCTTTAGCCTAGGATTCACTTGAGATATGTATATACGTTTATAAATAAATCACGATATATCTGCATTCAGATTCATTCAGTATATTAGGGAGCTAATAGTGCGTACTTTACGTGCATGTACGTGAATATATTACTCGCGAAATAATAAAAAAAAGCCAATAAGCTTAACATTTCCCAAGAGAATTAGAAGCCTGGAGTGTGAGAAATGCCTTTTGTGTAATTAGGTAAATAAAATAGATAAATACGCGATTGTAATGTCCCTTTAACGACATTTTATAAGCAGTTGAACGCATAACTTTATATCAACCTATGTTTCTATTACCTAGAATAATATAACTGGTATTTTTACCACTTTTTTTTCTGCTAGATGTTTTTCCCACGAAAACAATTGTTAGATTCTGTCAGTGGTGTCATTAACACTTTAATTTGCTCATCTTTTTTTGTGACAACTCTTTATCTATTAATCTATCTATGTAGCAAGATAGATGAGCTGGAAAATTCATATGTCTGCACGCGCAGCTTTAAATGGTGTGCATGCTTAAAAAAATAATATTAATCACCATGCAACAAAATGGTATATGCACAAACCATGATAACAAAACAGTATATGTACAAATTTGAATCTGCCCGGGAGAATGAGATGTATAAGATTCTATGGTACTTTGAGATACAGACGGATCACCTAATTCCGACAAGGGGACCAGAACTAGTGTTAATTATCAAGTAGAAGAAAACTTGTCATCTCGTGGATTTTGCCGTTCCGGTTGATGACCGAGGGAAAGCAAAAGAAATCGAAAAGGTAGACAAATACTTGGACCTTGCCAGAGAGATGAGAAAACTATAAAACATGAAGGTAAAGGTCGTACCAATAATACTTGGGGCCATTAGAAGGGTTCTCAAAGATGTGAAATAGAGTCTGGGTTAATATGAAATCAGAGGAAGATTCGAGACCATCGTAGCTACAGCAGTATTAAGATCGGTAAACCACCGGCTAAGGCAGGTGTCATTTTTTAAAAAATCTGGCATAAAGGGGGTACAAGACAAGGCACGACTGTGTAAGAAACGTGATCCACAGGGAACTATGCAAGATATTCAAATTTTTACCATGCTAACCGACTGATATATGAACAAACTGGAATCTGTCCCAGAGTGTTACGATTTTAGTAGTTACCCTTTAGGCTTCAAGCAAGAGCGCTTGTCCAGCGGATATCCTTTGTATTAAGCAGAGCGTAGTTTCTATCTACGAGTAAAAAAATTATTTGCTTGTTCCTTGGTACTCCTCAGTATTGAAAGTCCTTTGTCAATGATTGCAGATGAACGTCTCTCAGTATCAGTGACTAAATAGTAAACCAGCTACGCATTCGGGCTATTGATTGGCTGAGGTTTAAATCACGTGACCTCGCTTAGTCTATAAATTTAAGTGGTGTATTGTAGCACGGCTTATATCCACCAAATAATCCAACAGAGCAAATGAGGCATAACATTTTCTGGGACTATGAGATACAGACCGATCACCTAATCCTGGCCAAGAGGCCATACCTAGTATCAATTAAGAAGACCGATTTGACATTCTGGTGGATCAAGAACGAAAGAAAACATTAAATCGATCTTCTTGTTAGTTAACACGAGATCTAGCATCTTTGCTAGGAGTAGGTGATCGGTCTGTATCTCAAAGTCACTATAAAGTAAAAAAAAAAAATTGTATCATATGGACAAATAGAAAAACAACAAAAACTAGAAAACAGAAATGGGAAGAAGAACAATGATATGGATGATTCCAGCGATATAAATGGAGATATTTTACACGTGAAGACCTGAATAAAACTTATAAAACTTATAAAACTTATAAAGGGAAGCTTCAAGAAAGAAACAGAAAGGAATATCGGGGTACACCAGTCTTACAAGTATGTGCACTCAACATTCTGGCTTTTACTACATATGCATGTAATTTATTGTTTTTACGTACTCAAAATATATGATGTTTTCTGCTGTTATTTGTGAACTAGATTTTGTTATACACAAACACGCATACATATAAACCGCTGTCACAATATATTTTCATTTATCCAATATTAAGGAAGCGGTAGTAATCCAACGTACAGTGTTATCAGAAAAGTGTTCAATATCTGTGATAAAGCGTTAATAGTTTTAAAAACAATTTCGTTGCCACAGAGCAAGAAACTAAATGGTGGTGATAACTGTTCCAATGAAAAAAAAAGAAGATAAACCTTTTATTTTTTCATATCTATCTATCTATCTATCTATCTCTCTCTCTCTCTCTATATATATATATATATATATATATATATATGATAGGTATGTAAACACGATGTGTTTGGATATGGCTTTTGCCGACAATTTTTGGGAGAATATGTGCTTAATTGAAGTCGTACACAATTTTAAAAATTAATTGATTAATAATTAATTAATTAGGCGGGAATGCCTATTTAAATGTAAGGCTAAACAAATCGAGAAAAATCAATCTCTGTATGTACATTTCGGCCTATTAGGCCTCATCAGCAGAGCTATAGATAGGAAGACCGCCCTGTGCGTGATATCTATAGCTCTGCTGATGAGGCCTAATAGGCCGAAATGTACATACAGGGATTGATTTTTCTCGATTTGTTTAGCCTTACATTTAAATAGGCATTCCCGCCTAATTAATTAATTATTTATCAATTAATTTTCAAAATTAGGTACGACTTCAATTAAGCACATATTCTCCCAAAATATATATATATATGTGTGTGTGTGTGTGTGTGGTCACCAAAATCATCATTATCAACTCCGCCCTGTCGGCTGGGGCGTTAGAATGCACCGACTGCACCTCTGCAGAGGGGTAAGACTCCCCCAATGGGGCCACCTGTTGGCCGTGGGTGGCGACCCGTGATGCTTAAGGATAGAGCCCAGGTGGATGAGTAGTTCATGACATGCAATACTCCACTTTGGCCCGATCTTGGGCTAGACGGGCGGTCGGAGAGGCCCCCTCCGATCAATCGGCTGGTCACGTCAAGCCCTAGCACCTATATGATTCTCCCAACCCTATTGCCCTTATGGCAAGCCCCAACCCCTTTTTATCATATGGATGCTAGAAGGCGGTGGCTTCGGGTCTACATGTCATGGGAATGACGTTAAACTCTATCTGATGGTGAGGTTCCAGTTCTGGAGGTTCGAGGAATGTGGAGCACACCTTCATCACCATTGCTCCCTGGTCCACTCTGACCCGGAGTGGTAGTAACTGATAGGGTCCCATCTATGGGTTAAATGGAAAAATGTATTTATAAAAAAATTTTATTATCCATTAAGAATTGATTTATTTCAAAACTTTATCGGCATTAAATGACCCACTGAGGTTGATATGCCGTAAAACAAACAAACAAAACTCTCTCTCTCTCTCTCATTATTAAATATCCTCACTACAATCAATATCAAAATCCAATCAAAAGGAAGTGACCAGTAACACAGGATTTGGTGAGCATGTTCAGGTGGTCCTGACCCTCAAGGAGCACACAATTGTCAGGATCAGACTGTCCACACCATGTTCTACTGTATAATTCCCAGGTGCAACGGAAATGAATTGCTGAAAAAAAATGGCATTGCTATCCTTAATAGTCCGTTGAAAACGAGCGACATTTTGTGGGGCACTAGAACGATCGTCCCGCTACACCGGCCTTTCTTGCGAAATTTGTGTCTAAGCCACTTCTCCCTCGTCTCCGAGTTAAAGTTCAAGGATCTCCGTTTTGACACCATAGAGGAGATCCAGGTGAAGTATGCACGGTGCGTGTCATGCTTAAAGTGCGCGAGTTTCAAGAATGTTCTCATTATCCAGCAGTTGGCCCATCACTTTGGAATGTTAGGTTTATATGACGTTCATGGCGTTACATTTAGATAACTTCCAATCCAATGCTGGATGTTTCGATGGCCAACCTTATTTTAGTTTAATCGGGTGAAAACATGGCCGTGAAACTTTAAAATATGGAGCGCTCCAAATTCAAACACTTTCATTGTAGAGATCTGGAGACCATTTACATTACACAAGAGAGACGGGGTGCATATATATATATATATATATATATATATATGAAGTAAAATAAGGAATGAAAGAACAAAACTCAGACTAAAATGTGTCGTATATTTCGCTGGAACATTAAGTTCCGCTTCCTCAAGCTTTTATTCACTTCACAATAAAGGCTTGAGGAAGCAGAACTTAACGTTCCAGCGAAATATATGACACATTATGTCTGAGTTTTGTTCTTTCATTCCTTATTTTACCCCATTCTGTCGGATTCATTCCAATCCCATTTTCCCCATATATATATATATATATATATATATATATATTATATATATATATATATATATATACCAGAATATGTTTAATTAATGCCTGGAGAAGTTATCAGAATATCTGAAACACGTGTCGCAAATGTAAGATAAAAAAAAATAAAAAGCATAATCCAATTTGCGGACCTTTTTTATGAAATATCTAATTTTCTCCCGTTGGATCCATAACACACACACACACACACACATATATATATATATATATATATATATATATATATATATATATATATATCAGTCATCCACAGAAACGTGTTTCGACGTTTACGTTTCATTAGTGCGGCTCGACTTTATTTAACAGCTACCTCCATTATTTAGCTGAGGTGACGACACTCATAAGAAATTAGAATTTCGGTGGATAAGCAACCCCAGATAATCAGGATTTACATTTTTGCTTTTCATCTCGGACCATTTGGAAGGTCTCATTTTTAACCAGAGGGTATTGCAAGATGATAAACGATCGCACAAAATAGGAACACGTGTATAACTCTATAAATGTTGAACTTTAATAAACGTACATTGGATGGATGATCTTTTTCGTCTATTTCATTTTGATTCTTTCGCCTTTTAACTAGGAACTAACAATGCAGAATAATTAATACCTGATAAAGAGTATCCTGTTACCTTGTGTTTGTCGGTCTCTTTCGTTGCAAAGTTTAAAAGGTTAAATTTACCATGAATCAAGCAACCATTTAAAGCTATTTAACTGTTTAACGTCTCTGAACTTCATTACAAATTCAAGAATCGTTTCACTGATTGTTTGTTATTATTTTGTTTATTTTTACTTACATTTTTTGTTTCCTATTTGATATTTATCTGCGTTGGCTCATTTTTTTTAAAAAGATTTCTCTGACTGTTTATATATATTTACCAACCCCTCCACAGGAGCAGTATGTGACACAAGGTCAATTTCTTAAGCGGAGTTTAACAGGTTCGAATTCAGAGGTTTTCATCTCATAGACTGGTTGCCTAACCCAAGTTAAAGAGCCCAGCCGCCCCTGCTATTTACCCATAGCTGGAGGGAAAGTACGTAGATGCATACCTTTCCCAAGAGTATAAGCGCTATGTGAAAATGCAAACGGCCTCATCTAGGACTTGAACTCGTGTCGACGCGTTCATTTCCTACGACTATCCATTACACCACGCGCCTCCACATTTGTACACTTTATAGGGTAGTTAATAGGGCCGGTTTGCTCAGTCAGTACAGCGTTCGGCTAGGAATCACAAGGTTCCTGGTTCGATACCGGCCCTCAGCGTATGAGTAGCACAGGGATATGTGCAGTAAAGTGAGGAGCTGATGGTAGGTGCGGGGCTCCTGCTCAAACGCTAAAATTATCTATTTTGACTAGTGCTAGTGAAAAGGGGATATACTCCCTCGCTGCCTGGATGATACTGACATTAGGCCGCCACGACGACTTTATAGGTGAGTTGGAGATTAGCTATATAAGTTTTTGCAGGTGGTAAATATTATAATTTTTCATAATATGACATTCACTGCGCGACATTAATTGGAATGTCAGTAAAGGGTTTTTTGTCAATGAAAGAGTGCACAAAATATTTCTATGATTGTAGATAACAAATTTGAAGCAAACGTTTTAAACCAGTCGTTCGCAATTTTTTTTCAGAGTGCCTCTACACTTGGTCTCAGGTCATATACCCCTAGAACCCTACAGCACACATACAGTAGATAAGCAGCTCTTTATTTTAATTAGGTCTGCTGTAAGAACGACTAAGTTCATGGTCACGTGGAGTTGACTGGAAGAGTACCTTTTAAGGTAAGATCACGCTGCCCTTCAAGAACATATATTTTGTATTTCGTTTATAGTAAATAAAGAGATTTTTTTCTTATATCAGGTAAGTAAAACTGGGTAGACTGTAGACGCGTTAATTTTTACATAGTATACTGGTCAGATGTTAGTGGAATATATATATATATATATATATATATATATATATATATATTAAATTCTGAACTGGGATTAATACTTTTAATAAAAATGAAACTTGAAGGAAAACATAACTTAATACGTTGATTTATTTGCATGTTAAATTAAAGGAGAGCATTAATTGATGTGGTATAGGTGTAAAGAATTTTACGTAGTGATTCAGTTGCACACTTTTTAGGCCTCGGCTTTTTTATTTTAAGGGAATTGACATTATTAATTTATTAAGTACTATAATGAAACAAACTAAAAATTAACATTCGCTGGTGAATTTGCCGATATTTATATTTAAGAATAACTATAAAAAAAAATCAAAATAGTCCAGTTTTACAGTTATAAAAGTGCTCAATTCGGAGTTTTATGTGAGATTTGAGGCCTGATAATCCCCCTGAGAGTGGGTGAAAATGGACAATTTCGTGCAAAATTAAAGTGCCAATTTAATATGATTTTCTCATAGAGTTCGATGAGGAGTATCACATAATAAAAGATGGTTGGACAAACAATTTAATCAAGCGTATATTAGCGCTTTGGTCCTATTTAATTTTCATCTTTTCTGAATTATTCCTCACTCACTTTTTCATTTTAACTGATTTTTTAATATATCATTAATTTATACCCTTATCATACTTTACAGTCATACCTCTATTTACGTCCTATCGACTTTCGTCGCTTTTCAAAAATATTGAAATCTTAAAATCTTAAAAGCTGTATAAATATAATATTTACGTCGTCTGTAAAACTAGCTGTATCATTCATACCGTAAGGTATTGTTGATTCCGGGTTGTATCGATTGTTTACGCTTTTAATTTACCGAAATCTACCGATTGCGTTGGCTGACATTTAAAAAAAAAAATAAGCTAGGCTACTGGTCGGCTTCAGAATTTACTGACATTACCGATTACGTTGACTCACTTAAACAAACAAACAAGACTAAGCAAGGCCTAGGTCGGATAATTGAATCTAAATAATGACTATTTCCACTTGAATCTTTTATAATAAAAAAAACGCAATGCATAATAGTCGTCAAACTACAAAAGTGAGGATAAGGAAAATCAAATGTAAATTTAATGAAGAGGGTATATCTTATTATTTCCATTTTAATCAGCAATAATATGGAATCATAACGAGAGAGAGAGAGAGAGAGAGAGAGAGAGAGAGAGAGAGAGAGAGAGAGAGAGAGAGTAGTAAAAGGAACAAAAATCATGAGAGAAAAAGTTAAATTATAATCAGAGAGAATAAAATCCTAACGTGAGAGGGGGGGGGGAGAAAAATTATAATCTGAGAGGGGGTAAAATCATAATTAGAGAGAGAATAAAGTCATAATGAGAGAGGGAAAGAGTAAATTATAACAAGAGAGGGGGCAAAATCATGATTAGAGAATAAAATAATAATGAGAGAGTAAATTTATAATCAGAGAGGGAGCAAAATCATGATGAGAGAGAGAGAAAGTAAATTATAATCAGAGAGGGAGCAAAATCTTAATTAGAGAGAGAGACAGACAAAGACAGACAGACAGACAGACAGAGACATAGATAGAGAGAGACAGACAGGGAGACAGAGAGACAGAAATAAAGAGAAAGTAAACTAATTTAATTCGCTCTCTGATTGTGATTTTGCTCTTAGAGAGAGAGAGAGAGCAAAATTATAATCAGAGAGCGAATTAAATTAGTAGGAGAGATAGAGAGGCGGATGAAAAAAGTGGTGTTATAATCAGAGGGTGAAGAAAATCATTACCATACAGTTATAGAATGGGGAAATCTTTTACTAGATATGAATGGCCTCTTTTTTTTTAAAGTTCTTTACTAAGAAATATATTTACATTATAATATGTTACAATAATAACATTGGCTGAACGAACGTTGCCCTTTATTGAGTAATGTGTTCGTTTATGACAAGAACGGCATATCACGTAGGTTTCATCAAAACAAGAAACTCACAGGTGGGCTAACTATGCTAGGGTCACGTGATTATAAAAAAGGGGGGAGGCTCATGAAATCCTTTACGGAAAGAACATCTGCAGGTGAGACGTAGGCCCCACGATGAAACATGGCAGGTATTATGGTAATTATTACTCCATTTTTTAACGCGATAAACTGTCTCTCTCTCTCTCTCTCTCTCTCTCTCTCTCTCTCTCTCTCTCTCTCTCTCTCTCTCAATAATAAATAGCCTCAATTTTTGGTTCGGTGGTTGGTTTTGAAGGCTATCACAATCCAAGTGTAAAGAAAAATGCGGTAACTATGATTTTGTTTGTTTACCCTTGCTTTATTTTTAATATCTCGAGATAATGATCTCTTCGTCAGAATATTTCTGGAAGCTTAGTTTGGAGCTATTAGCTTGCTGCTAGGATCTGTCCATTCTGGTAACATCTTCGAAATTCTATGTGTGTGTATATGCAAGTCTCTGTGTGTGTATGTGTGTGTGTGTGTGTGTGTGTGTGTCTGTCCAACAATGTCTTGGTATTATTCCAAGTTCGGTAAATCCTTTTTTCCATAATTATTAGGCAGGCCTTATTAATTTGTATGTGTGCGTGTGTGTGTTCTTTATGTACAGCTGATTTTAATTTTTTTTTTTCGTTCGCATGTCGTCATGAAAGAGTTCATCTCGAAATGGGGAATATAAAAGAACAGTGAATTAAAACTAACAATGAAGCTTGTTTTTATCTTAATACAATATCAGGTAAAATTTACAGATGAACATCTGATGTCTACTGAGAAGCATGTTTTAGTTTAAATAATGCTTATTAGAAGGGTTAAACATGGGTTTGCCACTACGATCCTGAGTCGAAAAATAGGTTCGAGGGGTGAATACACATTATCTCTTCCATTAAAAAAAAAGATTCCGGGATTTTTACCATTTTTGCCCACTCTCAGGGGGGGGGGGGGGTATCAGGCCTCAAAAGTCACCTAAAACTCCGAATTGTGCACTTTTTTCACCATCAGTAAATTCAAGGCATTAGAATCCATGAGAAAAAACAATAAAATCCATAACGTACATTTTGATCAAAAATACGTAGACTTATAATGGCATTGGGGGGGGGGGCACATTTGAAGCTACATATATCCCCCAATTCTCAACCATCTTTTACTATGTGATACTTCTCATCAAACTCTTATCAGAAAATTATATTAGCTTGGCACACGAAATTAAGTCCATACGTTGTCTAGTAAACCATCTATACATATATAAAGGGCAGTTGTGTGTATGCATGTCTGGATGAAACTACGAAATTAAAACAATCAACGGTAAAGTAAATCTATATACACATTCACTATCATCAGAGCTTGCTTTTTGAGCAAAAAATGAAGAATTGGTTTATATTCGTAAAGATAATTAGAAAATAAAATTTCAATAGTAACAGTATAGATTTTTTTTTTTTTTTTTTGCATTTGATATTTTAAATAGCAGACATTAATTTTTCTTTGCATACTGTCTGTGTATTTTTTTCTGAAGCCCCACCAAGCCGTATCAACACAAGATCTTTTTTTATTTACGTAGGTATTTTAATGGGACACTCAGCAAGGATCTAACTCCCGATTCAGTAATAATGGATCTGCGAGACTAACATTTTGTCCCCCCCGCACTATATACCCAGGTGACGCCGGGTAGTCGCTTCTAGTTGAAAATAAACACATCCCATTTTTTTGTTGATCTTTTGTCATCTCTAATAGCTGAGATATGGTTTGGTGATCTTTGCGAATTGCGCTAATATTCCCTTTGTAAATTGTTGAGCGCGAGTAATAAATCATCACAGTGAAGTCGGACGACGCAAGAACTGAAACACGTGGGGGAATTACGTCATTATTCAAAATGCTTCCTGATTGTCTCAAATCCCCACAGGGCCTATCAGAGATGTTTAGAATAGGTCAACGGCATTCCTTGCAGAGAGGTAATACCCTTCCCACTAAAAAAAAGTGTCCTGTATTTAAATATGTACCAACCACTCCCACACGAGTAGGATGTGACATTCGGCTAATTTCATAAACGGAGTTTAACAGTTTTGAATCCAGAGTTTTCGTTCCCAAAGACTGATTTCCAAACCAAGATTAAAGAACCCAGTCTGCCCTACTATTTACCTATTAATAGTTGGATTCATACTAGCCCTATGTAAAATTTAAACAGTTTTGAACTAGAGTACATTTCCCTCGAAAATAATCATTATACACCTTGCCTCCACTCAAAAGAGAGTCTTGGTTGGCTGGTTGGTTATTTTATGCTAAAGATTTTTTTTGTTTTATTTTTTCTTGATGGGTATTCATTTTTTAAGACCCATTTTAAAACTCACTTTTTAACTACTCATTTTTTCTATTTAACGCATAGATGGGACCCCAACAGATGAACTTGGGAGTAATGGCAATGAAGGGATATTCAAGACTTCAGAATTCGAACCTCGTCACTAGATGCAGTTTAACGTCATACACAGAACACGAGAACCCTGAGTATAACACTAAATTGTAAATGGAAATTTTGTGAGGTGCGATGCCACATCTTCGTTGCAATTACTCCCAGGAACACTCTAATTCGGAGCAGTAAAACGGTAGCGGCAGAATCTCCGTATAGGACTTCATGTCTCTTTCATTGCTAACAGGTCATTTCCATTTTAAAAATCCTATTGTCTTCATGAAATTTACCACGTTTTTATATTTTATAAAATCTCCAATGCATATCCAGTATAAATCTCATATAATGTATGCATCATACATTAATGTCACATTTTTTGCAACTTTACTCATGTTTCTCATGTAGCTTTGCAATAAGTTCCAAATAGACAAATCCTATCATTGTTTTGATGAAAACTGTTCGAAAAATATTGTTCAATTTATCTGGTTTTGAAATTCTCTTCGTGTGTGTATGTGTAAATGAGTGTGTGTGTGTGTGTGTGTGGGGGGGGTTCAACAATGTCTTAGTATCATTCCAAGTTTGGCCAACAATGTCTTTGTATGATTACTGATGTTGGTCAAATCTAGAATCACATTAAGACATTGTTGGACAGACACACATAAACACACACACATATATAGACTTATAGATACACACACGCAGAGAATGCAACAGAAGAAGTGATCTTTATCTCGAAATATTAAGAATAAATCAAGGTTACAAACAACATCATAGGTTAATTTTCTTTACACAAGCATTGTGATAGCCTTCAAAACCAACCACCAAACTATATATATATATATATATATATATATATATATATATATATATATGCCAAACAAGAAATGGCTACTGCTGAGCTCCTGTGTTGTGCCCACACAGCACAGTGTAGAAGGAGTATCCCCTCCAAGCACAAAGAAAAAAAGACCCTCGGTGGCGGCATACTCTCCGTAGAGGATTGCTCATGTCAGAAGTCACCCTGACACAACCCCATGAAGCTAAGAGGTCCAGAAGAAAGCAGCGGCAACAAAGCACCGGCACATCAACATCTTCAGGGACAGCCTTCAAATGTGACGTCTGTGGTCGAGAATGTTTTTCAAACATCGGACTTTACAGTCACAGGGGGCGCTGTAACTTCAGGGACACAAAAACTTTATTATAGTCTTCCGAGATTGAAATGCCAATGATGAATACTCTATTTAGCTCAGAGGGGCCGCTTAATCTCTGTCGGTAGAGTGTCAGCCTAGAAACAAGGTTTTTGGTTCGATACCGGCCCTCACAAACTCAGCGTATGAGTAGCACAGGGATCTGTGCAGTAAAGTAAGGAGCTGATGGTAGGTGTGGCGCCCACCTCAGATGCGACAACAGTCTCCTTGGTCTAGCGCTAGTGAAAAAGGGGATAAACCCCCTCACTGATTGGCTGATACCGACTTAAGGCCACCCGGACGACTTTACTTTTTTAGTACTTTTATTTGTACTTCTTTAGATTTCATTTGTTGTTTTTTTCTTTTCTTTTTGTAGTAGCTAATCTGATGATTTTCTATCAAATCAAAAAAGAAGATTCTGAGGTTTGAACTCATATTTCTGTGCTCCGTAGCAGCTGTCTTATCGAATTGGCTCTGCAGGTCAATCGGCCGTAACCATCAAAATCTATCCACAACATTATATTCCTTACTCTCTCCGAACGCCGACACGCGCCCATATTCATTTACAGACACTAGCATTATTAAATATAATTAATCGAATTGCTTAATGTCAAAGATTTACCAGCGTGGCCACATTGTCCGCTTTTATAAGCATCTCTCATCAATAACACGTAATTATATATATATATATATATATATATATAAACTCACATGACCTGATCACGCGCTTTGCTTTCATTGGACTATGTTTAACCATGACCTATCAAATTGACGTTTACTACGAATGAACAATAAACGGCGAATGATATTTCAGATGATCGCTTGCGTTAAAACCACCATTTTTTTCTAGATTACAAGAATCGCTTTCGAGTCAGAAGAATTTTATCTCTCATGCATCGTTCTTCATTAACGTTCGATATAGACGAGTTTGGCGATCTCTGATATTTATATATTGATACGCTTGTTCCTTAATCTTCCGTCCGTTATCATCTTGCAAAGCCTCCGGTTGAATATGAGACCGTCCAAATCGTCCAAGAAGAAATGCAAAAATGTAAATCCTGATTCTTATTTCTTATGATGCAAATTCAAATCTCTAGATGCTTATTATCTAGATATAATATATGCTGTGTATCTAACTGTGGTAAAAATCCTATCAAATTTGTGAATATATATAAACATATATATAAGATAAAATTCAAGCTAATATAATCCAAATTCATAAGAGATTCGAATGATTGATCTCCTAGGTATGATACTAAACATTATCTGATGGTGAGACTACAGTTGTTATGATCCATGGAATGTGGAGTACTCCTTCATTTCTATTATTCAAAGTTCCATTCTGACCTGGAGTGGTAGTATCTGTTAGTGTCCCAGCTATGGAACCAGTAGAGTTTATAAAAATGATTGGTATTCAATGTAACCGTGTGCTAAAAGAATATATGAAGAAACAACGGTAAAAATGTAACTATGAACGTACAATGAACACGATTCCCTGACCTCTAGGCATGGAATAAGACAAGAGGGATTGTCATGCAATTAAAAATCAATCAAGTGAATGAATTGAAAAAATACCAAATCATGATGGTAGAATTCAGACGTCGTTAGTGTGCAAAAAAAAAAAAAAAAAAAAAAAAAAAAAAAACTTACAAAATGAACGTATAATGAATGCGATTCCCTGACATCAAGGTTTAAAATAGATAGATAGTCATTCAGTTAAAATCAATCAATCATGTGAATGAAGTAAAAGATAACAAAATCCTGATGGTTGAATTCAGACGTCGTTAGTGAGCAAAAAATAAAATAAAATAAAATAAAAAAATTCGCAAGAAACTGTAAAAAAAAAAAAAAAGACCTTACAATGAATGCGATTCCTTGACGTCTAGGCATAGAATGATCCGAGAAGGATTGTCAAACAGTTAAAATCAATCAATCAATCAATTAAGTGAAGGAATTAAAAAAGAATAAAATCATGATAGTTGAATTCAAACATCGTTAGTGTGCAAATAAACAAAAAACAAAACAAAAAAACATATTCTTAAAAATCAACTTTAAAAAATAAACCTACAATGAATGCGATTCCCTGACCTCTAGGCATACAATACTCCTAAACGGATTGTCATGCAGTTAAATTCAGTCAATCAATCAATCAGGTGAAGGTATAAAAAAAAAAAATCATGATGGTTGAATTCAGACATCGTTAGTGCTCAAAAAAAGAAGAAATACTTAAAAAACAATTTTTTAAAATGAACGTACAATGAATGCGATTCCCTGACATCTAGGCATCGAATGCTCCTAAACGAATTGTCATGCAGTTAAATTCAGTCAATCAATCAATCAGGTGAAGGTATAAAAAAAAATAAAATCATGATGGTTGAATTCAGACATCGTTAGTGCTCAAAAAAAGAAGAAATACTTAAAAAACAATTTTTAAAAAATGAACGTACAATGAATGCGATTCCCTGACCTCTAGGCATAGAATAATCCTAGACGGATAGTCATTCAGTTAAAATCAATCGATCAATCAATCAATCAATCGAATGAATATAAAAATTAACAATGAAATGGTTGAATACAGACGCCATTAATCATCGTAAAGACTACCACCAATACTTAGAATTGCAGTCGATCCCTAATCCCACAACTTCTGTCAGTAAAATAATCACACGGGAATAAACTCTTTTCCAACCTTGTGACCAGTCTAACAATTACATCATCCAATTATATAACTATAATAAAAAGATAGTAAAATATCCAAGACACACACACACACAAAGAAAAAAATACTATGGCTTTTGAAATCTCATAAGTGTAAAACGTGTTTACTAGATGAGCCAGACCACCCGCCCCGAAAACATTGTTGTCTCTCGGAAATTATTATTGCGGCCTAGTAGTTCGGTTCAGAGAGCAGACAAACAATGTGACAGGTTGATTGATAGATTGGCCAGCAAGGCTTTTGTTGTTACCAAACATTTTTCTTACGTTGACACAATGTTACGCGTATTGTGATCGCTTCGTAGAGTGGTGGAGCCGGTGGAGTCAGTGGAATCACATGCGACACTAATTGTTTACTTCTGACTCAAAAATGTTCTTTGCAATTTCGGCTTTTATGATGATGATACATAAGTCCACACCTAAAAAAACTTCAGGGTGGGATTTTTGTCTGTCCTTATAATTATCTGTAAATGTGTATTCTTGTTCTTCAACACAATGGAGAGATAACAAAGAACGAAACAGACTGGTTGAGTTATACATATATATATATTGTTATTGGCGTTTCAGTCTCGGAAGACTATGATAAAGATTTTGTGCCGCTGAAGTTACAGCGCCTCCTGTGACTGTGAAGTCTGATGTTTGAAAAACATTCACGACCACAGATGTCGCATGTGAAGGCTGTCCCTGAAGATGTTGATGTGCCGGTGCTTTGTCTTCTGGACCTCTTAGCTTCATGGTGTTGCGTCAGGGTGACTTCTGACATGAACAGTCCTCTACGGAGAGTATGCCGCCACCGAGGGTCTTTTTTACTTTCGTGCCCTGGGGGGGGGGGATAATCCTTCTACACTGTGTTGTGTGGGCACAGCACAGGAGGTCAGCAGTAACCATTTCTTGTTTGGCACACACACACACACACACATATATATATATATATATATATATATATATATATATAGTTTGGTGGTTGGTTTTGAAGGCTATCACAATGCAAGTGTAAAGAAAATTAACGTAACGATGAGGTTGTTTGTAAACTTGATTTATTCTTAATATTTCGAGATAAAGATCACTTCTTCTGTTGCATTATGCCTTGAAATTCTCTGCGTGTGTGTATCTGTAAGTCTATGTGTGTGTGTTTATGTGTGTCTGTCCAACAATGTCTTAATGGGATTCCAGATTTGGTCAACACCAGTAATCATCCTAAGACATTGTTGGCCAAACTTGGAATGATACTAAGACATTGTTGAACACACACACACACACACACACACACACACACACACACACGAAGAGAATTTCAAAACCAGATAAATTGAACAATATTTTTCGAACAATTAACAGTTTTCATCAAAACAATAATATGATTTGTCTATTTGGAACTTATTGCAAAGCTACATGAGAAACATGAGTAAAGTTGAAAAAAATGTGACATTAATGTATGATGCATACATTATATGAGATTTATACTGGATATGTATTGGAGATTTTATAAGATATAAAAACGTGGTAAATTTCATGAAGACAATAGAATTTTTAAAATGGAAATGACCTGTTAGCAATGAGAGAGACATTTTCTATTCATTAAGTTTATTTTAAACTGGACAAGACACACAATCCTAAGAGAAACAATTCAAAATTCTTTCTTAGAATGGCAATAAGCGAATTTTGACCATTTTAGGCTAATTCCTTGACTGGTCAAAGAGTTTATTTACCAGGCTGTTTATGATGAAGAGGAGAAATATTATGACTCTTGAAACTAGTATATTGAATACTGGTAAGACACAGCAGCAAGACGGGCTTGTATTGAGTTACAACCGCTTGTTGCCGTGTCTTACCAATTCGACGGTAATTGAAACTTAGTTTGGTTATTCATCACTGGCCAATATACTTGTAAGATTCAATAAATATTCACACACTAATTTTGATTCTTTTGAAAGATTTCACTTATCTCATAGCAATATGCATAACTAGGTTTTCTTTTTTAAAACTCTACAATTTTAAACATTAAAAATAAAATATAAGTCGGTCGACGAATTGAATTCCTGCGTGTTTTAAAATTCTTCTACCTTCATATGAATACACTAAGTGACCTTTTTTCAATTAAAACCCCAGACATCCACTTATCCTACTTAACAATATTTCTAACTTTATTTTCAAAAAATTAAATCACTATTAAGCAGATGTTTACTTTGCTAATACCTATTCTTATCTACTCTCTCATTAATATTATTATTATATTTCTTTTTCTTTATGTTTTTTTAATTTTTACTGACACTTTTCTCATTTACAGCTGTCATCTTTTTTTTTCTTTTTATTAGATTTCTCTATCATTATTTGCTAATTTAAATTTAATGTATATTTAGTCTAAGCTTAATTCTACGCGAACTTGATTAAATACTATGAAGCTATCGTGTCATTAAAAGTATATATAAACACTCACGATATCCATATTTTTTTTTAAGTTAATCACACATGCAATATTGTACTGGATGTAACGTGCACTTCTTAATCAAATCTAGCACCTAATATGGTATAGGCGAAAGGTAACCGTTTGGTAGAACTCTAAGCGAGCATTAATAGGACAATTAAATTTTCATAGAATAAAGATCCTATCCAAAAGTTTCTAATAATCAAAAACTACGATATTATATACCAAACTTGTTGGTAAACCCTTACGGTAAGAAATAAACCCGGCAAATAGTTTGATAGTACAAATATACTACCAAACATCACCTGGGGGAAAAATTGCAAAAAGGAAAAGACCAAGATATTCGTACCAACCGGAAATAATCGGTTGATACTACAATACATGGCCAAAAGAAAAAAAACAGTCAGATCTTAGCTCCGAAGAGCACTACGCAAAACTGTTAGTAGGTATATCTGACTCATTAGGTTTAACTTTATATATATATATATTATATATATATATATATATATATATATATATATATATATATATATATATATATACTGAAATAGATTGATAGATAGATACATACATACATAGATTGATAGATTAGTGAAAACAGGCATTAACAGACTGGCATAGATATGTCGATAAAAGTTTGTGATAGATACGGACAGTCGTATGGTTTCAAGTATTCATATCGAACACGAATAATTTTTAAACATACCAGGTGTGTCAAAAAGTATCGAGTTTTTTGTACATTTTGACACACCTTGTATTTTGAATAAATATAACGTTCCATTCATTCATTTTTTCAGAATACAAAGTGTGTCAAAAATGTATCAAGTTTAAAGCTGTATTTACCAAGATAGAAATAAAGAATGAATGGAACTTTGAGTTTTTTCAGAATACAAGGTGTTTCAAAAACGTTTTTGACACACCTTGTATATATTTGATTCCGAGATGGGATCCTAACAATTCCTACCTCTCTGAGTCAGTGTGGACCCGGGAGTAATTGCAATAGTACTCCAGCGCACAGACCTCACAATTAGATGCAGTTTAGTATCAGACCCAAAACACACCCTTTTGGGAAGATGTTAATCCCCAGCAGAGGATACAGTCAGCGTATTCTAAGTCGTACAAATGGCGTATCAACATTTATGTTTCTTATTTTCCTCGTTTGTTTTCCTTGGGGAATTTAAATTCCATTTATTTTTCATTTCTCAGAGGTGATCTAATTGAAAAATGATTAATGGAATTTCTAATTATCGTAGATATTTTTCAAATATATCTTCCGAACTGGAAATTTACGGAAATTCAGATTTCAAAAACAATTCAGCAATTGGAATCTTTTCTAATAGTCGTCAGGGTGGCCTAAAGTCGGTATCAGCCAGACTGCGGGGAAGTCTCCTTTTCACTGGCACAAGATCAGTGAGATTGTTTTTGCGTCTGCGATGGAGCGCCATACCTACCATGAGTCCCTCACTTGACGGCAAAGACCCCTGTGCTACTCATACGCTGAGTTGGCGAGGGACGGTATCGAACCAGGACTTAGCTAAACTGGCCTTTTGGGAACACATTGCCTAATCAGATCAAAAATAGCAATAGTGTAAATAGCCAATTCTTAAGTGAAGTATAGCTGGTTTGAATTCAGAGATTTCCTTTTCCTAGACTGGCTGCGTTAAGTAAAAGTAAGTAAAGTCATCGGGGCGGTCTAACATCAGCATCAGACAGACAGCAAGGGATTCTATCCCATTTTCACTAGCGCTAGACCAAGGAGATTATTCATGATCTGTGGTGGAGCGCCACACCTACCATCAGCTCCTCACTTTACCGCACATATCCCTGTGCTACTCATACGCTGAGTTGACGATGGCCGGTATCGAACCAGGAACTTTGTGATTTCGAGCCGAACGCTCTACCGACTGAGCTAAACCGGCTGCTTTATTGAGGTTGAATTACCTTGTTTGTCCTATCATTTGCCCATAGTTGGAATGAAAGAGATAGATTCATGCCACTCTTAAGGGCATTTAGCAAAGGCAAACATAAAAATCTTCGACCAAGATTTGAACTCTGTTCGCTGATTCGATTTCTTAGATGATAACCATTACACAGTGCCTCTTAATGGATCACATTGTTAACCTGTAGAAACTCAAGAAGAGTATGATCCTACTGTTTTTTTTAAATTTATATATTAAAAGAAGCAACTAATGAAGGGTAAGTTAGATTTATTTCGGTTTCTTTTAAAAGAAAGTTGTGTGTCTGGTACACTTTCACTATTTCATCGATCTTCAACCCGTGGTAAATCAACTAAGCATCTGAAGAATATGATTTTTTTTCTGTTGCCTCTCATATTATACTTGGAAAATACCCGTGACTTAATGGCTAATATTAAGGAACATATATTTAAAGAAATCGGGAAAATGTATCTGCATATAAATAATTATAAATAGTTTAAAAATAGGGGTTGGTTTTTCAATCATCCTGTATATTAAGGAACATACTTTAAAGAATTGAGAAAAGTATAACTTTTCAACCACCCTGTATATTAACGAACGTACATTAAAGAATTAAGGAAAATGTAACTGCATATTAAAAAAATTATAAATAGTTTAAAATAGGGAGTTACTTTTCAATCACACTGTACATGACCCCTTATTCTGCAAACATTAAATTTTGTTCTTTTTTTTTTTAGTTTTTGTTTTTTTATTACAGCCAGGTACTTTTTACCAATATTTTCTGATTAAACAATACGTAAAAAAATGACACGTGATGATAAAATATTTTTTAACACAGACTAAAGATAAGAATTTAAAAAAATATCCCATTTATCCCTGTTATAAAGTCACTAAAACCTTTCAATTTCAAAACCGCCCATGTTTGATTGTTTTTTGTTGCAAAAATGAAAATCTGCGCATGCCCACTGCGCAGATTTTGAATAGACGAAGATATCTATTGTGCTGGACTCCAGACGAGTTCGAACACCAGTAGCGCTAATACGTTCACTTTCGGACTAGTACCCTTGAGAAATGTATAAACTGCCTCATAACCCAGCTATGGTTTAAATACTACCATTATTGTTCTTCTGCAAGGTTGGCTTAGTATTAACAGCCCACGACAATAATGAGGCCGTTATTTCTATGATATTTGATGTTATTGGGAGATAGATATATTTCTGACGAATGGAGGAAAACATATTTTGTGTCAAAAAAGATTTCAACAATATAATAGGTTTAAACTAGCAGTAAAATCTTATTGCGTAAAATAGGCCCCGATGGTGTCGCAGACTGTAAATAACCAACGCGATTTGATATGTCATTCAATAAAGAAACCAAGCCAAACATTATTTTATACGTTTCTTTGGCGCGGGAAAATTTTCCTAAGTGAAGATTTTTTTCTAACACTAAACAATCGAAAACTTGCCAGTAATCACGTGATCCAATATCAACATCCCTAAAAGAAAGGAAGTGAAAGCAAAAGAAAACAGAATTCCGCACTAATGGTAATAAAAAAATTCAAAAATCTGGCTAGCCATCAGGTGTACAGACCGGCAGATAAACAAAAGTAATAAATAACTAAATGCACCCTATATATTCTCATTACTATAAAATAGCCCTTTTTCTTTTTCTATTTGCACGTGGGTTCCACAAGATGGTTGCGGCAAAGGAGACGTAATGATCCAATAAGAAATGGTAGAGTAATCAAGACATCGCTCAGTAATAAGCAGCATTTGATTTATATATATATATATATATATATATATATATTATATATATATATGTGTGTGTGTGTGTGTGATCTATTATTATACTAAAGCTGAGCGAATCAATGTTTGTCTTCTAAAGGCTTTTTTTTTACTGTTTAGGTTAATGACAAGAAATTTATAGTAAATTATTCCTTATTTTTATGAATGAGTTATGTTTGAAAAAAAATTCCATTTTGATTGGTTCCAATTTGCAATTGCGTGAAAACTGACCCGTCCATTCTCTCTCTCTCTCTCTCTCTCTCTCTCTCTTCTCTCTCTCTCTCTCTCTCTCTCTCTCTCTCTCTCTCTCTCTCTCTCTCTCTCTCTCGTTATGAATGTTAGTTTCTCTATTAATTGAAAATATATTTGTATGTTAAATTTCATAAGCAGCAATCCATAACTTAAATTAGGTCAAACGTTTCCTCTCTTAGAAATCTTACAAAATCCTTTTGTCCGGCCGTATTTATTTCTTTAAAATTTAATTCGCTTTGCAAACTCACTTTCCTCTAATCTCAAATATCTACGCAGAGGATAATATATGACACAATGGGTCACGTTTTGTCTAGAATTTTAATATTTTGCATACAGTGCTCAATATCATTAATAGAGCGCTTATATTTGAGGAAAAGTAGTGTGGACACACACACACACATTATATATATATATATATATATAATATATATATATATATATATATATATAGTTAAGAATTATTGTAAGAATGAATTAATGAATAGAATAAAAAAATGAATGAAATGAATGGAATAAATGAAAAAGATCTTTTTCCAAAGGAGCTCTCTTAAAAGAAAAATAAAAATTCATGGAGATCCCTAATGAAAAGCCTTCATCACATCTACAGGACTCTCTATTGAAGCATTGAATAATATGATTATTATATCAAATATTGGAGAAGATAAAATGTATCTTACCTCTGTGAAGTTATATTGAGAAATAATTCCATTATTTTATTTCTGTCTAATGTTGTCTGTCCAACTATATATATATATATATTATATATATATATATTATATATATAAACTTGGAAAAAATTTGGGAATAGTTGAAAGTTGTTAAGAAGTAAAACCCTCTTCTTAGTGTATTAATTAGACTTCAACTTAAAGTCATCTGAGAAAGGGATTTGAATAGAAAACCCGTGTGCAATAAATGTTTGAAGTAATGACTGGCAAATCGATAAATTAAAATCGGAAGCCAAATATCAGTTGAAGTGAAGATGGAGATAATGATAAGCGGATGGAATTTTTAGACCAATTTTAATTGAATCAATGAGTCCAAGATCAAGTCACGTGTCGTTCGTGCGGCTAGAGACTTGCTTTTTATTAACCAATTAAGTTTTACATCCTATACATAGAATTCAGAGTATCAATAATTAAACATAGAAAGGAAGTACTCTATTATTATCATTTAATATTGGACATCATCGAGAAATCAAATTGATTAGTAGAAGATTGACTAAATTATGCACTTTTTTATGTTTCATGATAAATTTCATAATTCTCTTATTTCAAACACACACATAGATACATAAACACATGCATAAACACACACACACAGAGAGAGAGAGAGAGAGAGAGAGAGAGGGGGGGGAGAATGTCTTTTCCATAATTATGTGTTGGAAGTAGGAAGATTGTGATGCTTCAGTAATAAGTATCTGTTTAAAAGCAATTAAATATGAGATTTTGAAAACATCAATTCGAGTGAAAATAACAAAGTCTAGTTAATTTGAAGCTTGCAAATATATTTCGATTTTCCCTAAATAAATAATCTCCATAAGAAAGTTATGTTATCAAACCTTAACCTGAAATAATTTCCTGAATGTGTTCCATAATCTGTCTTTTTTACAATTGATCCTAGGGAAAATATCAGATAATTTGAAAGAAGTAAGTTGCAGTAAAGTCATTGGAGTGACCTATTGTTAGTATCAGCCGAACGACAAGAGTGTCTATCCCCTTTTCGCTTGCGCTAGACTAGGGAGATTGTTTGTTGAGGTAAAATGTCACTCCCTCCTTAAGCTCCCACTTGACCGCACAGATCAGATTACCCATTATGTGCATTACATGCGCATAGTTGACGAGGGCCGGGGTTCAAACTCGCAACCTAGCGATTCACTAAGCGAATATTCTTTCGACTGAGCTAAACTGACCCTAAAAAGTAGTTATTTACCTTTGCATCCCACGTATGTAGGTGTGACACAAGGTCTTTTTAAATATGGGACCACCCTAAACCGGGGCTTATGGATGGTAGGTGCAAAAAATACGTTGATCCCGTCAGCATTGCCCTCAAGGGGGCGCCTCAGGCACTGGGCCATAAACCCAGCCCTACCCTCTAAATCAAGGGGGCAGTGTTTCCTGGTGGGATAGCCCCCTGGGATCAACGCTGTTTAATTACTTTGCCGGTCACAGGCCGAAGCCACTGGACACAGGCCCCGAGGGTTGGCGTCAGAAAGTATTGAGAAGTAAAATAGACGTCATACGTTTCTAACTAGAGACAAACAGATGGAATACAATACTTTTTGGTGTTCAGTGACGCCTGTAGTCAGTGATATTTGCAAACGTAGCTTGCTTTGTCACAAGGTCATATATGGGGAAATTATTATATAGAGAATTACAACCTTTCCAGGACACTGGAGGAGACTTGAACCCCGCTGTTCACAGTTGGCCCCACTAACAATAAACATGGTGAAACATAAATGGTTCACAGCTGACTCGAAGGAATCGTTGGTGCGGCAAAAACCTCGAATTGTCCTCAATAAGTTTTTACTTTTAATTTTCATCAACCAACCTGACCTCGATTTGCTTCGGGGATGCCGCTGGCAACGAATAAATTTTAGTGAGAAAATTTATATTTTATGATCTTATATATATATATATATATATATATATATATATATATATATATATATATATATATATATAACATGTTCATAAGAGTGCAACGGATGCAATTGGATGAGATTTCAGTCTTTTCAATTGGTTATACAGCTATAAGTCTTTAAGACCAATGGAAACATACCTTATGCTGAAATTGCGTTTAAAAATCGGATATAGCTATTTATTATGGTTTGGTTTGGGTTCGTTGTTTAATGGCATATCAAACCCCGTCGGTTATTTCATGCCAAAGCAATCATTGCACCTATTTACCAACCCCTCTGCACGAGTACCATGTGACACAAGGTCAGCTTTTAAGGTTTGAATTCAGAGTTTTACTTCTCTTAGACTGGTTGCCATACCAAGGTTAGAAAGCCCAGCACGCCTTATTTACCCATAGCTGGAGGGAAAATAGATTGGTGTATAATGTTTCTAACTGTATTAGCGCAAGGTGAAATGCAAACAGCTTCGTCCAGGATATCTTTGTATAAGAACAGTACTGGTACTATTTAACATATAGCTTGGTGGGATGGAAGGGTTTATACATTTTCCAGAGGTAAATCGGAAAGTGAATGTAATAGCGCGATTGGGGTTCGAACTCGCTTACTGTGGTGTTGCAATCCAACCCTTTAGCAATTACGCCACGACGACTCCCCTTGCTATATGTATTAATCGCCAGATATTTTCAAAAGTCTATAATCGTTGATAACTCGTATTAATACATTTGAAAAAATATATCCAAGCATTTTAAAATATCTTCCACCCTGTTGTCGGGTGTAGAATACGCTAATTATCACCCTCCGTGGTAGTACCTGTTAGAGTACCATCTATAGTACACGTACACAATTGATAATGTATAGCTTAATGTCCTATCCAGGATAGTCATTTGTAGGGTCTTACTTCTTTACAAGTATCAGCCTATTCTAAGTCCCCATAAGAGGGTGTGAGACAACTATAGTTCATCAACTTAAAATTCTCTGATATACTCTTGTGGTAGAGTCCATACTACCCAGAACTCCATAATTGGTACTTCAACATTAAATGCAATCTAACGTGTTATCCAATACACACGTTGCGCTAGACTACGGTAAAGAAATAGCTATATATATTGAGGTGCGAGTTCGCAGACATTATCTATACAATATACAAACTTAGTGTACAGTGTGTATATAATATGTATACTATATAAGTAAAAGTAAAGTCGTCGGGGCGGCCTAAAGTCGGTATTAGCCAAGCAGCGAGGGAGTCTATCCCCTTTTCAATAGCGCTAGACCAAGGAGATTGTTTTTGCATCTGAGGTGGAGCGCCACACCTACCATCAGCTCCTTTGCCGCACAGATCCCTGTGCTACTCATAACGCTGAGTTGGCGAGGACCGGTATCGAACTAGGAACCATGTGGTTTCTAGCCGAACGCTCTACCGACTGAGCTACTATATAGTAGTAGTATATATATACTGTATACAATATATATATATATATATATATATATATATATATATATCCTATTTATAGTATATATACATCATATAGGTAATCCTTAACTATATCCTCGTAAATTCCTACCATAAAATAAACTGAACCCTCATTTTATGTTTGTGTTTTAATAATAAATGTTTTATTTTTCTTGCACCTGTTATTTTACAATACTAAATACATTTTATTTATTTATTTTAATATTCACTTCAATGTGTATATTCTAAAAGGTTTTATTTTGTGAGAATGATTAGTTTTAAAGTAGGGGCTCCTTTTGTTGTTTTTTCTTTTTTTTCTTTTCTTTTGGCTTTGGTACTCTAAAATAAAACCGTCAGATTTTAATCATCGTCGACGAAAAAACAAAATTACGGTTATAAAAGGAGGATCCAATTTATGGCTAAATTGTAAAACTAACCTTTCAAAAACACGGACATAAATGAGGGTTCAGTTTATTTTATGTTAGGAATTTACGAGGAAATAGTTAAGGATTACCCATTATATATCTATCCTCTTATATATATACATAGTATACGTACTATGTATAGTATTCATAATAGATTCTACGTATATATATATACTATACGTATTATATATAGGGTATATATAATAAATGTTCACTGTGTATATAGTGTATATCTACTATATATGCAGTATATATGGTATTTATATAGTGTATGAAATATTATAATATATACTATATATAGAATATAGTTTATACTATATGTAATATACTACATATTATACAGTATTACCAGTATATATACTATACGTACAATATATCAGTGGTTTTTTTCCCGCCTTTCTCTTTTATTGAAGCTGGAGTCCATTTTGGAGCATGTATCCCGCCATTACGGCAATATTTCAAGTTTGTTTTACGCAAACAATTGTGACAGCTCGTGGCTGGTGCAATCGTTTATATTTCAACAAACAACTTATTTATTTTCACCGTCGAGCCTCGTTGAAATAAAAGTAAACATCTTCATCTTCTTTTTAAATAAACTGAAATACAAAAACGATCTTTTCACAAGGGAGGCTGACACAAAAAAACATACTATCATCCAAATCAAATCATAAAAAAATCACATACATTTACACATATAGGATTATCTATAGTTCTGACCAGCTGGCTTAGAGCTTTGGTGAAAAGAGAATTGTTTTTATATGAGTTTAGAAAAGAGACTAGAGGAATTGGTAATCAGAGGACTTATATATATTTACCAACCCCTCCGCACGAGCAGGATGCGACACAAGGTCAATTTATTAAGCTGAGTTTAACAGGTTTGAATTCTGAGTTTTCCTTCTCCTAGACCGATTACCTAGCCTTGTTTAAAGAGCCCAGTTTGCCCTGCTATTTACGGACCATATTATCTTAAGGCACCCCTTTTCGATTTTGTGTCATTATGCCATTTTTTTTCATTTACACCGTCAATATCCGGTTATTGGTTAGGGGTTAGGGTTAGAACCCCTAACCCTAACTCCTAACAAACAACCGGATATTGACGGTGTAAATGAATAAGAATGACCTAATGACACGAAATTGAAAAGGTAATATGGTCCCTATTTACCAATCCTAGAGGGAGAATTAGATTCATGCCTGTCGCAATGGTATTAGCACCATGTGAAATGCCGACAGTTTTGTCCAGGAATATTGAACTCGGGTCGACGAGTCCATTCCTACGACTCTAACCATAAGACTACGCGCCTCCACAGAGGAAGTATAGAGACCAGCCAGATAACAGCATTGTTAAGATTCGGCTAGAATACTCTGGAGAGTCCTAGTGACCTGATTTGTTTAGTTGGTTGGTTATTTTGTTTTACGGCATATCAACCACTTTCGGGTCATTTAATGCCGAATCACTCCATTTTGATATTTGGTTTTACTTACAGTACCTGCAGTTACCTAAATGGTCACTCATCTATCTAGTGAACAAGCTCATCACTGCTTGCCCTCGTTGAGCTAACGGGAACCGGTGCGGCCAACGTGACTTGACCGTAAGCCTGGAGACCTGTTGCCAGTCAAACTCTAGTTAAAGACCACCAGTTTTATATATAACTTCCCGGAAATTATCCTCCCACCATTCCCCATACATTCTTATCAGACATATGAGCCCCTCCTTCCTACTAATTCCTACTGCTACTGTTTGTTTGAAAAGAACCAATGAAAACATCTCACCAGTTCCATACCTGATGATGTCAGGGAAGTGTTTAAAATCCACCCGGATGTTAAAACTATGACCAGCCAGTTAGAAAGGATTAAACAAAAACCTCGTCCGACAGAATTGTCCGTTGAGTTTAACAAAAACATGTTTAAGATAAAAAATGCTGCCAAAATATGTTATATATATTTTATATATATAGTTTAATTATATATATATATATATATAATATATCACTCTGTTACGTTCACACTTGACCTACTCCGGAAAGGTATGGCTCTTACTTAAGCTAGACGGGTGGTCGGAGAAGTCTCCTCTGATCAATCCACTGGTCACTTCAAGCCCTATTACCTATATGATTGTCCTAAACTTATTACTCTTATGGCAACCCCGCATCCCTTTTTATCATATATGTACTACAAGGAGGTGGTTGAGGTTCTTATTGTCCTGGGTATTACTTTAAACTGCATCTAATGGTGGAATTTTAATCCTGGACCTCAGGGAAACGTGGAGAACCTGTTCATTGTAATTACTCCCAGGTTCAATTTAACTTGGGGTGTATCTCTTAGGGTTCTATCTCGTGGGTTAAATAGAAAAAAGAGAATTTTAAAAGATATGTTTGAAAAAATTGAGTTTGAAAAAAATAGAACAATCAAGAATGAATAAAACAAAATGGTCTT
>CM042143.1:114878740-114881240 GCA_023376005.1 Doryteuthis pealeii | reverse complement strand
GTCCTTTAAAAATATAGAAATTACTTAAAATCTGTGCTAAACAAAGGTTTAAAAAGACCACATTAAAACCATATTTATTAAGAAAACCGTAAAAAGACTATAGTGAAAACTAGTTTAAAACTAGTTTCACTTTTAAATGTTAAATGAAAAAAAATGCTTTTTTTCATACTAAAAGGAAATCTTGCTAGCTTAAAAAAGCTTTTAACCATATTTAATATATTAAAACCTTTTAAAAAAATGTAAAGAATATAATAGATAAATTTTTTTTCATCACGTTAACTTTATGTAATAAAAAATCAACTTTCAAACATTTTTTCTAAAGTCGTGAATATTGTTTATATTTTTAATTTAAATGATTTGTTTTACTGTAGCATAAACTTTTTCAGTCAATTATGAAAAACCTTTTAAAATTATAAAAAATATAATACATAATTATCTATTTAATTAAATTAACATTAGATTATTTTCATGAAACTGTAAGAAAAGACTTGATTTAACTCTTTGGCTACTTTAACCCGGTTTCACCAGTGCAACCGACTTGGTTACACAGAACAATCACCACGTGAACGAACACCTCTGCCATCTTTTGTTTTGTTAGTGAACGAACACCTCTGCCATCTTTTGTTTGTTAGTGAACCAACATTGAAACTGGTACTTGGTCCTTTTACAAAAGGGAACCAATTCAATGGCAAAATTCACCGATTCATTCTTTAGTATCGATTCTCCACTTTCTTAGTCACTAAATTATGAAAAAAATGTCCAGTTTCATTAAAAGTAAAAAAATCCTACAGTTTTGAATTTAAAAAGAGGGGGGGGTGAACACTGAGTTTTGACTTGGTCAATCTACTTTAATATCATTAAGATCAATTTCACTGGCCAAATTTATACTATCATCAATTTCAAATGAATAAATAAAATAAGTAAACCATATTTAGCATTTAATTTAGCTATCTGCTTTATGATTCGATAGGCATTTCTAACACGTCCTTCGGGACAGGGGTCCAGTGCGCTCCGGCCACTGGACCGGTCATGTTAAATTACTAGCGTCAGTCCCAGGGGGCTATCCCCCCAGGCAACACCTGTCCTTGACTTAAAGGGGCAGGGCTGGGTTTATTGCCAAGCGCCTGAGGCACCCCCTTGAGGGGGAATGCCTAAGGGATCGACGCAATTTTTGTTCTTTCCCACCCATGAGCTTCGGTTTGTGGATGGGCCCACGTTAATAGGGCCTTGTGCCTAACCCGTACAAGTGGGGTACGAGGTAAATAAAATCTCCTTAATGATTCGATGAAGACAGCACAGATTCCCATATTATTATCATCAACTTGAAAAATGGATTGGAAATTAGTTTTGTCTTAGAAGATTTGAATGCTATTGAGCTAACAATAATTTCTTAATGTTAGGCAATTTTTGTTGTGTTATAGTTACATATATACAAAAAATGAATCATTATAAGGGAGAATAGGTAGAAAAAAATTAATCTATATTTATTAAAATACCAACAATGAACAAAAGTATTTACGATTTTTTTTAGAAAGTTTTCTATTAATAGATTTAACATTCTATTTAAAATATTCACTATTGGATACATTTTTTTTTTTTCAAACTTGAAAATCCAATTATTTTTTTCTGCTATTCGTATGATCAGCTAAAACTTGTAATAGAATATGTCAAAAAGATTTAAGAATCCAATCTTACCAAAAGAAAAAATATTTCATTTTCAATCCTCAAACAAGTGTGAGATCTAAATCCTCATCTATTTTTTGCAAATTGAACATAAAAAAATACCCGAGAAATATAAAGATTGGAAATTAAAAGCGCTTTCAAATAGCTTACAAATCTTTTTAAATCATCCTCAGTCTGCTAATAGCACATTATAAATAAAATCTTCAAAACACACATATATATATATATATATATATATATATATATATATTGGGAGAATATGTGCTTAATTGAAGTCGTACCTAATTTTTGAAAATTAATTAATTAATAATAATTGAATTAGACGAGCATACCTATTCAAATGTAAGGCTAAACAAATCGAGAAAAATCAATCTGTATGTACATTTCGGCCGATTTGTTTAGCCTTACATTTGAATAAGTATGCCCGCTAATTCATTAATTATTAATTAATTAATTTTCAGAAATTAGGTACGACTTCAATTAAGCACATATTCTCCCAAAAATGGTCGGCTAAAAAAGCCATATCAAAACACATTGTTTGTTTACTTCTCATATATATATATATATATATATATATATATATATTTAATTACAACTGAAATAAATTTATATTAAAAAATTTAACATATATATATGTGTGTGTGTGTGTGTGTGTGTATGTGTGTGTGAGAGTGAGAAAATATTATCTTTCCTGATATAGTTTATTTCAACTTCTTAGTTGTGTCAAATCTTATTTCAAAATAGACAATGATTATACAAAGCGAGTGGGGTATTGATTGATTGTGGTATGAATTCAATATATATATGCCTTTTTTTA
>CM042143.1:114871240-114873740 GCA_023376005.1 Doryteuthis pealeii | reverse complement strand
GATTTTTGGATGTTTGTTTTTTTTTATAGAAGCAAGTTGAATAAATTATTATTATATTTCTGCTTGAAGGCAATTATAAATGCATGTATCGAATAAGATTCGATAATTATAGAAAATAATCTTGACAAGAAAATCCCGCAAAGGATGGCTCGCTATGCAGAACACCGTACAGACTGTTTCGACTTTATTAAGTCTCTTCAGCGATGTATACTAACGACTCCCCTCCGACAGGAATCGAAACCGGGACTTCACAGGCATAGTCAGAGACCATATCCGTTCGGCCGCCGGTACATAGCGAACAATCCCTGCGAATTAAATAGCGAGCCATCCTTTGCGGGATTTTCTTGTCAAGATTATTTTCTATAATTATCGAATCTTATTCGATACATGCATTTATAATTGCCTTCAAGCAGAAATATAATAATAATATATATATATATATATATATATATTTCAGATATTACGCTGTAGTGCATTCGTCAGACAAGGTCACAACACTCCCATGAAATATATATATATATATATATATATATATATATATATATATATATATATATATATATATATCCTCCCTTGGTACCCAATTTCTTTTGGACTAGTACCAGATCTAGCTAAATTTGTAAACAAACACATTAAAAGGCATCGGTTGAACAGGTGCCCGAGCCGTTAGGGAATGACAGGTCACGAATGGGCGTGGCAAAATATGTAGGTATGGGAGAAAGTTTCTGAAAAAAATAAATCCAAAAGCAGACTACAAGCTACAGGGACAACGAAGAAAAAAAATATTATATATTTTATGTCAGAACTGAAAACGAAAAAAGGAGAAAAATAATAAATTACGTTTCACCTTTGGAATCTTGAAAATCGTAATGTTTTTTGGTTTTTTTTCTTCAACCCAATTCCAACCAAAATTGGCAAGAGTAATATAGCAAAGCTAAAAAGGAATTTTACAGACCTACACATGTGCTCATACATCACAACAGAACACTATGACACATCTGATGATGATGATCAGATTGGTAGTCGAAACATAGGGGAAAAAAAGAAAAAAAAAAAAAAAATTCTTGGAGTAAAAAATTTACTGACGGATTTCTATTCCCAAAATAGAGAAACATTTTCAGGAGCGGGTAGGTAGGGAAATTTTCAAAAGAATGCTGAGCCAAATAAGAGACCACCAGTGGTGCTAATAAATTTCTTTAGTCTTGGATAATAATTAGAAAATGACAAAAAATATCCAAAAGATTCCGAGTTTAGGATATTTTACATCATCACCTGGGTGCCCACCATAGAGTGATAATTAGCAGACAAGTTTTATAGGATAATTATCTACTCTGGCGAGGGGAGTATGATGTTGAAAGACCCGAAACTTCCCAGTAACCCATTCATACTACATCACTGACGACACCTACTAGCGCTCCAAATGTAGAAAGTGTACATTTAAAGTACTTGCCAACAAAATCAGAGCATAGGTCTGAGTGATTGATTGAATTTGACTATGCCTACTTAAACTGCTCACAGCGGTTCTCCCTCTATTATGATCCTACCGCGATCTGGTACCAAAAACTGATGGTTAGTTCATTATAACTAAACAGAAAAAACACAGATTACGATAATAAGACTTTATTTGAATAGAATAAGTTTTGAAGTGAATGGATAATGAACTTTGAAATATCCCATCATAGTAGTAAAAAAAAAAAAATACCAAGAAAATTTGATTCAGCCGAGCGGGGAAATATGGTTGGCAATAATTAAAATACAATAGATATGAAATGATTATGTTGATACAGCAAGACAGAGGAGTGGAGTGACAATAATCTGAAACTATAATTAAAAAGTGTTATTTGACTGTGTATTAAGTAATTGAGAGTTACCTCCTCTATTTTATGATTACCTCCTATTTGGAGAACTCTCTAGGGAATACTAGAATATATAAACTCTCAATAAGTGTACCAATTATTCTAAGTAGAATAAAGCTTGATGTTTTTTTTATGAATCTATCGCTAATTTTTTTATATATCGATATCCATCTTGTTTCTATAATTCTATCTCTCTTTCTCTATATATAAAAAAATATATATGTATATATATACCTAAGCACCAATGGTCTATACATTCATGCAAGACGCCACGCCCACTTGAAAGAGGAGTCCCCTTGGTATAGGGGCTAATGTGCTGGTCTATGACATCTTAATTTGCGAGTTCGAACTCAGATGGTGCTACTACGTTCCCTGTCGGACTACCCCCCCCCACACACACACACAGCTATTAATTACACTGAACCAATCCTGTTCTTCTACAAGAATGGTTTTGGCATTAAATAATCCACGAAGGTTGATATGTGCCTAAACAAAATAAAACAAAACCATATTTTTATGTGTATTTATGTGGAGACTTAATATGAATAATTATGATATTTCGGGCTGTTGTTCCCATCTTTATTGTGTATAAACACAACGTTCAGGCTACTGTAACTGATTTAGGTGTTGTTGTTTTTTTTTTT
>CM042143.1:114851240-114866240 GCA_023376005.1 Doryteuthis pealeii | reverse complement strand
AAGCGATTTCTCTGGTCAGAAGGAGTGACAGGGGCTGAAAATCATTAGATGCTTTAGCACAATATGGGGACAGTGTAATACCGCATAAAAGTGTGTATGAGCGGATAGAGAAGTTTAACAGAGGCGGGACTAGTGTGACGTACGAGGAGGAAGCAGGACGCCCGTCAACCTTCGCCTCTAATGAGGAAATACAGAAAACTTAAGAGATGGTAACCTTGAACTAGCGAGTTATCAGTAGTGAGGTAGTTTGTTTTTCTGCAGATTAGTTATGGTTCAAATCCACGATGAGCTCGGCTTCCATAAAACAAGAGTGGGGATATTTTTAAAAACTCCCCTGTACTTTATTTGAGGATAAAATAAATGATTCTCCAATTATTTATAACCCAACCTGTGTCTATGGAGAATCAAGTCAATGCCTTTTCCTGTATGCGGATGAGTTATCACTTGCCTAAAAAAAAAAAACGCGCGCGAATGGGTCCCAATATATAGCCGATGAGAGAGCTAAATAGGAATGAATGCTGTTTGAACGTGGTAGGTAACAGGAACATTCCAAGGGAAAATGAAATCGAGGCTGGTACACAGATGGCGGGAAGTGTGGCACTAGAGACTGACGGTACTTTCCGCAGGCCACCAGCTGAATAAGTAGCAAAAATGGCAAACGTCTGGCTCAAAAATAGCTTAGCCTCTCTCATCCTTCCAGGTCATGATATAAACAAATTTAGGTAGAGAAGCATGGGAATACCTCGTCTATATATGAACACGTTTAATATCAAACATTCAGCAAGTACTGATATGAAAGCTATATATATATATATATATATATATATATATATATATATATATATAGTCTTCACGGAACAAATGGACATGCTACTACTAACACACTCGTCTACCCGGATTTTAATAGCATGTCAAACCCTCAAAAACACTTCAATTTTTATAGTTCTTCTATAATGCTCCCTTTCAAAAAATCTATAAACAATTTCTTCAAATAAGAAATTTTCTCCCTGACGATGACCTAAGGTCGAAACTAGTTGAGAATAAACAACATATAAGAAATATTCCTGATAGTCTTATTACTTTTTGTTCATACTATATATATATATATATATATATATATATATATATAGCAATAGAATAATCTTTACAGATCACTGCCGTCCGTCGCAGTCCTATAATCCCATCAGCAGAACCTTCCTCTCATGAGCCCTCTAATGACTCATCGATCCCACTGCAGATCCACAAATGTTGATGCAAATGTGACATAGGACGGACGTCCTTCCCATTGTATCGGAAGGATCAGATGATAGAATGTTATGCTTATGTACCTACATATGTCTCTTAAGACCAATATATATATATATATATATATATATATATATATATATATATATATATGAGGAGTGAAGGATTTGAATAAATCCGACAAATTGTGGTTGAAAATAGAGGAAAGTGTGGATATAACAACACAGGTAAATTCAGTAGATAATTTGTCTCATTATTGGATGAGGCTTTTTTTGAAACTTTATTGACATAAGAAATCTGTTCGCATGCGATATGACGTCATTAATCGTTTTTCTCGGCCGCGTTCTGAACGGGAATTTTTAAAAAAAGTTATTTTTCGAACATTTCAAAAATTCTCCGCTTTTTCCAACGAATTTCATTTCAAATAAGGATTTACTCTGATGAAGATCAAATTTTCTTTGTGTGTGGAACATTTCTACATTTTTTTCTATTATCATTATTTCATTTCGTTTGGTTATTTAAAAATAATAATAGTTTGAATAATGTACACATGGATAAACTCCTGACCAAAACACGTGCAAGTAAAATTGATTAAAATATCCTAATTTATCCATTCTATACTTTCTTTCCTTTATTTATTTTTTTTCAACATACTGTCGGATTCACTTCCAGTTTCTTTTTACACACACACACACATATATTAAGAGAGAGAGAGAGAGAGAGAGAGAGAGAGAGAGAGAGAGAGAGAGAGAGAGAGAGAGAGAGAAAGAGAGAGAGAGAGACGAATACAAAAAATGGCGTGGAATCGCATACCTATACATATGCCAATGTCTGGTACATGCATAAAAGTATTTCTACGTATACGTATAACTGTTCATTTCCATAAAAGAAAACAAAAAATACATGTATAATGTTAAAAAGATAAACCATAAATTCATACACATTTATTAGATAAAAATAAAACCCCACATTTAACTCTACACAACTGGACACATTAAAGGTAATTTATGTGTATAAGATTTAAAGCAAGGACATTTCTTGATGTTAACCTTTGATGTTAATTGATGTTATTAGAAATCCCATTCGTAAACTAAACCTTCATTTGAATATTTTTATGGCATAATTACATTTACGGATGCTTGTAACATACACAGCGTACGGACGCCTTATATTTGGATTTCTCCTTAAAAGCAAAGAGGTGACCTTTTTTATTTTGGGGACCCAGATTTTTTTGACGTTAGTTGTCGGTAACCGCAACTTCCAAAGTATCAAATGAGACGTGTCCCTAAATTATTGTTCGCGTCATTTAAGAGGCGTAACTAGGTCTATGAGGCCTAGGGCCAATAAAATTATGGTGCCTCTTAAAACAAGTGGTCTTTACTATTCCAGGAGAATGATTAGTGGGGTACTCTAAATGCACCCTACCAGGACCAATAAATAAAAATAATAATAATAAAAAAAACACGAATTGTTATTAGAATAAATACTCCATTTTTTTTACTGTTTTTTTAACTAAATTGTGATTTTTTTTTTTGCTCCGATCGTTTTGTCATACTTTTCAACTATATATTTTTTTAGTAATGAAGGAAAAGAAATATATATATATATATATATATATATATATATATATATACACGCAACATCTACTCTTCTAGTGTTACTCTAATTGACAAAATTTATAAGTTTTTTAATCAGCTGTCAAGCCAAAAATAAAAGTTGTGATTCTTAAAAAATGTAGGCCCCGAAGGGCGTAGCTAAAAGTCTGGTGACCCAGGAGGTCTTGTATCCTTCAGGTGCCCATTCTAACATATTAATATTTTATGATGTTAGTAAACATACAAAAGGGGAAGAGTTCAAAATCAAGTTTTTTGGTTAACCCCAATTAGGGCCCTACAGGATGCTTAAAATAACTCGCTTTCCTCTTCTTATAAAATGGATAGAAAAGGAATTAGAGGGAACTTGACCGCTAAAGAATTCTTAGCTGATCTATCAAAAAAGGGATCTCTCAAGAAGACTCTGTCTCGATTGCTAATTCTAATTACTAGCAAAATATGCACCTCCTGGTGCAAGTATTTAAATTTAATGTAATAAATATTATATTAAATTAGAAAGCATGTACAAAAAATTCTAAAACTGACGGTTCCCGCCAGAACACTGAAGTTAAGCAGTAATGAGCATGTTAAATGATTAGATGGGTGACCATTTAAGCAACAACAGGTACTGTAAACATCCTGATTTAAAAGCGACTTGATTCAGCATTAAATAACCCGAAAAGGGTTGATATGCCGTAAAACAAGCCACTCAAACCAAAAAATTCTAAAGAAACAACTACATAATATATATATATAAACGTACAATATACGCAATTCCCGAATAGCTAAGCATAAAATAACCCCTAAGGATTGACGTGCTTTTAAAATCAATCAATCAAAATTATTCTTGTTGCATATAGTTGATGGATCAGGTCCAATTATATCATGTCGGAAATAGAGAACAAGCTGGATCTACGTGGATCTGGGAGTAGTGTTGATTAAGAGGTCCTCCACACTCGTCAGAGCTCCAGAATTGGAACATCACCATTAGATGCAGTTTAACGCCATACCCAGGACGCTGATGCATATGTGGAGAAAATGATGAGAATAGAAACCCGATAAAAAATGCATCGAATTAAATGGCTGAAATTGAGTTAAAAAAATGTTCGGATAAATAGGAACAATGTTACGCTAAAGCTAAATGCCCGACAGGTGTTTGATTATGCAAATAAAATTATATAAGAAAAAAATAAACACTAAAACAAAAAAAAAAAGTAATAATGTATGCTGGAACAGGGAAATCAAGACCTGCTACACAATCCAAGCGTGAAGACTGGATTTGATAGATCATGGGAATAAGAGATTGAAATAGCGGTGAATGTTCCAGCAAGCAGAGGTGGTGGTGGTGGAGGGTTGATAAAAGAACGGGAAAAATTGGTAGAATATCCGAATTTCTCTTGGAATGTGCTATCGGTCGGGGTCGTGCCCGTAATCATTGGCGCGTTTCGAACTGTGCCAACACACAAGAATCGAGATTGATTGAATTAGTAATTCGAGGAAGGAATACAATCACTCAAGAGACCTAACTTTGTTGGAGGCATAAAACGAGAAAACTAAAAAAAGTGCTAGGAGACTTGAAGATACTTGTTGCACTCAGTCTCCAAATATTTCACCAGACTTATTTTTGCGAACAATCATCTTTTAAATGTACGCTGGCATGAGGGTTATTTTGTCAAAGGAATATATATCATTATATTATTATAAAAACAAAAAAACAAAAAATCTATTTAAAAGTTACTACAAAATTACTGTCATCTGTTCCTGACACTAATACATTATTCTGTGTACTAGACATGAGACTTTAATGAGTTGTGGTGCACCTGAGCACTGTACACAATAAATTTCATTATTAAATGGAATCGGAAACCTTAATTCAATCTTTGACGAGGCTGTTTACATTTCACTTTGCGTAATGAACTTAGAAAAGGGATGAATCTATCTATTCTCTGTCCATTTCAAGTATGGGTAAATAGTAGGGCAGACTGCGTTCTTTAGCATTGATTAAGCAACTCTAAAGTCAAACTTGCTTTACTTCTTTTAAAAAAAAAATCTTTTAGATGAGATTTGATAATTTGTATGGTTAAATCGAACTTAACGGACCTAAATGCCACCATCGTGTGTCACCCCGCCGAAAGAAAAGAATCAGAAATTAACCGAATTTAATGAAATTTTTCATTGTTGATATATTAATAAATAAAAGATATATTAAACTAGTTATTTTATTTAAAAACTTTTACATTTTTTCGGGTCAGTTAACTTTGAACCACGTATATTTCAAAATCTGTGTTACGCCTCAAATATGTGTAGGTATCCCTAGTAGAACGTCACGTATGTGTTCGTCCTTACTTTTCCAGCAATATCCAGCCCGTCTTCGCTTTTATTTGGATAGTTTGTGTGTTAAGCGGTAAAAAAAACTCTCAAAGAGTGAAATAAATAATAATAATAATAATAATAATAATAATCTGGAAAGAAAAGGGGAACAAGAAATCTTAAGAAGAAATGAGACCATTTAGACCATAGCAGTTTTGACAGCAGCTAGAATACTGAGAGGAGTCCTGGAAACATGCAGAAACTTGCTGGGATTCAGACCAGTGCAAAAGCAAGTTAAAACTGGTGGGAAAAAATCGCATAGAGTGCAATAACAGTTATAATGATTAAATTCCTATTTTAGTATTAATAATAAGATATGATATGCTTTAAGCATAAATGCTAAAACCAATTAACATTATATTGCAACACTCGCCTTTTCTCACTTTTCTTTTACTTCTTCGTTAAAAAAAATAAATTATGATAATAATATATTCTGGTATTAAAAATTAGGCAAAAAAAAAAAAAAAAAATCTGCTCGTCAGTGAGGCGTAACTATCAAGGGAAATAACCTTCCGCCCCCAATACGAAAATCAAAATCAACAAACATTCGACTCCCCGAGGTGCGCCGATCCTGCTCTGACTGTTCATTGCCTCGCAACAAGTTTAAAGTTTCAACTATTCATACAAATCCAACCAATTTACGAGAAGTCAAATATGTGAGATTTATTACGTCTTCTGTTACTACTACTACTACTACTACAACTTCCGCTATTATCATCAGACTTTTACCATCACTCACTGCAATAATGCTGATTTTGTCTTCGTGGTTAGATTTGAGGAATAAATACCAAGACAGTTTCATCTTTAATGTCTGATTGGTATTATCGTATTTCTCTGAATGTTTGACACTGGACACATGGCCTAGTGGATAAGGTAGTTAGGTTAAAGACAGTTTTAAAGTGACAGTTATCTCTGGATTCCGGGTCAATCCTGAGTAGAGCCAGTAACATCGAAAATAATTAACACTACTCCTACCCCAGTTATGTGTAGCGGAATGAGAACAGGATAACCCTTTATTCAGTCCGGGGGTAAGTTCGAAGTTCCGTGATGGCTCCGATTACGACAAGAAAGTTCCCGAGTTCGAAAAGAAAGGTTCCCGAGTCCGAGTGGTTTTCCGGGTCCGATAAGAAATATCTTAAGGCCGGGGGCATATCGCCGAAACGTTGTACAAATAACAATGAAGATGAGGACAATAGTCCGAATAATGAAGATAATGGTATTATCGTATTTGACGGCATATAAAGAGGTACCACATTTCAGCAGGGCAGATTTCAAGAAAAAAAAGTGTTGTCGTCGGGCGGCCTAAAGTCAGTAACAGCTATTCAGCGAGGGAGTCCATCCCCTTTTTCACTATCGCTAGACCAAGGAGATTGTTTTTGGCGTCTGAGGTGGAGCGCCACACCTACCATCAGCTCCTTACTTTACCGCACAGATCCCTGTGCTACTCATACGCTGAAGTTGGCGAGGGCGGTGTCGAACTAGGAACGCTCTACCCGACTGAGCTAAGCATATATTGTTGAAAACAGTCTAGCTGTGCATTACACAAGCAGAAACATAGTCGCATAAAAGCAATTTGGAGTAGAGGCAAGCAATTTGGAGTAGAGGCAAGCAATTGGAGTAGAGGCAAGCAATAAGCATAATTTAGGGTAGGTAAAAGTACTGGGCGTAAGCTTGGGTTAGTGAGCATCATAGAGAAGATTAGCCTAGGCCTATGTGAGGTCTCAAACTTCACCTACGATGTATAAGATGCAGGGGCAATTTTTGAGCCAAAATTTTGGGAATAAATGTTTCTTATATTACCGTCAAATACGGTAGTTATTAGCAGTTCTTAAATAGAGAAATATGATAAAATCTATGCAGCAGATCTCTGGTGACTTTCAGTGCAGGACTTTTCAGAATGTGCAATAAGGGTGACAACTTATAATAATTTATTTCAGTCATCCCTAAAATGAGCAACAGCGCTCCTGTGGAGGGTGGGGTGATACAAATACTTGAGAGGATGTTTGAGAACAAAATGGATAAATAGGGCGCGACAGGTTGGTACCAAAACAAAACTAGGTTTCTTTAATTTTTTTTATTAATTAAAGAAAATTAAAATTTAAAAAAGCTAGATAGAGGTCGGAGAGGCCCTCCCAATCGTCTGGTCACGTCAACCCTTCGCACCTATATGATTGCCTCAATCCTTTTTATCATATTGGTGCTAGAAGGCGCGGACTGAGGGCTTTCAAGTCCTGTAAATGACGTTAAACTCAATCTAATTGATGAGATTCTAGTTTTGGAGGTCTGTGGAGCACCCATTCATTACCATTGCTCCCAGGTCCACTGACCCGGAGTGGTAGTACCTGTAGGGTCCCATATATGGGTTACATAGGAAAATGTGTTTTAAAAAATAGTGTATGCATTAAGAATTAATTTATTCCAAACTTTAGTTTGATTCATTCATGATTGTTTTTTTTTTTATTTTTCAAATTTAAACTTAATATTTCAATCACAATTTTTAAAAATCATTTATTTTTAACCAATAGATGTGAACTTAAAAAGTACTACCTCTCCGGGCCAGAGGGACCTGGGCACAATGGCGATGAAGGGGTACTCCACATTCCCCAGACCTCTAGAACTGGAATCTCACAATCAGATAAACTTTAACGTCATTTCCGGACCATTAAGACCCTCAGCCACTGTTTCTAGCACCAATATGATAAAAAAAGGTTGGGGCTTGTCATAAGGGCAAAAGGTTGGGGCTATCATATAAGTGCTAGGGTTTGACGTGACCACCAATTAATCGTTCGGAGCGCTCCGACCGCCGTCTAGCTTTTTTTAATTTAAGTTTTCTTTGATCTTAATTTCCTAAGTGAACCTGGGAGTAATGGCGATGAAGGGGTACTCCAGCCCATTCACAACTCCAGAATTGGAAACCTCGCCATTAGCCAGGACAATTACAAAAAGAGTAAACATGAATGTAAAATGAAACGCGATTCCCTAACTACTAGGTATAAAATAACCCTAAACAGGTCGACAGCCTTAAAAATCAATCAAAAATTTACATAATTTGTTGTTAAAATGACCAATCAACAAGACGGTGTATTTTTCGTTATGATTTTTATGTGGAAAAGAGGACAAGCGATATGGATTTCCCGAGTGTACATGTTAGAAATCAACTCACGATGGTCCACAAGTTGGGCACGTGTATTCAGAGAACCACACAGGTTCTTTTGGTCTGACATTTATTTCTTTGTCCCCACCCCAACGAAGTCTACGATTGAAATCAGTAATGAACAACAACAACAACAACAACACAAACTATGCAAAAGTTCAAACGGTAACAAGCAATAAGCCAAAGTAATGGGAAAGACAAATCTATCTTACTACAACAAAAAAAATAAAAAAAAACAAAGAGTGTGGGGTGTGTGAAAAAGGAGAGGGTATATTTTAGGGTGAGGTATCTTAAGAAGAACTTTGCAACAGGAAAACAAAAAAGACAGGGCGAGTGAAACGGCATTTGTCTTTCTCGCCATTATCCGTCTAAGTCTTGACGAAACGTATTTGTCATAATTGTTAATTTGTTTTGGTGTTGTTCAAAAAAAGAGAGGGTGGGGAGGTGTGTGTGTGTATGAGAGAAGAGAAGAGAGAGGAAGCGGGAGGGAGAGGGAGAGAAGTGTGTGTCGAGAGAGAGAGAGAAGAGAGAAAGAGAGAGAGAAGGAGAGAGAGAGAGAGAGAGAAAGAGAGAGAGAGAAGAGAAGAGAGAGATGGAGTTTATTTACGCTGTCTTGTTTTTTCTTTTTTATTCTCGCAAAATTAATTCATGCAGCAAAGCACGAGGCCTCTGAGGTCCCTTTATTATTGATATTGTTATTTGCAATTGTTTGCCTTCATGGGAATGAAGAGGGTTAAAAAAGCTGGGGTTGAAAAGTAAAGAGGGAAGAAAATAAATGAATGTTACGTTTGTTTTTGTTTTTTTACCGCATATCATACTAACGGTGGGTTCATTTTATGCCGGCAAAGTTTTGAATATTCGTAGCGATGACTTTTGAGAAAGAGTTAAACTCATTTTTTTTTTGTTTTTTGTAACAAATTTCCGTATGTACCGTAGAAATGGGACACTAACAGGTTCTCACAATTCCGAGTCAGATTGGACTGGGAGCCAATGGTGATGAAGGGGTACTATCTTCACCTTCCAGAACAGGAAACCTGCACCATACATGAATGTAAGATGGAGGTGAAAATAAATCAAGCGGACCTGTGGATATGCACCAGTATGATAATCTTAATTATTAAAGGTTTTGATAGTTTACTCAATGAGCTATTGCTAAATAATTCAAATAGTAAAATGTATAATAATATGATGTAACATTTTTATATTAAGACAGAAAGTGAAGAAAAAGGACATGCAACAAATAAAATATAATAAGAATGAAGAAGTACGTGAAAGATCGAGTGAAGGGGGTGAACGGCGCGGAGCGATGAAGCTGATCTGTTTAAATCGAACATAATAAAAAGATGAAGAAGAAGAAAGAAAGAAAAAAAGAGTGATTAGGGAGTTCAATCAAAATTATGCTACTTTTTAAACACATTAAAAGTATTTTGCAATAGCTCTTAGGTAAACATATTAAATATTCTGTAATAATTAATTAATCATACTATCGGTATATCCATAGGGTCCACTAGAAATGAATATTGTTAATTGGCAAGCATCATCGTAGATTGAAACGGAAAGAAAACGAAAAAGTGGGAATTTACCATAGAATTAAAGAATTGGTGAAAAAGAAAAATGTTTATTAGCGCACCTTAAGATAGTATGTGAAGATACTAGAAATAGAGATTGGAAAAACGAAGGATTAAAAGTCTGTAGTAATCAATAAAACTGTATAGAATCACATCAGCTTTGAGATATTTCCACTGTTATTTAATCTCGAATGTTAGCTAATGGAAATCTATTAATACTCTCAAGAGTCCGCAAAAAAGTAATTAAATGAATGAAAACTAAGAAAGGTGTATCACCGGAAGGTTGAGAAAGATAAAAGAATAGTTAAAAGGGATGAAGAGATGTTCCAAATAGTGTTCGGTAACAGATGATAGCAATAGTTAAAAAAGGGAATAATAATTGTTCGTGAATGATTTTGGGGAACGTTTTTTTGAAAGTCCGGAGAAGATTCTAATAAATAAATCCAAGGACTTTGAAATCAATGATGATCATGTCCAAGTCTCACACGCGTTGTTGGTAATCATGAGAGAGTTACTTGTACTTGAATGCAATGGACATCGAATATTCCTATATGAATATACTTTTAGATAACAATCGAAGTTGAACTGAATGTTGGCCATAACATTCAAAGAATACGGTATGATGTTATATGAGCCAAGAAGCATAAGATTACATGACGTCTTTATACTATTTCGCATCATGATAATCAGTTTCCAAGTTCAGACTTGGTACTGTTAGCACAGTATGCTCATATGATGATAATTATATATACAATATAAAAACTGTATTTGATAAATTCTTGTAGCAGCAATTGCCTCAGCTCGTAAAGCCGTACGTTAAGAACCAATAAACGTTCCTGGTTTGATACCTGTTACTCGCCACTAAGGTATGAGTAAGCACAGGGATCTGTGCGGGTAAAGTCAGGAGCTGATTGACAGGCGTATCACTCCGCACCTCAGATGCAAAACATCTCATTGGTCTAAGCGCTAGTAAAAATGGGATAGGCCTCTCCGATATGGTTGATACCGACTTTAGGCCACCCCCGACGAATTTACTTTAACTTTTTAGTATATAATTAGTGATACAAATTTGGAAAAGATTATGGGTCTACCGCGGTTTCGAATCGTAATGATATTCAACCTACCATCAATCTAGAAATATTATAATATAGATAGATATATATATAGTTTTCATATCTACAGCACGAGCCTAATGCATTTCACGTAAACTATATCTGCTGAGAAAGAAATGAATGCCACCATTTCTCCAGTTATGGTTAAATAGCAGGGCAGACTGGGTTCTTTAAACCTTGGCATGGCACAAGTCTACGAGAAGGAAATTCTGACATAAACCTGCTAAACTTGTGTTACATATAATTTACCTTGTGTTACATCCTGCTCGTGCCGAAGAGCTTTTGTCAACACTATATATATATATATATATATATATATTATATATATATATAATACGTATGTTGACGGCATTATAGGACGCATTTTTCTTTCAAAATTTTGGGCTCAAAATAATTGCGTGTCATCGTAGGTGAATTTTGAAGACCTCATGCTAGTCCTAGACTGATCTTCGTCTATGCTGCTACTACAAACAGCTTGAGCGCTCAGTAATTTTACCTACCCTAAACTGCAATTGGCTTTTATTACAGCATGTTTCCTGTTTGGTGTAATGCACAGTCTAGGATTATTTGTTAACATTTTGGCTTAAATAACAATAAATACCGACTTTTTTTTTTTTCCTGAATCTACCTTGCTGATGGGGGTGCGTCTTATATGCCGTCAATTTCGGTATAATAAATGTTGTCCATCTAACAAAAGTATAGAGGAAGAAGGCCTATCTGTCCTGTGACATTTGAAGACTGGAATATAAGAGTGATACAGTAAATTAGTTTGAGAGAGAGGGGGAGAGTGAAAGAGAGAGAGTGAGAGAGAATGAAAGAGGAGACGTGAAAGAGAGATGGAAGGTGAGTGAAAGAGAGAGAGTGAGAGAGTGAAGAGAGAGAGAGAGAGAGAGTTAAGACAGACAGACAGACAAGGACCGGGTGCCTTAATGGGACTTAGACATTTTTGGAGTAAATAAAATAAAATATATAGCTGAACCAGGCAAGCGTTACACACAACACCTGACCTCAATGAGACACCTTGAAGGAGATCGAAAGCCAAGAACGTTAGAAAAGAAATCTAGCGAAACCTAAATTGATATCAGTCGAAATGCATTATACTCTTCTCCGTACTGGAAATAACTAAGAAGAAAACGGTCGAAAAATCAACTGGAAACAGAGTGAGAATGGCTTTTGCCCGAAACAGTTTAGCCAATAATAAAGGAAAGATTACTGAACGTACACACCTGTTCGCTTGAACGAATTAAGCGATATTTTCTCTCTCGCTATTTTCTCTTTATGGATCTATCACTATCGAACTGGAATGCTTGTTGGTCTGGGATGGCATTTTACGGCATGTCAACCCTTGTTGGGTTACTTCATGTCTCGTTATTATTTTTCTAGCCCCCTTTTTGATATTGAAAATGTTTGGTTGGTTGGTTGGTGGATTTAACGGCAATGTCAACCCTTGTTGGGTACTTCATGTCTCCGATATTTTTTCTAGTCCCTTCTTTTTTTTGAATATTGGAAATGTTTGTTGCTTGGTTGGATTTATACGGCAATATCAACCCTTCTTGGTTACTTCATGTCTCGTTTATTTTTTTCACAGTTCCCCTTTTTAAATATTTGAAATGGTTGGTTCGTTGGTTGGATTTACGCATGTCCACACTTATTGGGTACTTATCATGTTTCAAGTATTTAGCGCTAAGTGAAATGCAATTACCCGTCCAGGATTTGAACTCGGGGCGACGAGTCCCATTTCTCATGACTTTAACATTACACTCACGCGCTTCCTACTTTTTTGTCATATATGTACTAAAGGCTGTGCTAAGTGGTAATTAGTATACTCTGGGTATCAACGTTAACTTGATTTGAACGGTGAAGTTCCAGTTCTGGAGCTCTGAAGAATGTGGAGTAACTTCATTACCATTACTATCAGGTCCATCTTGAGTGGTCAGGTACCTGTTAGGTCCCATCTATGGATTGAATTGAAAGAACACCATGAGTTTGAAAAAATCTGTTAAAAATTGAGTTTAATATTAAAACTGCGTACCCATCAAGAATTAATAAAACAAAACGTATTTGGCATAACAGGGTTAACAACTAAATACAAGAAAACAGAGGTAACAGAAAGGTGAATATCAATCAGCATTCTCTTCCCATCTTGAGACATATTTATGGATAATTGTATTATACTTTAGAAATTAATAATAACTTTTATTGATATAAGGTAACGCCAGTGGAACGAATTTTTAATCAGTTTTAAAAGTTAAAGGTGTTCCTGGTGAAAAGAATATAAAAAGATAACGTTAAAAAATATGACTAAATTTAAATGTATCCATATAAGGATATTGTTTGTGATGAATTTAAATTTCAAAATTGATGAGTATGTTCATCAGTTCAGTTCCTTACTCCTTTTGGCCGACTTACGCTGTGTCACGCTTGGGCTTTCCTGACAACGACGCAAATTTCGACACATCTTTCGTTTGTGCAGAACCTTCCCCTATTTACAAAGTGTGTCAATAAAGATATTTGTACATTTTTGGACTCATCTTGCATTCTGAAAAAACTAAGGTCCGATTTATTTTATTGTCTATCTTTGGTAAAACACTTAAAAATCTGTACTTTTTGAACACACCTATGTATTATGAAAAGATTAGCGTTACAGTTTATGGTTCATTTCCTATCTACAACTTCATAATCGCTACTTTTTTTTTGGAACAATCTTGTAACATTTAACTAAAGTTCGTCAGTTTGCAATAATAAGTAAATAGACATTATTTGAATAAATGGGAGTTGAGGTGATAGCATAGTGAACTTTTATTTTTTTTTTTATCATAGCAGGTAAAAAATACCTCGGAAATTTAGAAAGCAATGGTTAATTTGTCAACATAATATATGGAATACTTACTTTCAATTCAGAAAATATGGGAATATTAACAAGACTTTAGCTATATATATATTATATAGTATATTATATACAGTTTCCATAAACTCCGTGTATTGTCTACCTTTCCCACACACAGCCACACACATATGATGATATATATATGTGGAGAAAGGTAAGACAAACATGGGATTTTATGGAAAATTGGAAGTTTATTACATCCCGTGTTTGTCTACCTTCTCCACATGATCGTCGGATTTTCTCGTTCTCCATATATGTATAATATATATATATATAATGATGTGTGTGTGAGTGTGTGACGTGTGTCGCTTCGCACTGGCTTGTTGGATGGGTGATATGCACGGACAGGTGTTATTTCATGTGGTATGATTGAAACATATATAGTTATCGGTAAACTTTCCATAAAATTGTGTGATCGGCATGCATAATATATATGTGTGTGAGAGAGAGAATTATTAATATGATCATATAATTTGCTATATTCATTTGGTGCTCAATATATTAATGAGTAAATATCGACGTCTAGTTATGTGTAAGTAAAGTCAACAATGCTGTCAAACATTTCAGTTTCCTAATTCTGCAATTATAAATGCGAATGGTTTGAAAATCGCATAGGCGAGAAATCTTGACAGATTACCAAGTAATGTTTCACTTTTGCTTTCGCTAAGGCCAACTTATATATATATATATAATATATATAATATATATGCTTATGATCTATAATATATATATATAATGTGTGTGTATGTGTGTGTGTGGTTAAAGAAGAGTGAATTGTAAAGCTACATAGAAAGACGAACAGCCGGAAATTGGGATAGGGAATATTAGGTAGAAATAAAATTTGAACGGGGGGGGGGCATCTGCATTGAATTATGCATAATTTGAAATAATCACCCACAGTATCTCTCTGAAAATGGAAGGGCACCTCGCCATAGATATATATATAGATAGTATTATATATATATATATATAATAGTAATAATAATATTTTGTGTGGTGTGTCGTGGCTGTAGTGTGTGTGTGTGTATATATATATATTCTAGTAAATACGTATGTATTGTGTGTGTGTCTG
>CM042143.1:114829403-114851140 GCA_023376005.1 Doryteuthis pealeii | reverse complement strand
TATATATATATGTATATATATATATACATATATATATGTATATATATATATGTATATATATATATATGTATATATATATATATATGTATATATATATTATATATATGTATATATATATATGTATATATATATTATATATGTATATATATATATATATATATGTATATATATATATATATATATATATATATATATGTATATATATATATATATATATATGTATATATATATATATATATATATATATATAACATATATATACACATTATATATATATATATATATATGTATATATATACATATACATATATATATATTTATGAACGTGTGAGCGTGCAGGCGCATACACGTGATGTATGTATGTGTGCACATATTGATGTGTACTCTCTTTTGATTTACGATATGTTATTTGAATAGGTCAGTTTTATTTGTTCAGGCCTCCGTCCACCATAATCAGAGTCGAGTTGATATATGGCCAAGACACCTCGCATCAACTCCTATGTTGCTCGGCTGATAATCTTTCAAAAAAGGTTCCTTGCGATTTCGAAAATGTTGCCTTGGCCGTGATTGGTTGCAAACGGAGGGACTTATGATGGTAGGTGGTCGGAGCGGCGAGGGGCGTGGGGTAAAAAGGACCGTTCGATAGGATCTGGCAGGGTTAGGGAGCAAAGCCAAGAACTGAGACGGTGATGACGTTGAGATTGGAGCGAAAGGAAACAGGTGCTGCGTTACGTCCCCACCCAGCAAAAAAAAAAAAAAAAAAAAAAAAAAAAAAAAAATCTATCCACCCTCTTTTTGAGTCCAATCGTCATTCAAGCCAACTAACATTCACTCCAAAACATAACTCACCGTTATTCACACACACACACAAAAAAAAAAAATCACCCTCCACAAAAAAAAAAAAAAAAAAAAAATACACATTAAAAAAGTTTTGTTTTTTTGTCTCTTCATCGTTGTAACTTTACTTGGCAGATTAACAGAAATGTTTCCTGTTCATTGCTTGTAGTCTCAAGTTTTATTTTTCTTTATTATATTTTTTGATGGAACAGAGGTCGACACTGCAGATACGATGTTTTGTCTGCATCATATACAACTTTGATTAATATTTTGCGTTACGCTTCTTGATTTTATAAGGCGTGTATTTTTTTTAATATGTCAAATCCTAGCAGCTTCGAAAATTGGATGCAAAAGTGATTCAATAAGTTTACCTTACAAGTCGACGACAAAGAGCCAACCAGTGAACATTGAACACACGACACTACATCATAAAGTACAAACCACATTACATGCAAAAAAAAAAAAAAAGGTTATGTAATATAATTCAATGAAAGGCGAAGAGTAACATATTACAAGTGATAAATTAAAATCATGAATAGCAAATGTACTGCTGACATGCCATAAAATATCTTGGGCATAAAATAACCCAATAAGGGTTGACATGCCATAAAATCTAACCAATCAACCACCGAAAAAAATAAGTTAAACCAATATGTAGGGATGACAAGACTTTTGGACCACGCTTCTACTTTAATGTTAAGCAAACCAATTAATCTTTAATTTGAAAATCATTATTTCTTAATAATGAAACATTTGCAGAAATCTTAAAGAATTCAATTGATGTGGATTTTATTAGAATTATTATGACTTTGAACCATTGGGTTTTCATTATAACATCAGTTCATTAGTAGTTTTATTTAGAAAGAGAAAATGAAGGATTCTAATTAACATTTTCATAGTATATTGTCAGTGGGAATTTGGATAATTTAAAACATGATATTTTTCACACATAATTGGACACGCCCCAAAATTATTTGGTTGTAAATTAGACTGAAAATTGCCTAATTTTCTAATTTAGAGCATTTTAAATGTATTGTTATCTGGGTTATATAAGTTAAGAGTACGGAAATGAATCCGACAGTATAGGTATAGATAAAAGGATATGAAAACTCACAATGATGTTAAAATGAAAATATTTCATATCATATTCATAGCTAATATTGAACAATATTTCGATTTATAAAAGATAATCATCAGAGCTTGTTTTTAATACGGACTCGTCGAGAGAGAAGAACATTTTTCTGCTTCTCTCTCGATGAGTCCCGATTAAATTCCACCATCGTATGTCACCCCGCAGAAAGAAAAAATAACAAAAATCCTGGAATAAACCGAATTTAATGAAAATTTCCGTGTTGATATACTAATGAATAAAATGTATAATGCAGAAGTTATTTTATTTAAAAACTTCTACATTTTTTAAATTCAGTTAACTTTGAACAATGTATCTTTGAGGCGTAACACAAATTCTCAAAGAAATGTGGTCAAAGTTAACTGACTTGAAAAAATGTAAAATTTTAAAAATAAAATAACTGTTGCATATATATTTTTTATTCATTAATATATCAGCACTAAAAATTTCAATAAATTTGGTTAATTCCCTGATTTTTTGGTATTTTTTCTTTCAGCGGGGGGAGATACGATGTTAGAATTTAGGTCTGTTAAGCTCGATTTACCCATATCAATTATATATCTATCTATATTATACTATTTTATGGTTAAAAGATAGGTATTAGAATTTTATTTTCTTGAAACAAATAAAACAATATAAAAACAGTACCCACTTAATTGCGGAGTATAAGATAAAAGAAACACGAGAGATACCTAATATCATGAATAGTCCCAATTCTCATACACACACATAATATATATATATATATATATATATATATATATATATATATATATATATATATATTAAAATATATTCAGATATTACACAGTAGTGCATTCGTCAGACAAGGGTCACAACAACTCCCATGATATATATATATATATATATATCCTCCCTTGGTACCCAATTTCTTTTGGACTAGTACCAGATCTAGCTAAATTTGTAAACAACCACATTAAAAGGCATCGGTTGAACAGGTGCCCGAGCCGTTTGGGAATGACAGGTCACGAATGGGCGTGGCAAAATATGTAGGTATGGGAGAAAGTTTCTGAAAAAAATAAATCCAAAAGCAGACAAGAAGCTACAGGGACAACGAAGAAAAAAATATTATATATTTTATGTCAGAACTGAAAACGAAAAAAGGAGAAAAATAATAAATTACGTTTCACCTTTGGAATCTTGAAAATCGTAATGTTTTTTTGTTTTTTTTTCTTCAACCCAATTCCAACCAAAATTGGCAAGAGTAATATAGCAAAGCTAAAAAGGAATTTTACAGACCTACACATGTGCTCATACATCACAACAGAACACTATGACACATCACATGATGATGATCAGATTGGTAGTCGAAACATAGGAAAAAAAGAGTTTGCTAAAAGCAACAAAAAAAAAAAAAAAAAAAGAAGAATTCTTGGAGTAAAAATATTTACTGACGGATTTCTATTCCCAAAATAAGAGAAACATTTTCAGGAGGCGGGCTGGTAGGGAAATTTTCAAAAGAATGCTGAGCCAAATAAGAGACCACCAGTGGTGCTAATAAATTTCTTTAGTCTTGGATAATAATTAGAAAATGACAAAAAATATCCAAAAGATTCCGAGTTTAGGATATTTTACATCATCACCTGGGTGCCCACCATAGAGTGATAATTAGCAGACAAGTTTTATAGGATAATTATCTACTCTGGTGAGGGGAGTATGATGTTGAAAGACCCGAAACTTCCCAGTAACCCATTCATACTACATCACTGACGACACCTACTAGCGCTCCAAATGTAGAAAGTGTACATTTAAAGTACTCGCCAACCAAATCAGAGTATAGGACTGAGTGATTGATTGAATTTCACTATGCCTACTTTAATCTGCTCACAGCGGTTCTCCCTCTATTATGATCCTACCGCGAGCTGGTACCAAAAACTGATGGTTAGTTCGTTATAACTAAACAGAAAAAAAAACTCAGATTACGATAATAAGACTTTATTTGAATAGAAGGAGTTCTGAAGTGAATGGATAATGAACTTTGAAATATCCCATCATAGTGGTAAAAAAAAAAAATACCAAGAAAATTTGATTCAGCCGAGGGGGAAATATGGTTGGCAAGAATTAAAATACAATAGATATGAAATTATTATTTTGATACAGTAAAACACAGGAGCGGAATGACAATAATCTGAAACTATAATTAAAAAGTGTTATTTGACTCTGTAATAAGTAATTGAAAGTTACCCCCTCTATTTTATGATTACCTACTCTTTGGAGAACTCTCTAGGGAATACTAGAATATATAGACTCTCAATAAGTGTACCAATTATTCTAAGAAGAATAAAGCTTGATGTCTATCTTTTTTCTATGAATCTATCGCTAATTTTTTTCTATACCGTTATCTATATTTTTTCTATAATTCTATATCTATCTATCTCTCTCTCTATATATATACCTAAAAAGCAACAATGGCCTATACATTCATGCACGACGCCACGCCCACTTGTAAGAGGAGTCCCTTTGGCATCGTGGCTAATGTGCTGGTCTATGGCATTTTAATTAGCGAGTTCGAACTCAGATGGTCCTAATACGTTCCCTGTCGGACTAATCCCCCCTCCAGCTATTAATTAAACTGAACCAATCCTGTTCTTCTACAAGGATGGTTTTTTGTATTAAATAATCCACGAAGGTTGGTATGTGCCTAAACAAAATAAAACAATACCATATTTTTTTCATGTGTGGAGGCTTAATATGAATAATTATGATATTTCGGGCTGTTGTTCCCATCTTGATTGAGTATAAACCACAACATTCAGGCTACTGTAACATTGGGCTCTGATTTAGGTGTTGTTTGTTTTTTTATTTATTATTTCAATTACCTTAAAATATGGATCCAACGGTAATCGTCTAAAAAATGACTTATTTTAAGGCAAAAATGCAATCAGAAAGAGAATGAGTGATAGAGAGAAGATAAAATTTCATAAGCCACTTAAAAAGGGGAAGGAAGATAGAGGGGAAAGAAACACACACACACTCTGACTTGGAGTCAGATTCCTTCCCTGATGAGCTACTAAGCGAAACTATTAATAGGTATATCTATACATTAGGTTTAGCTTTATTATTTACTCTACTTAGGTATTGACCACTTTTTACATTTTAGCTTTAGATAATCTTAGCGGTTTATATATATATATATATATATATATATATATATATATATCACAGATCTTTTCCAATCCACGATATATTTACTTCTGGATTAATTAAAATCGATTTAAAAATACTCAATAAAAAGAGCTAAATATACAGCAGCGAATATTCAGGGAATTTTATTCCCTGAAGATTTTGCTACAGCGTGAAACTGTCAGAATATTTTAAACCATTCGCTTTTAAAACATATATATATATATATATATATATATATATATATATATATATATATATATCTTTTGGCTAAGTATAGTATTAATCGATTATTGGTACGACCTCTTAGTCTTTTCTTTTTCTTTTTGTTCTTTTTTATTCTCAGGTGAAGTTTGGTAGTATATTTTTACTATCAAACTATTTGCCAGATTTTTTTTATTACCGCAAGAGTTTACCACTAAGTTTTATATATATATATATATATATATATATATATATATAGTTCAACAACACGTACACCACACAAACACATACACACATACAACGTGGCGCTACCAACACTATCAACAACACCAGAATCCAAGACAGAAATTATGCGAGTATTAAGCTACCATTAAAGCATAGGCTACAGATTATTGTAGCCTTAACGTTGTGTTTATACACAATGAAGATGAGGACAACAGTCCAAAATATCATAATTATTTAAAACAAAACGAAATGTAATGTTTTTTCTGTTTTTTGTTTTGTTTTGTTTTTGTTTGGTGTATGATCAAAATGCTTATATACCCAGAGATGTTGAGCTCATTGCACCATTGGAAGATCTGCAAAAATAACTTGCTAACAACCTTTTTAGAGTAACCGGACTTTTAGTAAAAGATTAGCTAATCTGTATATCGTAATGGGCCACCCTGGGAAGATCGAATACATTTCACTCGCAGGTTTCAGTGGGGGACCCCTTGATAAGCAGCGTTCTAGCGCAGGTGGGATTTTAAGCTGTAAGTGGCTTGTAATCAGAGTAAAGAACTGCAACAGAAAATGGAGTTCTGCATCAATTCAACGCTTACTTCAGGAGCTACAAATCAGGAGGTATTGGGTTATCTCTGATTTAATCTTATAATGTAACTTGTGCGTGTGTATATACACACACACACACACATATATATATATATATATATATATATATATACATATATATATATATATATATATATATATATAACATACATACACATAATCATTTCTGCCAATTTATCAATAAACATGAAGGTAATGAAAATTATTTTTTAAGCAAAAAACTTTATATATATATATATATATATATATATATATATATATAATATATTATTACTATTCTTGTTATTATTATTTATATTTTTGAAGGCAATTACAATGCGTATATCGTATAAAATTCGATAATTATTGAAAATAATCATGACAAGCAAACTCGGCAAATAACACGCGTTATAATAATATATTTTACTTAACAATGCTTCAACAGCAAATTATCAAATTCTATTATATATATATATATATATATATATATATATATAACAACAACAATTTGACATTAAATAATTCACACACAGCAGTTGATATGTCATTAAACCAAACAGCCAAAATTAAATTACAAATCTTATAATGATGGATATTCGGTGTCTGTATGTAACGGAAACTAAGTCACTTATTACTTCACAATGAGTAAGTTTATCAATAAGTATTTAATTATAGTCAAAATCTTATTTATTACCGTTGTCTCTATGAAAATCTGAGTAAGATGTGCTTCAAAATAGCCAGGTTATTAGTGCGTATAAACCCTGCAATAATAACCACTAAGAAATAGAGGTTTATATAATAATGGTTAATTTGCATACTGGTTTTAACAAAACCGGGTTTCATAAATAATATATTCAAAATAACTAATTTGTTCATATGCGTTCTTATTTATTTTCGTTGGTCTTTTTAATTTAATATATTTCATTGGATTAAAACTTAAACACTCACGCCCAGAAGACGCATATTCTCGCTAGTGTATTAAAAATCCAACAAGTATTGATATAATCGTTTCGGTTATTTCCTAGTTGAGTAACATGATATTACAGGGTGACCCAGAAAAAACAGAACCGACAAATTTTGTAATAAAACTGTTAATCTTAATTTTAAGATTTTTTTAAAGTTTAAGTCCGTCAAGGGTTAGGGTTCGGGTTTAGGATTAGTTTAATGGGAAAATAAATAATTTGGGTTCTGTTTTTTCTGGGTCACTCATGTTACTCAACTAGGAAATAACCATCATTTCTTATAGAGTCTCTTTTCTGTTTCCTTGTGCTACCATTGGTTAATGGTTGAACTCGGTCTTTTTAATTTAATATATTTCATTGGATTAAAACTTAAACACTTGCGCCCGGAAGACGCATATTCTCGCTAGTGTATTAAAGAAAAAACGAGTATTGATATTATCATTTATTATAGAGTCTCTTTTCTGTTTCCTTGTGCTACCATTGGTTAGTGGTTGAACTCTGTAAAAACCAGAAGTTTGAATGCTATAGGCTCTTTTCACATGGAAGAGTGGCTTTCTAGCACCAATTCTTATGCTCCGCGAATGTTTAGTCCATATCAATTAAATGTTCCCTTGTGGGTGGTAATGAAGTCTAAATCTTGCAAAAAGAAACAGAGTTTCAGCATAATTTAGCAGAAACAAATGAAATGAGAGAACTTCAAACGGAAAACAGGGGTAGGTGTGTCAAGATTAATTTCTTTTAAATTTAGGCCAGCCACCTTTTATCAGAAGGAGGAAGTCTCCTGTTTTTACAAGTGGGAATTATTGGGATTTAAATATCTCTTGAGTTTGTTTGTTTTTTTTTGTTTTTTGATTAGGAACGATGAAGGTAAAAGAAAAGAAAGAAAAAACACAAAAAAATATATGCCTCTGGGAGCAAAAAGTATTAGTGAGCTTAATTCAAAAGGATTTTCAACGTGGAAGTAAAAGAATCGATTGCTATTAGAGACTTTAAGTCGGCCTCTAAATTAGACACGCGTTCACGGTGGATTATAATTGCGTACACCCAAAGGGTCCCTGGAGAATTGGTCTCCCAGACAGCCCTTTCTCGTGTAATTAGAGGGCAGGGACCGAGGACACACCCTAACGATTACAGTAATATGTTGATAGAACCTTGCAAATTTTGTCACCACCCACTTACAAATTTGTGTGTGTGTCCCTCACGTTAAATATTGATCATATTTCATATTTTGTAACGAGACGGTTAAATAACTACTAAACCGTTTCGGGTTACCCATAAGCGATCGAAAGAGAGAAAAAAGTCCATTTTTAAACATACGTTGTCTAATGGATAAAGTCGTAGAAAATGAACACAACGAACCAAGTTCAAATCTTGGACGAGGCTGTTTGCATTTCACATACTGCTAATATGCTTGAGAAAGATATGAATCTAACTATCCCCCCAGGTGTAGGTAAATAGTACTGTTATGTTTTTACATACAGATAAAATATGGAACACTGAATGATATTACAATGCCAGGTTGTTGGGAAATCAACAAGGTTTTATTAAACACGGGGCAAAGAATTATTCTATCCTAATAGTTACTTAACTAGCTTAACCGTGCTGTGTCTGTGCGTCCACTCAGTACAAACCTCAATCCAAAAGTGTTATGGTGGAAACCTAACTTCCGGGTTCCAATCAGCCTCCTCCTGATCAAGGGGAGTAATTCTATTTTCGGTAGGCCCTAACCTAACAACTACAGACTGGGATCTTTAACCTTGGTATGGCAAACGGTGTAGGAGAATGAAGAACTCTAAATTTAAGCCTGTTAAACTTACTTCGCAATTTTCTGTTAATTTTTTTATATTCAATACAAATTCTCATTTGAGAAAAATGGAAATAATTCTGACGTTTATGAAAAATAAATTAAGTGGATATATTTATAAACATATAACGTTTCGTCGTTTGTTGTTTTTTTTAAAAATTTATCATACAATCTTGAATGTTAGAATGTGATATTAGAATTCTTCATCCGAAAATTATTTTCAAATGAAAACAAAATAAATTACCATTTTCTCATACGGTTGCCATACCAAGGTTGAAGACCCCAGTCCGTCTTACTGTTAGCTAAAAAGAGGATAGTTGGATGCATACCATTCCAAAGGGTATTAACACTGTGTGAAATGCAAACAATCTCGTCCAGAATTTGAACACGGTTCGCCGTGTACATCTTCAAATCTAAGTTTTTGCATGTTACGCTAATATATGATGTATTATTTCCTTTTTAACTCCCAAAATATGTACGAGGTCGAGTCATAAATTATCCGCACTTTCACCATAATGCGTCAGTGGATTCTGTACATGCGTGCTTATAGATGACACTGTTGTGGGTAAGTTAAGTTTGGGCCTGATCTCACCATTTTGCTTGCTGTCTTTACAGTGTAAACATGGCCGCTTCGCAAGCAGTATGCACCGACGAAGTAAAGCGATTTCTCTGGTCAGAAGGGGCTGAAATTCATTAGTTGCGTTAGCACAATATGGGGACAGTCTCATACCGCAGAGAAGTGTGAGTGACTGGATAGATAAGTTTAAAACAGGCAGGAGAAGTGTGTCGTACGAGGAGGAAGCAGGACGCTCGTCAACCTTCGCCTCTAATGAGAAAATACAGAGATGGTAACCTTGAACCAGCGCGTTATCATCAGTGAGGTAGCTGTAGATTAGTTATGGTTCAAATCATCCACGATGATCTCGGCTTCCATAAAACAAGAGTGGGGATATTTTTAAAAACTCCCCTGTACTTTATTTGAGGATAAAATAAATGATTCTCCAATTATTTATAACCCAACTTGTGTCTATGGAGAATCAAGTCAATGCCTTTTCCTGAATGCGGATGAGTTATCACTTGCCTAAAAAAAAAAAAAAAAAAAAAAAAAAAAAAAAAAACGCGCGCGAATGGGTCCCAATATATAGCCGATGAGAGAGCTAAATAGGAATGAATGCTGTTTGAACGTGGTAGGTAACAGGAACATTCCAAGGGAAAATGAAATCGAGGCTGGTACACAGATGGCGGGAAGTGTGGCACTAGAGACTGACGGTACTTTCCGCAGGCCACCAGCTGAATAAGTAGCAAAAATGGCAAACGTCTGGCTCAAAAATAGCTTAGCCTCTCTCATCCTTCCAGGTCATGATATAAACAAATTTAGGTAGAGAAGCTTGGGAATACCTCGTCTATATATGAACACGTTTAATATCAAACATTCAGCAAGTACTGATATGAAAGCTATATATATATATATATATATATATATATAGTCTTCACGGAACAAATGGACATGCTACTACTAACTCACTCGTCTACCCGGATTTTAATAGCATGTCAAACCCTCAAAAACACTTTAATGTTTATAGTTCTTCTATAATGCTCCCTTTCAAAAAATCTATAAACAATTTCTTCAAATAAGAAATTTTCTCCTGACGATGACTTAAGGTCGAAACTAGTTGAGAATAAACAACATATAAGAAATATTCCTGCTTGTCTTATTACTTTTTGTTCATACAATATATATATATATATATATATATATATATATATATATATATATATATATAGCAATAGAATAATCTTTACAGATCACTGCCGTCCGTCGCAGTCCTATAATCCCATCAGCAGAACCTTCCTCTCATGAGCCCTCTAATGACTCATCGATCCCACTGTAGATCCACAAATTTTGATGCAAATGTGACATAGGACGGACGTCCTTCCCATTGTATCGGAAGGATCAGATGATAGAATATTATGCTTATGTACCTACATGTGTCTCTTAAGACCAGAATATATATATATATATATATATATATATATATGAGGAGTGAAGTATTGGAATTAAACGGACAAATTGTGGTTGAAAATAGAGGAAAGTGTGGATATAATAACACAGTTAAATTCAGTAGATATTTTGTCTCATTATTGGATGAGGCTTTTTTCGAAATTTTATTGACATAAGTACCTATTTCAATAAAGTTTCGAAAAAACTTTTTTTAGATATATAAATAAATTAATAAAATCCCTTATGCTCTGAAAATTTAGAATTCCACAAAACTTCTCTCCGCGTCAAAATCTGTTCGCATGCGATCTGACGCCATTAACCGTTTTTCTCGGCCGCGTTCTGAACGGGAATTTTTAAAAAAAGTTATTTTTCGAACATTTAAAAAATTCTCCGCTTTTTCCAACGAATTTCATTTCAAATAAGGATTTACTCTGATGAAGATCGAATTTTCTTTGTGTGTGGAACATTTTTACATTTTTTCTATTATTATTATTATTTCATTTTGTTTAGTTATTTAAAAATAATAATAGTTTGAATAATGTACACATGGATAAACTCCTGACCGAAACAGGTGTAAGTAAAATTGATTAAAATATCCTAATTCATCCATTCTATACTTTCTTTCCTTTATTTGTATTTTCAACATACTGTTGGATTCACTTCCAGTTTCTTTTTACACACACACACATATATGAGAGAGAGAGAGAGAGAGAGAGAGAGAGAGAGAGAGAGAGAGAGAGAGAGAGAGAGAGAGACGAATACAAAAAAATGGCGTGGAATCGCATATCTATACATATGCCAATGTCTGGTACATGCATAAAAGTATTTCTACGTATACGTATAACTGTTCATTTCCATAAAAGAAAACAAAAAATACATGTAGAATGTTAAAAAGATAAACCATAAATTCATACACATTTATTAGATAAAAATAAAACCCCACATTTAACTCTACACAACTGGACACATTAAAGGTAATTTATGTGTATAAGATTTAAAGCAAGGACATTTCTTGATGTTAACCTTTGATGTTAATTGATGTTATTAGAAATCCCATTCGTAAACTAAACCTTCATTTGAATATTTTTATGGCATAATTACATTTACGGATGCTTGTAACATACACAGCGTACGGACGCCTTATATTTGGATTTCTCCTTAAAAGCAAAGAGGTGACCTTTTTTATTTTGGGGACCCAGATTTTTTGACGTTAGGTTGTCGGTAACCGCAACTTCCAAAGTATCAAATGAGACGTGTCCCTAAATTATTGTTCGCGTCATTTAAGAGGCGTAACTAGGTCTATGAGGCCTAGGGCCAATAAAATTATGGGGCCTCTTAAAACAAGTGGTCTTTACTATTCCAGGAGAATGATTAGTGGGGTACTCTAAATGCACCCTACCAAGACCAATAAATAAAAAAAAATAAATAAATAAAAAATAAAAAAACACGAATTGTTATTAGAATAAATACTCCATTTTTTATTTTTTTTAATTTTTTTTTTACTGTTTTTCAACTAAATCGTGATTTTTTTTTTTTTTTTTGCTCCGATCGTTTCGTCATACTTTTCAACTATATATTTTTTTTAGTAATGAAGGAAAAGAATATATATATATATATATATATATATATATATATATATATATATATATATATATATATATAAGCAACATCTACTCTTCTGGTGTTACTCTAAAATGGACAAAATTTATAAGTTTTTTAATCAGCTGTCAAGCCAAAAATGAAAGTTGTGATTTTTAAAGAAGGTAGGCCCCGAAGGGCGTAGCTAAAAATCTGGTGACCCAGGAGGGTCTTGTATCCTTCAGGTGCCCATTCTAACATATTAAATATTTTATGATGTTAGTAAACATACAAAAGGGGGAGAGTTCAAAATCAAGTTTTTGGTTAACCCCCAATTAGGGCCCTACAGGATGCTTAAAATAACTCGCTTTCCTCTTCTTATAAAATGGATAGAAAAGGAATTAGAGGGAACTTGACCGCTAAAAGAATTCTTAGGTGATCTATCAAAAAAGGGATCTCTCAAGAAGACTCTGTCTCGATTGCTAATTCTAATTACTAGCAAATATATGCACCCTCCTGGTGCAAGTATTTAAGTTTTAATGTAATAAAATATTATATTAAATTAGAAAGTATGTACAAAAAATTCTAAAACTGACGGTTCCCACCAGAACACTGAAGTTAAGCAGTAATGAGCATGTTAAATGATTAGATGGGTGACCATTTAAGCAACATCAGGTACTGTAAACATCCTGATTTAAAAGCGACTTGATTCAGCATTAAATAACCCGAAAAGGGTTGATATGCCGTAAAACAAGCCACCCAAACCAAAAAATTCTAAAGAAACTACATGAAATACTTATAAACGTACAATATACGCAATTCCAGAACAGCTAAGCATAAAATAACCCCATATGGATTGATGTGCCTTTAAAATCAATCAATCAATCAAAGTCATCCTTTTTGCATATGGTAAATAGATCAGGTCCAATTAGATCAGGTCGAAAATAGAGAACAAGCTGGATACACTACATTTGTTAGCTGCTTGGTTAGTTACATTTTACGGAATGTCAATCCTTGTTGGGTTATTTAATGCCGAAGAGGTTTTGTTTTATTCATTCTTTATGGGTATACGAATGTTTTTATTTAAACTAATTTTTTCTATTTAACTCATAGATCAGACCCTAACATGTACTACCATTCTGTGTCTACGTGGATCTGGGAGTAGTGTTGATTAAGAGGTCCTCCACACTCGTCAGAGCTCCAGAATTGGAACATCACCATTAGATGCAGTTTAACGCCATACCTAGGACGCTGATGCATATGTGGAGAAAATGATGAGAATAGAAACCCGATAAAAAATGCATCGAATTAAATGGCTGAAATTGAGTTAAAAAATGTTCGGATAAATAGGAACAATGTTACGCTAAAGCTAAATGCCCGACAGGTGTTTGATTATGCAAATAAAATTATATAAGAAAAAAATAAACACTAAAACAAAAGGAAAAAATAATAATGTATGCTGGAACAGGGAAATCAAGACCTGCTACACAATCCAAGCGTGAAGACTGGATTTGATAGATCATGGGAATAAGAGATTGAAATAGCGGTGAATGTTCCAGCAAAGCAGAGGTGGTGGTGGTGGAGGGGTTGATAAAAGAACGGGAAAAATTGGTAGAATATCCGAATTTCTCTTGGGAATGTGCTATCGGTCGGGGTCGTGCCCGTAATCATTGGCGCGTTTCGAACTGTGCCAACACACAAGAATCGAGATTGATTGAATTAGTAATTCGAGGAAGAATACAATCACTCAAGAGACCCTAACTTTGTTGGAGGCATAAAACGAGAAAACTAAAAAAAGGTGCTAGAGACTTGAAGATACTTGTTGCCACTCAGTCTCCAAATATATTCACCAGACTTATTTTGCGAACAATCATCTTTTTAAATGTACGCTGGGCATGAAGTTTATTTTGTCAAAGGAAATATTATATCATTATATTATTATTAAAAACAAAAAAAAACAAAAATCTATTTAAAAGTTACTACAAAATTACTGTCATCTGTTCCTGACACTAATACATTATTCTGTGTACTAGACATGAGACTTTAATGAGTTGTGGTGCACCTGAGCACTGTACACAATAAATTTCATTATTAAATGGAATCGGAAACCTGAATTCAGATCTTTGACGAGGCTGTTTACATTTCACTTTGCGTAATGAACTTAGAAAAGGGATGAATCTATCTATTCATTTCAAGTATGGGTAAATAGTAGGGCAGACTGCGTTCTTTAGCATTGATTAAGCAACTCTAAAGTCAAACTTGCTTTACTTCTTTTTAAAAAAAAATCTTTTAGATGAGATTTGATAATTTGTATGGTTAAATCGAACTTAACGGACCTAAATGCCACCATCGTGTGTCACCCCGCCGAAAGAAAAAGAAATCAGAGAATTAACCGAATTTAATGAAATTTTCATTGTTGATATATTAATAAATAAAAGATATATTAAACTAGTTATTTTATTTAAAAACTTTTACATTTTTTCGGGTCAGTTAACTTTGAACCACGTATATTTCAGAATCTGTGTTACGCCTCAAATATGTGTAGGTATCCCTAGTAGAACGTCACGTATGTGTTCGTCCTTACTTTTCCAGCAATATCCAGCCCGTCTTCGCTTTTATTTGGATAGTTTGTGTGTTAAGCGGTAAAAAACTCTCAAAGAGTGAAATAAATAATAATAATAATAATAATAATAATAATAATAATAATAATCTGGAAAGAAAAGGGGAACAAGAAATCTTAAGAAGAAATGAGACCATTTAGACCATAGCAGTTTTGACAGCAGCTAGAATACTGAGAGGAGTCCTGGAAACATGCAGAAACTTGCTGGGATTCAGACCAGTGCAAAAGCAAGTTAAAACTGGTGGGAAAAAATCGCATAGAGTGACAATAACAGTTATAATGATAAATTCCTATTTTAGTATTAATAATAAGATATGGTATGCTTAAGCATAAATGCTAAAACCAATTAACATTATATTGCAACACTCGCCTTTCTCACTTTTCTTTTACTTCTTCGTTAAAAAAATAAATTATGATAATAATATATTCTGGTATTAAAATTAGGCAAAAAAAAAAAAAAATCTGCTCGTCAGTGAGGCGTAACTATCAAGGGAAATAACCCTTCCGCCCCCAAATACGAAATCAACAAACATTCGACTCCCCCGAGGTGCGCCGATCCTGCTCTGACTGTCATTGCCTCGCAACAAGTTTAAAGTTTCAACTATTCATACAAATCCAACCAATTTACGAGAAGTCAAATATGTGAGATTTATTACGTCTTCTGTTACTACTACTACTACTACTACTACTACAACTTCCGCTAATATCATCAGACTTTTACCATCACTCACTGCAATAATGCTGATTTTGTCTTCGTGGTTAGATTTGATGAATAAATACCAAGACAGTTTCATCTTTAATGTCTGATTGGTATTATCGTATTTCTCTGAATGTTTGACACATGGACACATGGCCTAGTGGATAAGGTAGTTAGGTTAAGACAGTTTTAAGTGACAGTTATCTCTGGATTCCGGGTTCAATCCTGAGTAGAGCCAGTAACATAGAAAAATAATTAACACTACTCCTACCCCAGCTATGGTTAGCGGAATGAGAACAGGATACCTCGTGGACTGAATAAAGGGTTAAGTTCGAAGTTCCGTGATGGCTCCCGATTACGACAAGAAAGTTCCCGAGTTCGAAAAGAAGATTCCCGAGTCCGAGTAGGTTCCCGGGTCCGATAAGAAATATCTTAAGGCCGGAGGGCATATCGGCCGAAACGTTGTACAAATAACAATGAAGATGAGGACAATAGTCCGAATAATGCAGATAATGATATTATCGTATTTGACGGCATATAAGAGGTACCACCATTTCAGCAGGGCAGATTCAAGAAAAAAAAGTGTTGTCGTCGGGGTGGCCTAAAGTCAGTAACAGCCAATCAGCGAGGGAGTCCATCCCTTTTTCACTATCGCTAGACCAAGGAGATTGTTTTTGCGTCTGAGGTGGAGCGCCACACCTACCATCAGCTCCTTACTTTACCGCACATATCCCTGTGCTACTCATACGCTGAGTTGGCGAGGGGCCGTGTCGAACTAGGAACGCTCTACCGACTGAGCTAAGCATATATTGTTGAAAACAGTCTAGCTGTGCATTACACAAGCAGAAACATAGTCGCATAAAAGCAATTTGGAGTAGAGGCAAGCAATTTGGAGTAGAGGCAAGCAATTTGGAGTAGAGGCAAGCAATAAGCATAATTTAGGGTAGGTAAAAGTACTGGGCGTAAGCTGGGTTAGTGAGCATCATAGAGAAGATTAGCCTAGGCCTATGTGAGGTCTCAAACTTCACCTACGATGTATAAGATGCAGGGCAATTTTTTGAGCCAAAATTTTGGGAATAAATGTTTCTTATATACCGTCAAATACGGTAGTTATTAGCAGTTCTTAAATAGAGAAATATGATAAAATCTATGCAGCAGATCTCTGGTGACTTTCAGTGCAGGACTTTCAGAATGTGCAATAAGGGTGACAACTTATAATAATTTATTTCAGTCATCCCTAAAATGAGCAACAGCGCTCCTGTGGAGGGTGGGGTGATACAAATACTTGAGAGGATGTTGAGAACAAAATGGATAAATAGGGCGCGACAGGTTGGTACCAAAACCAAAACTAGGTTTCTTTAATTTTTTTTATTAATTAAAGAAAATTAAAATTTAAAAAAGCTAGATAGGAGGTCGGAGAGGCCCCCTCCGATCAATCGTCTGGTCACGTCAACCCTTCGCACCTATATGATTGCCTCAATCCTTTTTATCATATTGGTGCTAGAAGGCGCGGACTGAGGGCTTCAAGTCCTGTAAATGACGTTAAACTCAATCTAATGATGAGATTCTAGTTTTGGAGGTCTGTGTAGCACCCATTCATTACCATTGCTCCCAGGTCCACTGACCCGGAGTGGTAGTACCTGTTAGGGTCCCATATATGGGTTACATAGGAAAATGTGTTTATAAAAAATAGTGTATGCATTAAGAATTAATTTATTCCAAAACTTTAGTTTGATTCATTCATGATTGTTTTTTTTTTTTTTTCAAATTTAAACTTAATATTTCAATCACAATTTTTAAAAATCATTTATTTTTAACCAATAGATGTGAACTTAAAAGGTACTACCTCTCCGGGTCAGAGTGGACCTGGGCACAATGGCGATGAAGGGGTACTCCACATTCCCCAGACCTCTAGAACTGGAATCTCACCATCAGATAAACTTTAACGTCATTTCCGGACCATTAAGACCCTCAGCCACTGCTTTCTAGCACCAATATGATAAAAAAAGGTTGGGGCTTGTCATAAGGGCAAAAGGGTTGGGGCTATCATATAAGTGCTAGGGTTTGACGTGACCAGCCAATTAATCGGTCGGAGCCGCTCCGACCGCCCGTCTAGCTTTTTTTAATTTTAAGTTTCTTTGATCTTAATTTCTCTAAGTGAACCTGGGAGTAATGGCGATGAAGGGGTACTCCACGCCCATCACAACTCCAGAATTGGAACCTCGCCATTAGATCCAGGACAATTACAAAAAGAGTAAACATGAATGTAAAATGAACGCGATTCCCTAACTACTAGGTATAAAATAACCCCTAAACAGGTCGACATGCCTTAAAAATCAATCAAAAAATTACATAATTTGTTGTTAAAATGACCAAATCAACAAGACGGTGTATTTATTCGTTATGATTTTTTATGTGGAAAAGAGGACAAGCGATATGGATTTCCCGAGTGTACATGTTAGAAATCAACTCACGATGGTCCACAAGTTGGGCACGTGTATTCAGAGAACCACACAGGTTCTTTTGTGTCTGACATTTATTTCTTTGTCCCCACCCCAACGAAGTCTACGATTGAAATCAGTAATGAACAACAACAACAACAACAACAACAAACATATGCAAAAGTTCAAACGGTAACAAGCAATAAGCCAAAGTAATGGGAAAGACAAATCTATCTTACTACAACAAAAACAAAATAAAACAAAACAAAGAGTGTTGGGGGTGTGTGAAAAGGAGAGGGTATATTTTAGGGTGAGGTATCTTAAGAAGAACTTTGCAACAGGAAACAAAAAAGACAGGGCGAGTGAAACGGCCATTTGTCTTTCTCGCTTATCCGTCTAAGGTCTTGACGAAACGTATTTGTCAATATGTGTTAATTGTTTTGGTGTTGTTAAAAAAGAGAGAGGGTGGGGTGTGTGTGTGTATGAGAGAGAGAGAGGAGGGAAGCGGGAGGGAGAGGGAGAGAGTGTGTGTCAGAGAGAGAGAGAGAGAGAGAGAGAGAGAGAGAGAGAGAGAGAGAGAGAGAGAGAGAGAGAGAGAGAGAGAGATGGAGTTGTATTTTACGTGCTTGTTTTTTCTTTTTTATCTCGCAAAATTAATTCATGGCACAAAGCACGAGCCTCTGAGGTCCTTTTATTATTGATATTGTTATTTGCATTGTTTGCCTTCATTGGGAATGAGAGGGTTAAAAAAAGCTGGGGGTTGAAAAGTAAAGAGGGAGAAAATAAATGAATGTTACGTTTGTTTTTGTTTTTTTACCGCATATCAACTACGGTGGGTCATTTTATGCCGGCAAAGTTTTGAATAATTCGTAGCGATACTTTTGAGGAAAGAGTTTAAACTCATTTTTTTTTTGTTTTTTGTAAACAAATTTCCTATTTAACCCGTAGATGGGACACTAACAGGTACTACCATTCCGAGTCAGATTGGACCTGGGAGCAATGGTGATGAAGGGGTACTCTTCACTTCCCAGAACAGGAACCTCACCAACATGAATGGTAAGATGGAGGTAATAATAAATCAAGCGGGACCTGTGGATATAGCACAGTATGATAATCTAATTATTACAAGGTTTGATACGTTTACTCAAGAGCTATTGCTAAATAATTCAATATGTAAAATGTATAATAATATTGATGTAACATTTTTATTATTAAGACAGAAAGTGAAGAAAAAGGACATGCAACACACAAAAATATAATAGAATGAAAGAAAGTACGTGAAAGATCGAGTGAGGGGGTGAACGCGCGGAAGCGATGAAGCTGATCTGTTTTAATCGAACATAATAAAAAGATGAAAAGAAGGAAAGAAAGAAAAAAGAGTGATAGGGAGTTCAATCAAAATTATTCTACTTTTTACACATTAAAGTATTTTGCAATAGCTCTTAGGTAAACATATTATATTCTGTAATAATTAAATTAATCATACTATGGTATATCCATAGGTCCCACTAGAAATGAATATTGTTATTGCAACACATCGTAGATTGAAACGGAAAGAAAACGAAAAGTTGGGAATTACCATAGAACTTAAAGAAATTGGTGAAAAAGAAAATGTTATTAGCGCACCTTAAAAGTATGTGAAGATTACTGAATAGAGATTGGAAAAACGAAAAGGATTAAAAGTCTGTAGTAATCATAAAACTGTAAAGATCACATCAGCTTTGAGGATATTCACTGTTATTTGATCTCGAATGTTAGCTAATGGAATCTATTAATATCTCTCAAAGAGTCCCAAGTAATATTAAAATGAATGAAAAACTAAGAAAGGTGTATCACCGGAGGTTGAGAAAGATAAAAGAATAGTTAAAAGGGATGAAGAGATGTTCCAAATAGTTTCGGTTACAGATATACAAATAGTTAAAAGGGATGAATAGATGTTCGTGAATGATTTTGGGGAACGTTTTTTTAGAATAGTCGCGAGAAGATTCTAATAAATAAATCAAAGGACTTTGAAATCAATGATATCATTCAAGTCTCAACACCGTTGTGGTAATAATGAGAGAGTACTGTACTTGATTGCATATGGGACATCGAATATCCTATAGAATATATCCTTTAGATAACAAACGAAGTTGAAGCTAATGTTTGGCCATACATCAAAGAATACCGGTATGAGTATATGACCTAAGACATAAGACTTACATGACGTCTTTCATACTATTCGCATATGATAATCAGTTTCCAAGTTCAGACTTGGTACTTTTACAGTACTCAATATGTGATATATTATACAAAAAAAAAACTGTATTGATAAATCTATGTACAGCAATTGCTCAGTCGGTAAAGCGTCCGTTAAGAACCATAAAGTTCCTGGTTTGATACCTGTACTCGCCAACTAAGGGTATGAGTAGCACAGGGATCTGTACGGTAAAGTAAGGAGCTGATGACAGGCGTAGCACTCCACCTCAGATGCAAAAACAATCTCATTGGTCTAGCGCTAGTAAAAATGGGATAGGCTCTCTCACTGATAGGTTGATACCGACTTTAGGCCACCCCGACGAATTTACTTTAACTTTTTTATGTATATATAATAGTGATACAAATTTGGAAAAGATTATGGGTCTACCGCGGTTTCGATCGTAATGATATCTTCAGGACCCTACATCATCTAGAATATATGTATATATATAGATAGATATATATATAGTTCATATCTAGCACGAGCCTAATTGCATTTCACGTAGAACTAATATCTGTGAGAAAGAAATGAATCCAACCATTCTCCAGTTATGGTTAAATAGCAGGGCAGACTGGGTTCTTTAACCTTGGCATGGCAACAAGTCTACGAGAAGGAAAATTCTGAACTTAAACCTGCTAAACTTGTGTTACATATAAATTTACCTTGTGTTACATCCTGCTCGTGCGAAAGCTTTTGTCAACACTATATATATATATATATATATATATATATATATATATATATATATACCGTATTTGACGGCATATAGGACGCATTTTTCTTTCCAAAATTTTGGCTCAAAAAATTGTCCGTGTACATCGTAGGTGAATTTTGAGACCTCCCGTAGTCCTAGACTGATCTTCTCTATGCTGCTCACTAACACAGCTTGCGCTCAGTAATTTTACCTACCCTAAACTGCCAAATTGCTTTTATACAGCTATGTTTCTGTTTGTGTAATGCACAGCTAGATTATTTTTAACAATTTTCGGCTTAAATACAATAAATACCTTTTTTTTTCCTGAATCTGACCTGCTGAAATGGGGGTGCGTCTTATATGCCGTCAATTTCGGTATATAATGTGTCCTAATCTAACAAAAGTATAGAGAACGAAGAGGCTATCTGTGCCTGTGACATTTGAGACTGAATTAAGAGTGATACAGTAAATTAGTTTGAGAGAGAGGGGGAGAGTGAAAGAGAGAGAGTGAGAGAGAATGAAAGAGAGAGTGAAAGAGAGTGAGAGAGTGAGTGAAAGAGAGAGAGTGAGAGAGAG
>CM042143.1:114821903-114824403 GCA_023376005.1 Doryteuthis pealeii | reverse complement strand
TAATAATGATCTGTCCTTGTGTATATCAAAATATTTAGATATTTTTAAAAAAAAGAAAAAGACCAAAAAAGTAAAAGAAAAAATACTGAATTAAAAATGAAAATAATTACACAGACTATATATGACATTCGGATTTTAATTACCCTCTTACCATTCACCTGCTTCCTATCTCTGAAATTTAACTTCCGATTTTTTTCACTACCCTATCCACCCACTCTCTCAAGTTTTGAAAATATCTACCTCAAATTTGTTTTTTGAAAATGTCTCTTTCTCGCACATACACAAACACACTAATTATATTATATATATATATATATATATATATATATATATGAGGAAGTAGCAGATTGGGTAAAATCCCCAAAAATCTAATTAAAAGTTGTGAAACAAAGTGGGTAAAACACAAACAATTTAAATCAATTAATCTTTCGCTTTTTTTACGAAACTTCATCAGAAATTTTTGTGATATATATATTTTGAATTTGTATTTTTCCACTTCTCCTAATTTTTCCTGAACTGTTACTCACATTTGTCAGAATTTTCCTAATCTGGTATTTGCCCTCTTCTCTCTCATATATATATATATAATATATATATATATATATATATATTATGTGTGTGTGTGTGTGTGTGTGTGTGTGTGTGTGTGTGTGTGTGTGTGTACATTTTGTCGAGGGTATAAACATTATTTTTTGAAAAAAATGAAAATATTTTTTTTTGTTTTAAAAAAAAATTAAATTTTAAAATTCAATGTTAGAGAGTTTGTATCATAATTAAGTAAATTCAAAGTTATTAAAGGAGTAGGAAAAAAATAAAAACAATTTGAAATGGAAACTTAGTTCTGTGCTTGTCAAATAAAATGTCACGTGCATCTAATATTTATCATTTAAATAATTATCTTTACACATAAATTCTACACAAAATCGTTGGCATTTGTAAACTTTTCAGTTAAGCTCTTGATACTGAAAAAAATGACTATATCTTATTCGTAAATAATTTTCTCGTAACACTCTATTCATTATAATACAATAATACAAGGTTGTTTTTTTATTGTGTATTGACGACTTTGGGTAATGTGACATAAGCAGCGACGTAGTTACAGACAAATTAAGACTGACTCTCCATTACTAATAAAAACACTTTTTTCTCTATCTTTCACTATTTAAAAAAAAAATTAACAAATTGATATTTTTATTTTTAATCTTTTGACCAGATAACACATCTAATTGACTGCACAATTTATTTACCGGCGTAGAAAACTTAATGAAGTAAAGATTCCTTGAAGTCAACATTCATTCTCATTTAGCCTCTAAATAATAAAGAAATCCGGTAAATATTTCAAAAGGTACGGACATTAAAAAAGGCATTAATTATTAATGTGAAACTAAAGACTGCAAAGCACGATTTAGAGGAAATAAACGTGAAACTAAGTCTATGTTCCGTAGGAAGGGAGCATCAAAATTTAGATAGCGGATATGTATGCCGAAAATTAATGAAAAATTGTGATATTATGAAAAGTAACTGGTACCTATTACTTAAACATAACATTTATTATTAGATGTAGATATGATATAAATTATTCATTTATATATCTAGATAAAATTTTAAATAACTTAAATAATTTTTTTTTTTTAAATGCATGTCACGATGTCATTGTGTCTATTAACTTTAACTTTTAACTTAACTAATCAAGTCATTTTATAATCTAATAAAGATATACTGCTAATTCAACTGTTTGGATTGGTTTGGTTGGTTGAGTTTTACGGCATGTCAGCCCCTTGGGTTATTTTATGCCGAATACTTCTATTGGTAATTTGGTATTCAAAAATGTTTAATGCCGACAAAGTTTTGAAATAATTTCATTTTAATTTCATTTTAAATGGATATACAAATTTGTGAACAGTTACTACCACTCAGTCAGAGTAGATCTTTGAATCATAATAAGAAATCGGGACTCCACGCAACCTGATCTCCAGAACCGTAGCCTCACCTCAAATTCAGTTTTGTGTCATACTCAGGACACTTTTTACGGGGGTTGTCTACCCTTCTTCAGAGTAGGGGGACAAAGTTTATGTGCTGGACATATGCTGAAAGGGGGCGGGTTAACTTAATAAAAAATTGTGATATTGTGAAAAGTACCTGGTACCTATTACTTAAACATAACATTTATTATCTAGATGTAATATAGATAATTCGTCTATATATCTAGATAATAAATCAAAATAATTTATAATTTCTTTTTATTTAAATGCATATCATAGTTATATCCAAAAAAATCAGCTGCTACTAGTTTTAAAAGCGAATTAAAAATAATTAAATCCATTATTTAAGGTCAAACTTTGTCTAAATCGATAAGAAGTAACATAAAAACCATCATTAAAAAAAAAGAAAAATATCATTACATTAGCAATTTATTTTTAATATATTTAAAACGATTTGTTTTGGTCAATTTTGTTCGCCGACGACATTTTTTGTTCTTTTTAAGTGTTTCTTTTTTTTT
>CM042143.1:114811903-114816903 GCA_023376005.1 Doryteuthis pealeii | reverse complement strand
AACTAAATTAGGATAAAGAACATATATTTATTTATTCATTATTATGGAATTAAAGTAATACAATCTTATAATTATACATATACATTTATTTATTTATATATATATATATATATATATATATATATGTATATATATATATATTTATGTATGTATTTATTATGTATTTATTATGTATATTATATTTATGTATGTATATGTATATATATATATTTGTGTATGTATATATATATATTTATTATGTATATATATATTTATTATGTATATAAATATATATATTTATTATGTATATAAATATATATATTTATTATGTATGTATATATATATATATATTTATTATGTATGTATGTATATATATATATATTTATTATTATGTATATAAATATATATATTTGTTATGTATATATATATATATATTATTATGTATATATATTATATTTATTATTGTATATATATATATATATTTATATGTATATATATATATATATTTATTATGTATATATATATTTATGTATATATATATATATATATATATTATGTATGTATATATATATATATGTATGTATATATATATATTATTATGTATATATATATATCTATTATGTATATATATATATTTATGTATGTATATGTATATATTTATTATGTATATATATATATTTATTATGTATATATATATATTATGTATGTATATATATTTTTGTTATGTATATATATATATGGATTTATATGTATATATATATATATATATATTATATATATATATATATATATATATATTTGGATGTATGTATATATATAGAGAGAGAGATATTTGTATATGTGGATAAAATTTAGAAACAAACAGGGGATGTTATGATGGATGGAAATTTATAGTCGATACTTGAGCATTTCGGTTTACAATGAAAAATATTCATCAGGAATGTGAAAAAAAAAAAAAAAATATATATATACATACATGTATATGTATGTACATGTATATATGTATTTGTATATATACATATATGTGTGCATATTTATATATATATACATACATATATATATATATATATATATATATATATATATATATATATATATATATATATATGTATATATATGTGTGTGTGTGTGTGTGTGTACGGTAGTGTGTGTACGTGTCTAATGTAATTTTTTTTCTGTTATACGCATTTAATGAAAATCTTAAATAACTATCGATGTAATAACTGGAAAAGAGCTCGAAAAATATCAACTATATTCAAGTTTTTAAATTGACCTTTCGCGAGTAGTTTGGTAAACACATATTCAAGTTTTAAATGCAAAAATCCTTTTTACTACTCAATGTATATATATATATGTATACACACGCTGTGTGGGATATTCATAGTTATGCCAATATACAATTCAATATATATATATATATATATATATATATATATATATATATATATATAAATGAATGTGCTGAAGAAGATATCAGAAGATCTGAAACACGTGTCGCTAGTGTAAATAAATGATTTTTTTAAAAACATAATCCATTTTGCGGACCATATGTTTTATAAAATATTTAATTTTCTCACGTTGGACCCATAACACACACACATATATATATATATATATATATATATATATATATATATATATATATTATATATATATACGTGATAGATAGATAGGTAGGTAGGTAGGTTATCTAATTATTTTAATTCTAAAAACAATCCCCATTAATTTTATTATTTTCTAGAATTTCGGGTAATTTTATTTAATTATTTTACCTCTAAAGGGGACGGTTTAACTCAGTCGGTAGAGCATTCACCTAGAAAACACAAGGTTCTGGGTTCGATATCGGTTCTCGCCAATTCATGAGTAGCACATCCTAGCATAATCTGATTTGTATGTAAAGCATCTAGACGCTGACGGTTGGTGTATTGCTCCAAATCACAAAAAAAAATCTCACCCTGGACTAGAGCTAGCAAAAAGGCTCCTTCGCTGTTCGGCTGATACCGACAATTGACCACTCCGCTAAATTTACTTATTTTGTAATACCCCTAAAGGATGATAGGGGTGACAAGAGTTTTGGACCACCTGGTAGTTTTACGAAGCCAAAATATTTCTCAATTCAACGACTCAATCTAATAGGTTTTCTTTTTTTTGCTTGTTAACTGTCAAGATATCCTTACATGAAGGTAGAAGTTTACAAATTACTTAAAACCTTAAACGGTAAAATAAATCGGGAAATTCTTGGTGGAAGTAAGAAAAGAAAGAAAGAAAATTAAAAGATAAAAAACAAACAAAAATCAATCATAGGAGTGAGGTCTGTTTTTTCACTCAATCTTAATAAAGCCACACTGTGTGCGTGTTTGTCTGCGTGTGTTCACTGACGCCATTAATTTTGTTTTTACGTAAAATTTTGTACGTTAGTTTATGACCAGAACTGGTGGGTATTAAGTTGATCACATATGGGAGCGATTTTCTTTTCTTTTCTTCTTGTTCTTACTATAGTACACCACATAGAAATTGTGAAAGACAAAAATTAATCGACACATATCAAATTAACTGTGGACTTATACCATCAGCAGTAGATTCTACTACTACTAATAATAATAATAAAAATACTGATAATAATAATTATTATTATTATCAGTATTTTTATAATCATTATTAGTAGAAGTATTAGTATTATTATTATTATCATAATTATCAGTATTAAATAATAATAATAATAATAATAATAATAATAATAAATGCGAATGTAGCAAACTAGTACAAAGGGAGTACAAAACTAGACAGGACTAGGTTGGGAAGGTGATCAACTGAGCAAAAAATTAAATTTTGACCATACAACAAAATGGTATATGCATAAACCAGAATCTGTTCTTGAGAACGAAACGCATAAAATTCTCTGGGACTTTGAAATAAAAACGGACCACCTTATCCCAGCAAGAACACTATACCTAGTGTTGATTAACAAAAAAGAAAGAACTTGTCAACTGGTGGATTTTGCAGTTCCAGCAGATCATAGGGTGAAGCTAAAGGAAAATGAAAAAATGGACAAATACCTAGATCTTGCCAGAGAACTGAAAAAGTTATGGAATATGAAAGTCAAAGTGATACCAATTGTAGTTGGTGAACTTGGAACGGTCCCAAAAGGATTGGAAAAGGGTGTGGAAAGTCTGGAAATCAGAGGAAGGATTGATACTATCCAGAACACTGCACTGCTGCAATCTGCCAGAATACCCAGAATAGTCCTGGAGACCTGAGGAGACTTACTATCACTCAGACTCCAGTGAAAGACCATCAGCTAATGCTGATGTGAAAACTCAAAAGGAGTAAATAAATAAATAAATAAATAAATGAATAATAATAATAATAATAATAATAATAATAATAATAATAATAATAATAATAATAATAATAATAATAATGTAGTTGGTGCTCTTGGAACAGTCCCCAAGAGTTTGGAAAAGAGTCTGGATGAGTTGGAAATCAAAGGAAGAATGGTGGCCATCCACACAACATCATTGTTAAAAACGGCTAGAATACTTTGAAGAATACAAACGACCTAAGGAGACTTGCTGTCACTCAGCCTCTAGAGATAAGTCGTGTGTGAAAACTTTCATTTTAGTGAAATAATAATAATAATAATAATAATAATAATAATAATAATAATATAATCTTTATATACTAATACACGTGTTCCTTAATTGTACGGCCGTTATCATCTTGCAATACCCTCTGGTTAAAAATGAGACCGTCTAAATCGTCCAAAGAAGAAAAAGCGTGAAAGCTAATCTGTTTCAATCAAAAAACTTCAATTGAAAAGAATGAGAGAGAGAGAGAGAGAGAGAGAGAGAGAGAGAGAGAGAGAGAGAGAGAGAGAGAGAGAGAGAGAGTTAAATCATGATTATTATCCTTTTTGCATATTGCAATATCTCTTTAGTAAACATATGAAACGTTGTAAGAGATAAATTATCATACTCTGATATTTCCACAGATCCTGCTAAAAATAATGATAATAATAATATTAATAATCAAAGTGGTCAAAGTGATTAGTGCACTTGGAACGGTCCCAAAACGCAAAAAGACTAGAGGATCTGAAAATCAGAGGAGGAATTGAGACCATCCAGACTACTGTACTGCTGCAATTGGCTAGAATACTCAGAAGAGTCCTGAAGACCTGAGGAGACTTGTCACTTAGACTCCAGTGAAATACCGTCAGCTAACGCTGATGTGAAAAACTCAAAGGAGTGAAAATAATAATAATAATAATAATAATAATAATAATAATAATAACAATAACAATAATAATAATATAATAATAATAATAATAATAATAATAATAATAATAATAATAATAATAATAATAATAATAATCTCTGCCCACGAGAGCAGACCTAGAATTGAAGAAGAGAACCTGTCTTCTAGTATATTTTGGCGTCCCGGGTCGACCACCGAGTTAAAGTGAAAGAAATCGAAAAGATAGACAAATACTTGGACCTTGTCAGAGAAACTGAGAAAACTGTGGAAACATGAAGGTCAAGTTTAGTAGCAATTGTAACTGGTGCGCTTGGAATGGTCCCCAAAGCTCTGGAAAAATAATTTGGGTGAATTGGAACTCAGAGGAAGAATCAAGACCATACAAACTACAACATTGTTAAGATTGGCTAAAATAGTAAGAAGAGACCAGAGAGGAGACTTTGCTTTCACACAGCCTCCAGTGAAACCACCCGCTACGATAATGATGATAATAATGATAATAATGTGGAGACAGGTATTAGACAATCAAACATGTATTAAGCGAATGTAACACACTAGGACGATGAGAATACAAGGCTAGGCAGGATAACAGTATTGTTAAAATAGCAAGAATACTCAAAAGAGTCCTAACGTGAGGAGACTTGTTGTCCCTCAAACCCCAGTAAAAGAACACAACGCGATTGAAATAATAATAATAATAATAATAATAATATAATAATAATAATAATAGCCAAAGGAAAGAGCAAAGAAATGATAGTAGACACAAG
>CM042143.1:114801563-114811803 GCA_023376005.1 Doryteuthis pealeii | reverse complement strand
AGCCAAGTTTCTGCATGTTTTCCAGGACGTCCTCTTCAAGTATTCTAAGCTGCTGTCAAAAACTGGTTGGGAAAAAAATCGCCCATAGAGGACCAAAACAGTTATAATTGATGAAATTCCTATTTAGTATTAAGTTAATAAAGTAGATATGGATGGGCTTAAGCATAAATGCATAAAACCAAATGAGACATTATATTTGCAACACTCGCCTTTCTCACTTTTCTTTTTACTTCTGCCGCGTATTAAAAAAATTAAATGAATGAAATAAAATATATTCTGCTGGTATTAAAAAATTAGGCAAAAAAAAAAAAAAATCTTTGCCTCGTCAGTGATGGGCTTAACATCAAGGAAAATAAAACCCTTCCGCCCCCAAATTACGGAAAGTCAACAAAACATTCGCTCCCGCCGAGTGCGCCGATCCTGGCTGCGACCTGTACATTCTCGCAACAGTTATAAAGTTTCATATATTAATACAAATCCAACCAATTTTACAGAGTCAAATCATGTGAGATTTCATTACGTCTTCTTTACTACTTCACTCACTACACACTACCTACAAACTTTCCGCTAATAATCAATCAGACTTTTTACCATCACTCACTCCAATAATGCTGATTTGTCTCAACAACCGTGGTTAGATTTGATGAATAAAGACCAAGACAGTTTCCATCTCAATGTCTGATTGGGTATTATCGTATTTCTCGAAGTTTGACACTATGGACACATGGGCCTATGGTGGATTAGTAGTTAGGTTAAGATCCCAGTTTTAAGTGACCCAGTGTATCCCTCTGGATTCCGGCTTCAATCCTGAGTAGAGCCAGTACATAGAAAAATAAAATTAACACTTATCTCTTCTACCCCAGCTAGTTAGCGGAATGAGACAGGATACCCTCTGTTGGATGCATTGAATAAAGGGTTGGTTAAGTCGAAGTTCCACCCCGTTGATTTGGCTCCCGGTATTACGACAAGAAAGGTCCCGAGTTCGAAGAAGAAGCATTCCCGAGTCCGAGTAGGTTCCCGGGTCCGATACAGCAAATATCTTAAGCGGGAGAGGGGCAATTCGGCCACGGAAACGTAATTTGATAACAAAATAACAAGAAAGATGAGGACCAACTAGTCCAATAATGCAGATTAATGATATTACGTATTTTGACGGCATAAAAGATGTACCACCATTTCAGCAGGGCAGACTTCAAGAAAAAAAAAGGTTGTCGTCGGGGTGGCCTAAATCATGATAACAGCCAATCAGCGAGGGAAAGCTCGCATCCCTTTCACTATCGCTAGCACCAAGGAATTTGGTTTTTGCGTCTGAGGTGAGCGCCACAGCCTAGCCACCATCAGCTCCTTACTTACCGCCACATATCCATCTGTGCTTACTCAATACGCTGAGTTGGCGAGGGCACGTGTCAACTAGGAACGCTCTACCGACTGAGGCTAAGCATTATATGTGTGAAAACAGTCCGTAGCTGTGAACACAAGCGCAGAAACATAGTCGCATAAAAGCAATGTGGAGTAGAGGCAAGCAAATTTTGGAGTAGAGGCAAGCAATTGGATAGACGGCAAGCAATAAGCACTAGACTTAGGCGTAAGGTAAAAACTGGCGAAGCTGGTTTATGAGCATCATAAGAAGATTAGCCTAGCCATGTGAGCGTCTCAAACCTTTCACCTACGATGTATAAGATGGCAGGGCAATTTTTTGAGCCCAAAAAATTTGGGGAATAATGTTTCTTATATAACCGGTCAAAGAAATAAATGTTTCTTATATACCGTCAAAACGTAGTTAATTAAACAGGTCTCTTAGAAATAGCAGAAATATATGACTAAAATATCTAATGCCAGCGAATTCTCTGGTGTACTTTCATGCAGACTTCAGAAGTGCAATAAGGGACAACTTATAAATAATTATTTCAGTCATCCCTTAAAATGAAGCACACACTCTCCTGTGGAGGGTGGGGTGATACAAATACTTGAGAGGATGTTGAGAACAAAATGGATAAATAGGGCGCGACAGGTTGGTACCAAAACCAAAACTAGGTTTCTTTAATTTTTTTATTAATTAAAGAAAATTAAAATTTAAAAAAGCTAGATAGGAGGTCGGAGAGGCCCCCTCCGATCAATCGTCTGGTCACGTCAACCCCTTCGCACCTATATGATTGCCTCAATCCTTTTTATCATATTGGTGCTAGAAGGCGCGGACTGAGGGCCTTCAAGTCCTGTAAATGACGTTAAACTCAATCTAATGATGAGATTCTAGTTTTGGAGGTCTGTGTAGCACCCATTCATTACCATTGCTCCCAGGTCCACTGACCCGGAGTGGTAGTACCTGTTAGGGTCCCATATATGGGTTACATAGGAAAATGTGTTTATAAAAAATAGTGTATGCATTAAGAATTAATTTATTCCAAAACTTTAGTTTGATTCATTCATGATTGTTTTTTTTTTAATTTTTCAAATTTAAACTTAATATTTCAATCACAATTTTTAAAAATCATTTATTTTAACCAATAGATGTGAACTTAAAAGGTACTACCTCTCCGGGTCAGAGTGGACCTGGGCACAATGGCGATGAAGGGGTACTCCACATTCCCCAGACCTCTTAGAACTGGAATCTCACCATCAGATAAACTTTAACGTCATTTCCGGGCCATTTAAGACCCTCATCCACTGCTTTCTAGCACCAATATGATAAAAAAAAAAGGTTGGGGCTTGTCATAAGGGCAAAATGGTTGGGGCTATCATATAAGTGCTAGGGTTTGACGTGACCAGCCAATTAATCGTCGGAGCGCTCCGACCGCCCGTCTAGCTTTTTTTAATTTTAAGTTTCTTTGATCTTAATTTCTCTAAGTGAACCTGGGAGTAATGGCGATGAAGGGGTACTCCACGCCCATCACAACTCCAGAATTGGAACCTCGCCATTAGATCCAGGACAATTACAAAAAGAAGTAAACATGAACGTAAAATGAACGCGATTCCCTAACTACTAGGTATAAAATAACCCCTAAACAGGTCGACATGCCTTAAAAATCAATCAAAAAGTTACATAATTTGTTGTTAAAATGACCAAATCAACAAGACGGTGTATTTATTCGTTATGATTTTTTATGTGGAAAAGAGGACAAGCTATATGGATTTCCCGAGTGTACATGTTAGAAATCAACTCACGATGGTCCACAAGTTGGGCACGTGTATTCAGAGAACCACACAGGTTCTTTTGTGTCTGACATTTATTTCTTTGTCCCCACCCCAACGAAGTCTACGATTGAAATCAGTAATGAACAACAACAACAAACATATGCAAAAGTTCAAACGGTAACAAGCAATAAGCCAAAGTAATGGGAAAGACAAATCTATCTTACTACAACAAAAACAAAATAAAACAAAACAAAGAGTGTGGGGGGGGGTGAAAAGGAGAGGGTATATTTTAGGGTGAGGTATCTTAAGAAGAAACTTTGCAACAGGAAACAAAAAAGACAGGGCGAGTGAAACGGCCATTTGTCTTTCTCGCTTATCCGTCTAAGGTCTTGACGAAACGTATTTGTCAATATATGTTAATTGTTTTGGTGTTGTTAAAAAAGAGAGAGGGTGGGGAGTGTGTGTGTGTGTGTGTGTGTGTGTGTGTGTATGAGAGAGAGGGGGAAGCGGGGAGGGAGAGGAGAGAGTGTGTGTCAGAGAGAGAGAGAGAGAGAGAGAGAGAGAGAGAGAGAGAGAGAGAGAGAGAGAGATGGAGTTGTATTTTACGTGCTTGTTTTTTCTTTTTTATCTCGCAAAATTAATTCATGGCACAAAGCACGAGCCTCTGAGGTCCCTTTTATTATTGATATTGTTATTTGCATTGTTTGCCTTCATTGGGAATGAGAGGGTTAAAAAAAGCTGGGGGTTGAAAAGTAAAGAGGGAGAAAATAAATGAATGTTACGTTTGTTTTTGTTTTTTTACGGCATATCAACTACGGTGGGTCATTTTATGCCGGCAAAGTTTTGAATAATTCGTAGCGATACTTTTGAGGAAAGAGTTTAAACTCATTTTTTTGTTGTTTTTTGTAAACAAATTTCCTATTTAACCCGTAGATGGGACACTAACAGGTACTACCATTCCGAGTCAGAGTGGACCTGGGAGCAATGGTGATGAAGGGGTACTCTTCACTTCCCAGAACAGGAACCTCACCAACATGAATGGTAAGATGGAGGTAATAATAAATTAAGCGGGACCTGTGGATATAGCACAGTATGATAATCTAATTATTACATGGTTTGATACGTTTACTCAAGAGCTATTGCTAAATAATTCAATATGTAAAATTTATAATAATATTGATGTAACATTTTTATTATTAAGACAGAAAGTGAAGAAAAAGGACATGCAACACACAACAATATAATAGAATGAAAGAAAGAGTACGTGAAAGATCGAGTGAGGGGGTGAACGCGCGGAAGCGATGAAGCTGATCTGTTTTAATCGAACATAATAAAATGATGAAAAGGAGGAACGAAAGAAAAAAGAGTGAGAGAGAGTTCAATAAAAGATATACTTTTTTACACATTAAAGTATTTTGCAATAGCTCTTAGGTAAACATATTATATTCTGTAATAATTAAATTATCATACTATGGTATATCCATAGGTCCCGCTAGAAAGTAATATTGTTATTGCAACACATCGTAGATTGAAACGGAAAGAAATCGAAAAGTTGGGAATTACCATAGAACTTAAAGAAATTGGTGAAAAAGAAAATGTTATTAGCGCACCTTAAAAGTATGTGAAGATTACTGAATAGAGATTGGAAAAACGAAAAGGATTAAAAGTCTGTAGTAATCATAAAACTGTAAAGATCACATCAGCTTTGAGGATATTCACTGTTATTTGATCTCGAATGTTAGCTAATGGAATCTATTAATATCTCTCAAAGAGTCCCAAGTAATATTAAAATGAATGAAAAACTAAGAAAGGTGTATCACCGGAGGTTGAGAAAGATAAAAGAATAGTTAAAAGGGATGAAGAGATGTTCCAAATAGCTTCGGTTACAGATATACAAATAGTTAAAAGGGATGAATAGATGTTCGTGAATGATTTTGGGGAACGTTTTTTTTAGAATAGTCGCGAGAAGATTCTAATAAATAAATCAAAGGACTTTGAAATCAATGATATCATTCAAGTCTCAACACCGTTGTGGTAATAATGAGAGAGTACTGTACTTGATTGCATATGGGACATCGAATATCCTATAGAATATATCCTTTAGATAACAAACGAAGTTGAAGCTAATGTTTGGCCATACATCAAAGAATACCAGTATGAGTATATGACATAAGACATAAGACTTACATGACGTCTTTCATACTATTCGCATATGAGAGTCAGTTTCCAAGTTCAGACTTGGTACTTTTACAGTACTCAATATGTGATATATTATACAAAAAAAAACTGTATTGATAAATCTATGTACAGCAATTGCTCAGTCGGTAAAGCGTCCGCATAGGAACCATAAAGTTCCTGGTTCGATATCTGTACTTGCCAACTCAGCGTATGAGTGGCACAGGTAAAGTATGGAGTTGATGGCAGGCGTGGTACTCCACCTCAGATGCAAAAACAATCTCATTGGTCTAGCGCTAGTGAAAAGGGGATAGACTCTCTCGCTGTCTGGCTGATACCGAATTTAGGCCACCATGGCCACTTTACTTGCACTTTTTATTTTTATATATAATAGTGATATCGATTTGGAAAAGATTATGGGTCTACCGCGGTTTCGATCGTAATGATATCTTCAGGACCCTACACCATCTAGAATATATATATATATATATATATATATATATATATATATATATATATATATATATAGTTCATATCTAGCACGAGCCTAATTGCATTTCACATAGCACTACTATCTGTGGGAAAGAAAGAAATCCAAACATTCTCCAATTATGATTAAATAGCAGGGCAGACTGGGTTCTTTAACCTTAGTTTGGCAACAGGTCTAGAAGGAAAATTCTGAATTTAAACCTGTTAAACTCCACTTGTGTCACATAAATTTACCTTGTGTTACATCCTGCTCGTATTTGACGGCATATAGGACGCATTTTTCTTTTCAAAATTTTGGCTAAAAAGATAGGTGAAATTTGAGACCTCCCTAGACTGATCTTCTCTATGATGCTCACTAACTCAGCTTGCGCTCAGTAATTTTACCTACCCTAAACTGCCAAATTGCTTTTATACAGCTATGTTTCTGCTTGTGTAATGCACAGCTAGATTGTTTTTAACAATTTTCGGCTCAAATACAATAAAAAACCTTTTTTTCCCTGAATCTGACCTGCTGAATTAAGAGTGATACAGTAAATTAGTTTGAGAGAGAGGGGGAGAGTGAAAGAGAGAGAGAGAGAGTGAGAAAGAGTGAGAGATGGAAAGAGAGAGAGAGAGAGAGAGAGAGAGTTAGACAGACAGACATACAGTCAGACAGACCGGGTGCCTTAAATGGGACTTAGACATTTTAGAGCAAATAAAATAAAATATTAGCTAAGCAGGCAAGCGTTACACACAAGCCCTGACTCATGACACCTTGAAGGAGATCGAAAGCCAAGAACGTTAGAAAAGAATCTAGCGAAACCTAATGAATATCAGTGAAATGCATTATTACTCTTCTCCGTGCTGGAATAACTAAGAAGAAAACGGTCGAAAATCAACTGGAAACAAAAGTGAGATGGCTTTTGCCGATAAACAGTTAACAAATAATAAAGGAAAATTACCGAACGTACACACTCGGTTCGCTTGAACGAATTAAGCGATTTTTTCTCTTTCTCCTATTTTCTCTTTATGGCTCTCTCATCTATCGAACTGGAAATGCTTGTTGGTTGGGTGCATTTTACGGCATGTCAACCCTTGTTGGGTTACTTCATGTCTCGTATATTTTTCTAGCCCCCTTTTTTGAATATTGAAAATGTTTGGTTGGTTGGTTGGGTGGTTTTTACGGCATGTCAACCCTTGTTGGGTTATTTCATGTCTCGTATATTTTTCCAGTCCCTTCTTTTTTTGAATATTGGAAATGTTTGGTTGCTTGGTTGGATTTTACGGCATATCAACCCTTCTTGGGTTACTTCATGTCTCGTTTATTTTTTCAGTTCCCCTTTTTTAGATATTGAAAATGGTTGGTTCGTTGGTTGGAATTTACGGCATGTCCACACTTATTGGGTTACTTCATGTCTTCAAGGGTATTAGCGCTAAGTGAAATGCAATTACCACGTCCAGGATTTGAACTCGGGGCGACGAGTCCATTTCTCATGACTTTAACCATTACACCACGCGCTTCCTACTTTTTTGTCATATATGTACTAGAAGGCTGTGGCTAAGTGTATTAGTATCCTGGGTATCACGTTAAACTTGATTTGACGGTGAAGTTCCAATTCTGGAGCTTTGAAGAATGTGGAGTAACCCTTCATTACCATTACTACCAGGTCCACTCTGAGTGGTAGTACCTGTTAGGGTCCCATCTATGGATTGAATTGAAAAACACAGGAGTTTGAAAAATCTGTTAAAAATTGAGTTTAATATTAAAACTGAGTAACCATCAAGAATGAATAAAACAAAACGTATTTGGCATAACAGGGGTTAACTTGCCGTAAAATCAAACCAACCAAGAAAACAGAGCAACAGAAGGTGAATTCAATCAGCATTCTCTTCCCATCTGAGACATAATTTTATGGATAATTGATATACTTTTGAAATAACTTGTATTAGATATAAGGTACCGCCCAGTGAAGATATTTTAATAGTTTTAAAAGTTAAAGGGTGTTCTTGGTGAAAAGAATATAAAAAGATAACGTTAAAAAATATGACTAAAAATTTTAAATGTTCCATAAAGATATTTGTTTGTGAATGATGTAAATTTCAAAATTGATGTATGTTTCATCATTCATTTCCTTAACTCTTTACCTACTTTACGCTGTTCACGTTGGCTTTCCTACCACGACGCAAATTTCGATACACTTCGTTTGGCAGAACGTTCCTATTTACAAAGTGTGTCAAAAAAGATATTTGTACATTTTGACTCATCTTGCATTCTGAAAAGCTAAGGTCCGATTTATTATTTATTTATATCTTGGTAAATATAGTTTATAAATCTGTACTTTTTGACACACCTTGCATTATGAAAAGAATTAACGTTACATTTATTGTTCATTCCTATCTACAACTTCAATATCGGTACTTTTTTTTGACACACCTTGTACATTTACAGTTCCTCAGTTTGCAATAATAATAATAATAGAACATTATTTGAATAGAATGGGATCTGAGGTGAATAGATAGTGAACTTTTTTTTTTTTTTATCATACAGGTAAAAAAATACCTTGGAAATTTAGAAAGCAAATGGTTAATTTGTCAACATATGTAAATATGGAATAATTACTTTTCAATTCAGAATATGGGAATATTAACAAGACTATATATATATATATATATATATATATATATATATATATATATATACATCCAGTTTCCATAACATCCCGTGTACACACACACACAAAATATATATATATGTGGAAAGGTAGACAAACATGGGATGTTATGGAAACTGGATGTTTATTACATCCCGTGTTTGTCTACCTTTCTCCACATACTGACGGATTAACCTCCTCACATTTCTCCCATATATATATAATATATATATATATATATATATATATATATGTGTGAGTGTGTATGTGTGTGTGTGTGTGTGTGCGCTATCACTTCTGCTTTGTGGGTGATGAGGATAGGGTATTGCATGTGGTATGATGACAAAAAATATATATTTAACTTTCCATAAAATTGTGTGCATGTATAAATATATATGTGTGTGTGAGAGAGAATTATTAATATTGATCATATAATTTGCTATATTCATAATTAAAGAGTGCTCAATATCATTAATAGAACACGTATATCTCTAAGTTATTGTAGTAAAGTCAACAATGCTTGTCAACTTTCAGTTTCTCAATTCTGCAATTATAAATTCGAATTGGTTTGAAAATCGCATAGGCGAGAAACTGACAGTTACCAAGTAATGTTCACTTTATGCTTTCGCTAGCCCAACTTTATATATATATATATATTAAATTTATATATATATATATATTAAATATATTGGGTTAAAAAAGGAAACAACAACTTCGACTTACCGATGGGAGCCTACGACTCAGCCCAATTATCTGACTTGGTGGGAATCTATATAATACACTCATTAGGTGATATAGTCCCACCATCCCAAATAGGTATTTACCGGGATGACGGGCTGATCCTCGTTCCTAATAGTAACGGCCCCCTAACGTCAAGTATCGCGAAAAAAATAGTTAGCACCTTCCAAAAATTAGGACTAAGAATTGAAGTCAAACCAAACTGCAAGATAGTGAATTTTCTAGATATTACATTGAATCTGGAAACGAATACCTTCCAACCTTTCCACAAGGAAGGGCACATACCACTATATGTGAATATAAACTCTAACCACCCCAAATCCATACTAGATAAGATCCCTCACTCTATAAATATAAGAATCAATAGACTGTCGGCTAACAATAGGATCTTTAAAAACAATAAATCCTTCTATGATGATGCTCTGAAGGACAGTGGATATACCAATAATCTACAATATATTAGTAAACAGGAACTAAATAGTGTGAATGGGCCAGGTAATTCAAGGAATAGGACACGCAAAGTAATTTGGTTTAACCCCCCTTACTGTAGAATAGCAAAATTAGGCATAGGTAGAACTTTTCTTAACCTAATAAATACACACTTTAACCAAAGCAATCCTTTAAGCAAAATACTAAACAGAAATACCCTGAAAATTAGCTACTCATGTACTCCCAATATGAGTAGCATAATTAATGCCCATAATAAAAAGATATTGAATGAATATCACAAGAATCTAGAAGAGAACACTAATATAAACTTAAATAGCCCCAGAACTAGAGACAGCAACCTGAACACAGGGAAATGCAATTGTAGAGAGACTCAGCAATGCCCTTTAGATAGAAACTGTCTAGCCAGCAATATAATATACGAAGCCCAAATATCAGCTCGTAACAGCCCGGAAAACACCATGCATTACCTCGGGATTACTGCTGGACCATTCAAGCAAAGGTATTACACCCATAGGCATTCCTTTAACAACCCCGCACTATCTAACCAAACGGAATTATCCAAGCACTACTGGGCAATCAAGAACTCAAACAACGACCCGGTGGTTAAATGGAGAATTGTCAGAACT
>CM042143.1:114794063-114796563 GCA_023376005.1 Doryteuthis pealeii | reverse complement strand
TGCATTCCTTAAATGAATAAAAGCAAAAAGAATAAAGAAAACACCCGTCGAGCGGTATATAAAAAAAAATTTTAAATAAAAATTTAATTCAATTTATTTTGTTTAAAGAAAAATTAAATTTTAAAATTCAATGTTAGAGAGTTTGTATCATAATTAAGTAAATTAAAAGTTATTAAAGGAGTAGAAAAAATAAAAACAATTTGAAATGGAAACTTAGTCCTGTGTTTGTCAAATAAAATGTCACGTGCATCTATTATTTATCATTTAAATAATTATCTTTACACATAAATTCTACACAAAATCGTTGGCATTTGTAAACTTTTCAGTTAAGCTCTTGATACTGAAAAAATTACTATTTCTCATTCGTAAATACTTTTCTCGTAACACACTATTCATTATAGAACTTATAATATATAGAGAATATAATAAATTAAAATAAACTATAAATATAAATATATAATACCAAGCATGTACTTATTGAAACTTGTTTTAAAAAACAATAAGTGGCATATCTAAATTTTGAGTGTATATATTACAAGGTTGTTCTTTATTCTGTGTATTGACGACTTTGGGTAATGTGACATAAGCAGCGACGTAGTTTCGGTTACAGACAAATTAAGACTGAATCTCCATTACTAATAAAAACACTTTTTTCTCTATCTTTCACTATTTAAAAAAAAATTAACAAATTGATATTTTTATTTTTAATCTTTTGATCAGATAACACATCTAATTGACTGCACAATTTATTTACCGCCGAAGAAAACTTAATGAAGTAAAGATTCCTTGAAGTCAACATTCATTCTTCATTTAGCCTCTAAATAATAAAAGAAATCCGGTAAATATTTCAAAAGGTACGGACATTAAAAAAGGCATTAATTATTTAATGTGAAACTAAAGACTGCAAAGCACGATTTAGAGGAAATAAACGTGAACTAAGTCTATGTTCCGTAGGAAGGGAGCATCAAAATTTAGATAGCGGATATGTATGCCGAAAATTAATGAAAAATTGTGATATTATGAAAAGTAACTGGTACCTATTACTTAAACATAACATTTATTATCTAGATGTAGATATGATATAAATTATTCATTTATATATCTAGATAAAAATTTAAAATAACTTAAATTATTTATTTTTTTAAATGCATGTCACGATGTCATTGTGTCTATTAACTTTAACTTTTAACTTAACTAATCAAGTCATTTTATAATCTAATAAAGATATACTGCTAATTCAACTGTTTGGTTTGGTTTGGTTGGTTGAGTTTTACGGTATGTCAGCCCCTTGGGTTATTTTATGCCGAATACTTCTATTGGTAATTTGGTATTCAAAAATGTTTAATGCCGACAAAGTTTTGAAATAATTTCATTTTAATTTCATTTTAAATGGATAATACAAATTTGTGAACAGTTACTACCACTCCAGGTCAGAGTAGATCTTTGAGTCATAATAAGAAATCGGGACTCCACGCCAACCTGATCTCCAGAACCGTAGCCTCACCCTCAAATTCAGTTTTGTGTCATACTCAGGACACTTTTTACGGGGGTTGTCTACCATTCTTCAGAGTAGGGGGACAAAGTTTATGTGCTGGACATATGCTGAAAGGGGGCGGATTAACTTAATAAAAAATTGTGATATTGTGAAAAGTACCTGGTACCTATTACTTAAACATAACATTTATTATCTAGATGTAATATAGATAATTCGTCTATATATCTAGATAATAAATTAAAATAATTTATAATTTTTTTTTATTTAAATGCATATCATAGCTATATCCAAAAAATCAGCTGCTACTAGTTTTAAAAGCGAATTAAAAATAATTAAATCTATTATTTAAGGTCAAACTTTGTCTAAATCGATAAGAAGTAACATAAAGACCATCATAAAAAAAGAAAAATATCATTACATTAGCAATTTATTTTTAATATATTTAAAACGATTTGTTTTGGTCAATTTTGTTCGCCGACGACATTTTTGGTTCTTTTTAAGTGTTTCTTTTTTTTTTTTTTTTTACTTGTATACAATTTTAATGTAACATTTGCAATTGTAAAATATTTACCAAAAATCAGGTAATTATCCGATTTTAATGAAATTTTCAGTATTGATTTATCAATTAATGAACTTTATAATGCATCAGTTATTTTATTTCAGAACTTTAATTAAGTATTTTTGCTCGAAAAATTAATATATAAAATTCATTTAAATTATGAAAAGCCTGATATTAAGTTTAAAATGTTATATTTTTAGATTCTAAAAATAAATATCTATTTAATGCAAACCTTATTTTATTACATCAAAGTGACCTGAAAAACATTTTATTACATCAAAGAGACCTGAAAAAAAAGTGTGAAAGTTTTTAAATAAAATAAATAATGCATTATAAAGATCATTCTTTGATAAATAAACACTGAATATTTCATTAAAATCCGATAATTCCCTGATTTTTGGTAAATTATTTTCTGTAGGTGTGTGTGTGTGTGTGTGGGCTAAAGT
>CM042143.1:114784063-114789063 GCA_023376005.1 Doryteuthis pealeii | reverse complement strand
TTATATATGTATGTATATATATTATTATGTATATGTATATATATTTATATTATATATATATGTATGTATTATATTATATATTATATATATATATATGTATGTATATGTATATATTTATTACGTATATATATATATATATATGTATGTATATGTATATATTTTATTACGTATATATATATATATATTTATGTATGTATAGTATATATTTATTACGTATATTATATATTATTATATGTATATATTATTACGTATATATATATATAATTATGTATATATATATATATATATTTATGTATGTATATATATATATATTTATGTATGTATATATATATATGTATATATATTTATTATGTATATTATATTTATGTATATATATGTATATATGTATATATATTTATATGTATATTATATTTATGTATGTATGTATATATATATTATATTATATATATATATATATATGTATATATATATATTATTATATATATATATATGTATGTATATGTATATATATTATTATATATGTATATTATTTATATATATATTTATTATGTATATATATATATATATATGGATTTATTATGTATATATATATATATATATATATTATATATATATATATATATATATATATTATGTATGATTTATTATGTATATATATATATATATATATATATATATATATATGGATTATTATATATATATATATATATTATATATTATATATATATATATATATATATATATATATATATATATATATATATATATATATATATATATATATATATATAATATATATATTATATATATATATATATATTATGTATATATATATGGATTTATTATGTATATATATTTTTTTTTATTATGTATATATATATATGGATATTATGTATATATATTTTTTTTTATTATGTATATATATATGGATTTATTATGTATATATATATTTTTTTTTGATTATGTATATATATATATATGGATTTATTATGTATATATATATATATTTTTTATTATGTTATATATATATTATATATATATATATATATATATATATATATATATATATATATATATATATATATAATATATATATATATTTGGATGTATGTATATATATATAGAGAGAGATTTGTATATGTGGATAAAATTTAGAAACAAACACGGGATGTTATGATGGATGGAAATTTATAGTCGATACTTGAGCATTTCGGTTTACAATGAAAATATTCATCAGGAATGTGAAAAAAAAAAAAATCATATATATATATATATATATATATATATATATATATATATATATATATATATATATATATAATATATACATACATACATACATACTGTATATGTATGTACATGTATATATGTATTTGTATATACATATATGTGTGCATATTTATATATATATATATATATATATATATATATATATATGTGTGTGTGTATGAGTGTGTGTGTACGTTAGTGTGTGTGCGTGTCTAATGTATTTTTTTTTCCTGTTATACGCATTTAATGAAAATCTTAAATAACTTTCGATGTAATAACTGGAAAAAAGCTCGAAAAATATCAACTATATTCAAGTTTTTAAATTGACCTTTCGCGTGTAGTTTGATAAACACATATTCAAGTTTTAAAGGCAAAAATATTTTTTACTACTCAATGTATATATATATATATATATATATATATATATATATATATATATACACACGCTGTGTGGGATATTCATAGTTATGCCAATATACAATTCAATATATATATATATATATATATATATATATATATATATATATATATATATATATATATATATAATAAATGAATGTGCTGAAGAAGATATCAGAAGAACTGAAACACGTGTCGCTAGTGTAAATAATGATTTTTTTTTAAACATAATCCATTTTGCGGACCTTATGTTTTTATAAATATTTAATTTTCTCACGTTGGACCCATAACACACACACACACATTATAATTATATTATATATATATATATATATATATATATATATATATATATATATATATATATATATAGGTGATAGATAGATAAATAGGTAGGTTATCTAATTATTTTAATTATAAAAACAATCCCCGGTAATTTTATTATTTTCTAGAATTTCGGGTAATTTTATTTAATTATTTTACCTCTAAAGGGGAACGGTTTAACTCAGTCGGTAGAGCATTCGCCTAGAAAACACAAGGTTCCGGGTTCGATATCGGTTCTCGCCAACTCATGAGTAGCACATCCTAGGATAATCTGATTAGTATGTAAAACATCTAGACGCTGACGGTTGGTGTATTGCTCCAAATCACAAAAAAATCTCACCCTGGACTAGAGCTAGCAAAAAGGCTCCTTCGCTGTTCGGCTGATACCGACAATAGACCACTCCGCTAAATTTACTTATTTTGTAATACCCCTAAAGGATGATAGGGGTGACAAGAGTTTTGGACCACCTGGTAGTATTACGAAGCCAAAACATTTCTTGATTCAACGACTCAATCTAATAAGTTTTCTTTTCTTTTCTTTTTTTTTTTTTGCTTGTTAACTGTCAAGATATCCTTACATGAAGGTAGAAGTTTACAAATTACTTAAAACCTTAAACGGTAAAATAAATCGGGAAATTCTTGGTGGAAGTAAGAAAAGAAAGAAAGAAAATTACAAGATAAAAAACAAACAAAAATCAATCATAGGAGTGAGGTCTGTTTTTTCACTCAATCTTAATAAAGCCACACTGTGTGCGTGTTTGTCTGCGTGTGTTCACTGACGCCATTAATTTTGTTTTTACGTAAAATTCTGTACGTTAGTTTATGACCAGAACTGGTGGGTATTAAGTTGATCACATATGGGAGCGATTTTCTTTTCTTTTCTTCTTGTTCTTACTATAGTACACCACATAGAAATTGTGAAAGACAAAAATTAATCGACACATATCAAATTAACTGTGGACTTATACCATCAGCAGTAGATTTTACTACTACTACTAATAATAATAAAAATACTGATAATAATAATTATTATTATTATCAGTATTTTTATAATTATTATTAGTAGAAGTAGTAGTATTAGTATTATCATTATTATTATCATCATTATCAGTATTAAATAATAATAATAATAATAATAATAATAATAATAATAATAAATGCGAATGTAGCAAACTAGCACAAAGGGAGTACAAAACTAGACAGGACTGGGTTGGGAAGGTGATCAACTGAGCAAAAAATTAAATTTTGACCATACACAAAATGGTATATGCATAAACCAGAATCTGTTCTTGAGAACGAAACGCATAAAATTCTCTGGGACTTTGAAATAAAAACGGATCACCTTATCCCAGCAAGAACACTAGACCTAGTGTTGATTAACAAAAAAGAAATAACTTGTCAACTGGTGGATTTTGCAGTTCCAGCAGATCATAGGGTGAAGCTAAAGTAAAATGAAAAAATGGACAAATACCTAGATCTTGCCAGAGAACTGAAAAAGTTATGGAATATGAAAGTCAAAGTGATACCAATTGTAGTTGGTGAACTTGGAACGGCCCCAAAAGGATTGGAAAAGGGTGTGGAAAGTCTGGAAATCAGAGGAAGGATTGATACTATCCAGAATACTGCACTGCTGCAATCTGCCAGAATACTCAGAAGAGTCCTGGAGACCTGAAGAGACTTGCTATCACTCAGACTCCAGTGAAAGACCATCAGCTAATGCTGATGTGAAGACTCAAAAGGAGTAGATAAATAAATAAATAAATAAATAAATAATAATAATAATAATAATAATAATGTAGTTGGTGCTCTTGGAACAGTCCCCAAGGGTTTGGAAAAGAGTCTGGATGAGTTGGAAATCAAAGGAAGAATGGTGGCCATCCACACATCATCATTGTTAAAAACGTCTAGAATACTTTGAAGAATACAGACGACCTAAGGAGACTTGCTGTCACTCAGCCTCTAGAGAACCACCAGATAAGTCGTGTGTGAAAACTTTCATTGAGTGAAATAATAATAATAATATAATCTTTATATACTAATACACGTGTTCCTTAATTGTACGGCCGTTATCATCTTGCAATACCCTCTGGTTAAAAATGAGACCGTCTAAATCGTCCAAAGAAGAAAAAGCGTGAAAGCTAATCTGTTTCAATCAAAAAACTTCAATTGAAAAGAGAGAGAGAGAGAGAGAGAGAGAGAGAGGAGAGAGAGAGAGAGAGAGAGAGAGAGGGGGGTTAAATCAGGATTATTATCCTTTTTGCATATTGCAATATCTCTTTAGTAAACATATGAAACGTTGTAAGAGATAAATTATCATACTCTGATATTTCCACAGATCCTGCTAAAAATAATGATAATAATAATATAATAATCAAAGTGGTCAAAGTGATTAGTGCACTTGGAACGGTCCCAAAACGCAAAAAGACTAGAGGATCTGAAAATCAGAGGAGGAATTGAGACCATCCAGACTACTGCATTGCTGGAATCAGCTAGAATACCGAGAAGAGTCCTGGGGATCTGAGGAGACTTGTTGTCACTCAGACTCCAGTTAAATACCACTAGCTAACGCTGGTGTGAAAAACTACTACTACTACTAATAATAATAATAATAATGATAATAATAATAATAATAATTTTGCCACCCCCAAATCCCAAGTCTCTGGAGAATGAGTGACAGCAAGACCATCACTAATATCTTTCTCGGTAATCTCATAGGCACCAGACTCGCCGAAAGTCTGCAAAGTCAGTTTCAATACTTCCTCGAATTTCTAATTCAACCAATCTCGATTCTTCTACTTTGGGCACGGTTCCAAGGGCGCCAATAATTATAAAAACAACCTAACCTTCTTGTACCATAGCTTTCCAGTTCTCAGGGGTGGGGATGGGTGGGAAGGGTAGGGGTCGTAGCGATGATGGTAATGCAGTTGGTGATGGTTGAGTTGGGCAAGTTCAGTGTTTTTGGTGAAGTATTATTCTTCTTCATATTATTATTATTATTATTGGTTGGT
>CM042143.1:114744063-114761563 GCA_023376005.1 Doryteuthis pealeii | reverse complement strand
TTTTTTTTTTTGCAAAGTTATGAGCTGTCACTCGGTCGGTTTTTTTATTTAGAGTTGTGCTAAAATTTGAGATATGAGGGAACCTTAGATACACTTATGTTAATAATTTTCCAAATTTATTACACAAAAGAAAAATATCATTCATAAAAAAATTTAAAACATATTATAATACATAATTCATTACATTCGATTTTATGGGATTTTTCTTACAACATTTTTTAAAAAATAATTCGGTTGTTTTTTGGGTTTTTTTTTTTTTAGGACTGAAACCAATTAATGGCGTTTCAGTTTCTTTCAATAGGGAAAATTAATTTGATATACGAGTAAATTGAGTTACGAGCGGAACGAATAAGACTCGTCAAGTTACGACTGTATCATGTTGTTATTTGCTTACCTAAGAATAATTTAGCACAAGGCTAAAAAAAAAAAAATTAAAAATTAAAAAATTAAAAAAAAAAAAAAAAAAAAGAAAAGAATATGTGACACCAAGTAAGGATTGAACTCACTAGCAACCGATTCACAGGACTGGTTTGCTGGTCGTTACACAACGCCGAGATATTGGGCCTATTGAGATTATAGTTTGAAGTGCAATGAGGTATAAGCGTAAGAAATATTCTCTCACTCTCTCACTCTCTCTCAGTGCATTTCAATCAATCAATAATCATATCGATTTGTCTGGCAATATGTTTTCATACCGTCTCTTCATAAATATTGATGTCCATGCGTTCGCTCTTATCTATATATCAGTATTATTAAATGATTACGACACTCAATAGTCTCTCTCTCTCTCAACAGACACACACACATACATATATATATATATATATATATATATATATATATATGTGTGTGTGTGTGTGTGTGTGTAGTGTAGTAAGAAAATTGAAAAAATACAGGTTTAAATAAGTTGAGTGGTATGTTTATTGGCCGACGCTGCAGTGTTTCGATATATTAATTAGATCTTCTTCAGGGCATTTGTTGATATAAGGAAAGGTAATAAAAAAAAATTATCACAGAATAACGAGAAACACTGCGATAGTCCTTGTTTATCAATCTGTTTAAAATTTGAAGTCTGAAGAAAGGACGCTGGGAAGGTGAACGGGGTTGTGTGTGTGTGTGTGATAAAAGTATCGAGATTGAAACAATGAATGGAACGTTAATTTTTTCAGAACACAAGGTGGACAAACAGGACAAAAAATCTCGATAGTTTTTTGACACACCTTGAATATATTTAGGCAGATATTGTTAAAGACCACAGAATATTTCTTCTTTATGATCTTCTGTGGCAGTCGTTCAAGTCTTCTTGTAATTTTTCGTAGATGGGGATCCAGATGGTGGAGAATTTGTCCCATATTTTCTACCCAAGCGCGTTTGACCATATTCGCTGGTCGTCCTCAGGGGTTTTAGTTGTAGGGTTTGTAGTATTTGTTTAGTTTTATTTATTTATTTATTCGTTTTTTTATTAAATTAGGACAGTCTGTTTTTTGTTGTCTTTAACAATACCTGCCTAAAAGATAACTTGCAGCCAAAATACAATACACACACACACACACATATATATATATATATATATATATATGTTTATTTATTTACCAGGCCCTCCGTACGAGTTGGATATGTGGCACAATGTCAATTTCTTAAGCGGAGTTCAACAGGCTTGAATTCAACTTTCCTTCTCCTAGACTGCTTACTTATGTTAAAGAGCCCTGACTGCCCTACTATTTATCCATATCTGGTAGACGAGTAGTAGGATACCGTTCCCAAGGGTATTAGTGCTATGTGAAATGCAAACAGATCGACGAGTCTATTTTGACTCTAACCGTTACACAACGCGCCTCAACTTATATATATATATATATGTGTGTGTGTGTGTGTGTTGAGTCTATGTGCAAAATATATATTGACAAATGAAGTAGGGCTTCTCATTCCTATTTTGTTTTGTTTCTTTTGTTTTAATGGCATATAAATTTTCATGGGTTATTTAGTGCAAAATCCTGAGATCCATAGTAATTCTATTTAACCCATAGCTGGGGAAATGAGAGGGTTGATTCCTTTTCTAAGGGTAATTGTATCGATAGTAAATACAATAGCGCGACTGGAGTTCGAACTCGCTTACTACGATGTCGAAGTCCAGCGCTTCAGCCATTACGCCGCGGGGAATCCCCTCTCTTTCCCTGTAAGAATAGTCATTCACCAAGCTTTATATTGGCAAGAGGTCTCGTTTATGGGTTGCCCAGTGAGACTCGAACTCACTAATAATGAATTACTAGTCTACCTTGTTAACCATTACACAACGTGAGGTATCTTCTTTCTGTGTAAGAGTATGCACATTTTACAATTTAATTCTTTGTTATTATCTATTGATTGATCAATCTGTTTTGTGAATCGATTCATTCCTCCACTAATTGTATAATACAATCGTCTTCTTTTTTTATTTAAATATATGCATATATATAAATACAACATATCTCAGTATATTCATGTCTGTCTGTCAATCTATAACAGTCCATTAATTTCATTATCTTAATTAATCTCTATTTTAGTCAATTTATTTATAATTATCGATATATCTATCTCAGTCTGTTCTTCACTCTTCCTTTTTGTCTTTGTGTTTTTCTATCAATCATAGTCTATTTTTTGCCATCAATCCCACTCTAGTCATTTCTTTCGTCTTTCTACCTACCTATCACCCTATCTATTAAGGTCCTTTTATTTCTGTCTCGTCATATCCTTTCTATCTATCTCAGTCGTCATTTCATTTCTTTCTATCTCAGTGTAATAATTTCCTTTATTTCTATCCATCTACCTATCTATTTCAGTCTATGTTGTAATTTCTTTCATTCTATCTATGTCAGAGTAGTCATTTCCTTTCTATTTTTTCTCTCTATCTGTCTATCTTCGTCTCGTCCTTTACTTTCTATGTATCTATCTATCTCAGTGTAGTAATTTCTTTTCTATCTATCTATCCCAGTCTAGTCCGTTCCTTTTTATCTAGCAATCTATTTCAGCCTTGTCCATTCTTTTTTATCAATCAACTTTTCAATCCATCTATCTTTCTGTCAATCTATCTATCTATCTATATCAGTCGAGTCATTTCCTTTCTATCTATCAATCGATCGATCGATCTATCTATCTCTGTTCAATCATTTATTTCCTATCAAACTATCAGAATGTATCTATCAAGATATCATTTACTTATCCTATTCATATATCTAGTTATTATATTCATTCATTCTATCTATCTTTTCCTACATGAATGAATAAATGCGTTTATAATTTCTTCCGGTTTCAGTAATTACAGCTAGCTTTTCCACAATTGTTTATATCCTTAAACTCCACAGAAAGCGAGCAAAACATATTTTTCTAATGCACTAAAAGTACCTTTTCGCTCACCCCTCGTCACAATATCTTTTTAGCAGATGTTAAAGAAGGAATACTTCCTTTTTATTTATTAATTATTTAGGAATATAAATTGTCCTTGTACCTAAACGAATAAATGTTGTTTTGTTTTTTTTTTGTTTTGTTTTTTTTTGTTTTTAATTTTTAAAAGAAGAAACATTCAAAACATTCATATCAAACTTTTAAAATTGTAAGAAATAAATTTTATCGATTTTTCGGAAAATGAAAAATCGATAAAATTTATTCAGAGAGTAGTTGCATTAACGAAAAATAATATTCCATTTTTCGTATGAGAATTCTCATACGAAAAATGGAATATTATTTTTCATTTAAAGAAATAAATCATCAATATTATGTTATAGGAATATAGAAATGCATACTCGTCCTTTCATGACATAGAAATGTACTGCAACTACCATCTTTCTCTTATATATATATATCAAAAAATGAAGGAAGAACTCAATACAGTGATCCCATAATAAATTTATTTCGACGAAAATTGGGGCCCATATAAATCTAAGTTGATTTAAACCGGCTCCCAAAATTTTCGCCTCATCAGATGGGTCTCAATTGTTCATAAGTGAATTGAGACCCATCTGATGAGGCGAAAATTTGGGGAGCCGATTTAAATCAACTTAGATTTATATGGGCCCCAATTTTCGTCGAAATAAATTTATTATGGGATCACTGTATTGAGTTCTTCCTTCATTTTTTGATAAATATTGCTCTGTATATAATCTAAAAGGTTATCTTACATTGAGCTCTCTTCAGTGATTTAAAGATTCGCTGTATTTATACATACTGGATCATCAATATTAGTACAGTGGATCTTAGAAATCACATATAGAATCATCCCTTACTACCAAGTTTTGGATAAATCTCTTATATATATATATATATATATATATATATATATATATATATATATGGTATTTGTGGAAAAAAAGTGACTTGCCGGAGAAAATGGTCACAGTGGTTAGTTGATTCAAGTTTCACAATGATAAGGCAGTGATATAACAAATATAAAGTGCTCAATACGTTAGTAGAGCAAATTTATTAACATAAAGGTACACGGTATTAACTTACTCGAGTTTCACCATAAGGATCTTCAGGATTAAATCTACTGGATTTATCAAGATGTTGATTAATGCCAGTCGATTACACGTGTAATCGACTGGCATTAATCAACATCTTGATAAATCCAGTAGATTTAATCCTGAAGATCCTTGTGATGAAACTCGAGTAAGTTAATACCGTTTACCTATATATCTTATTATAATGGAGATTGTGTGTTTTTCTGTCTGTAACCGAAACTATATTACTACTCAAGTCACAATTCCCTTAGTTATTTACATCACATTCTCCATGATTTTATTTTTATTTAAACCTCAATGAATAATAAAATTGTTTTACATTATTAAGACTGTTGACCATATCTACATACTAATAACATGCAGTTGTATTTATATATACAACAAAATAGTGGTTTACAGTGTGAATGGGAAGGCTAATTTGCATATTGATCTTAAAAAATTGATTTTAATAAATATATGCTAAGTATTATTGATTTCTAATTGTTTGGTTTTATCCTATTGAATATGAGCAAAAATCTCTGGGATAAATCTTAAAAGAAATTCATTAAGAAGAAGAAATAATTGTAATATTATCCTTTACTTCCTATTTTAAGTAATGAGTTAAATTAGGAAAATTTACCAATGAAAGACGGGAGTAATGGAAAATGATGGAAGAGTTAGTTTCAAAGCTGTTCTATTTTTCGATAATACCCCCTCTGTTCCAAATCTTTTTATCTGCTTTCTTTTTTAGTTTTATTAGCCTTTCTAATTTAACATGATATTTTATTATATTAAAACTTAAATACTTGCACCCGTATATATGTTTACATATAAGAAATATTATAAATAAATTAATAAAAAGATACATTCAGATAATAAATTTATTTCGACAGTTCTATTTTTCTATTTTTGTTGATTTTTGTCTTAAATTTTGAATTCAGAGTTTTCCTTCTCTTAGACCAGTTGGCATACCAAGGACACAGTCTGATCTACTATTTACCCATAGCTGGAGGGAGAATAGTTGGATCCATTCTTTTCACAAAGGTATTAGTGCAATGTGAAATACAAAATAGCATGGTCCTGGACTTGAATTCGTGATGCCATCTCCATTACATACGACGGTAACCATTACAATACGAATACCTCATATATATACCACGAAAGAGTGGGAGGATATATATATATATATATATATATATATATATATATATATATCCTCCCACTCTTTCGTGGTAGTAGCATTACAACTTAATCCAAAAAGTGCTTAATATGATTTGACCATATTCTTATCATTTTCAAAAATATTTTCGCTGCATGAAGATTGCTCCGCTTAAACAATAAAGCTTGGATAACATGAAACCAATGGTAGCAGACTTGTTTCCATACAAATAAATATTTGCTAATATATATTTATTATTTATTTATCTATTAACGCTCTATCACAGATATTGAGCACTCTCCTAATAATACTGTACGTTGGCTCACTACTGCCTCTTCAAGTGTAATAGTGCCAACCATACACACACACACACACATATATATATATATATATATATATATATATCCACAGACACGTGTTTCGACTTATCAAATCTCTACAGTGTGGCATTTTGTGAGCTACCTTCAGCCGGGATATAACTCCGATCGATTCAGCACCAGTCAAACAGCTTAATTGCTCGGCTATCGTCACCCACAGAATCCGAAGGGGATTTTAAGTGTTTTAATACACACATCTGTATGTGTGTATGTATGTAAAGGCTGCAATAGAGTGCTCCATCCCTTTTATAGGAAAGCGTTGCGTTTACGCTTTAGTTGGCGGTCATCAGCGAGATCCCCTCCAAAGTGCACAACCCCAATGGGATGGGGAGCATGCATATATATATATATATATATATATATATATATATATAATATCATAAAATTTGGAAGAGAAGGAAAGAGAAATACAGGAAATTATACTCTACATATAATAAAAACAGCAGTGTCTGGGATATTGTTGATATTCTGTGCTGTGAATAGTATTTCTAACGTACTTGATATATATAAACTAAACATACCATTCATTAATGAAAACATATAAAAGCAAAAGGTCGCTATGAAATTATTTTATTATTGAAAAATATTTTATAAACGAAAAAAAGGATGATGATATTTATCTTTAGCATTTTACTTACTTGCAAAAATGAGTTATTTCCATAAATTTATACAAACCCAGTGAATCTTTCTTTTGCATTCTCTTCGTAGCAGTGTTTATTTGTTTTATTTTTTTATTTTTTACGATGAATTTTGAAATCCACTTTACTGTTTACGGAGTAAAAAAAATATATTTAAGAATAGCTAAAATACTTCAGTTTTAACCACAGTAATGCTCAGATTACTTTTTAAAAGTAAAGAATAAAATAAAAATTGTGCCTTATGGAAATAAAAACAAATATTTACGATTGTTCGTAGCTTTTACAGCTGTTGCCAAATAATTCTAGTTTTATAATGTGTTTTTCCACAGCGAATTAACCCGTAGAAAATCATTTTGGCAGAAAAAAATTATTGAGAAACATTGACATTAAATACCGTTGATAATGACGAACCGGGATTCAGCGATGATACTGTGTAAGGTGCTGAAGATTTGGCGAGACTTGCTGCTATTTTATGTCTTGCGTGAAAACAAGATGTCGAGTATGAAGACACACTTGCATGAAAATAATAATAATAATAATAATAATGTATAACGTCCCCAAAGCTCTGGAATAGAATTTGGGTGAATTGGAAATCAGAGAGGGATTCTAGACCATTAAAACTACAGCACTGTTGGTAGCAGCTAGAATACTCAGAAGAGTCCTGGAGACCTGAGGAGAATTGCTGTCACTCAGCCTCCCGTCAACCACCGACTGTGGCAGGTGTGAAATCCTTAATAATAATAATAATAATAATAATAATAATAATAATGATAGGTTATCTAGATACTATTGAAATTGGCATTTATTACCCAGGGCAGTGCTTTGTGCGTGATTCGAACCCTAGCTGTCAGGCTGACAGGCGATGCATACATGTATATAACTGTGTGTGTACATATATTTCAATAGATACGTGTGTGTGTGTGTGTGTGCGTATATTTTAATGGATATATGTATGTGCGGTGGTGTGGCATATATTTCAAACTTTATATATATATATATATATATATATATATATATATATATATATATAAAAACAAAAAAACAACTAAAAAACAATCAGTTAAAATGTGTCAGAAAAACTCGCAAGGATGATGATGATGATACAAGGGCAATTCGAATGGTAGATACAATTAGAAAACAATTTTTCCAGGAAATAAACAAAATACCATTAAATAACATTGAATATGATAGGCTAATTGTTCGTTACTGTAAAATATTTATCCTGACCAGATAAATCATTAGTATCACATAAGTGTTAAGTTATCGTATGAATTTCTGTAGAATATAAGAAGGCCTATGGACCGAAGGTAGTAATGTTTTATTAAGAATTGAATATATATATATATATAATATATATATATATATGAGAATGCTGCCCAAATACACACACACACACACATATATATATATATATATAATATATATATATATATATATATGTGTGTGTGTGTGTGTGTGTGTGTATATACTTGGTTTAAAAATAGCATAGACGAGAAACGTACCGATACCAAATGCCATTGAATTTTTGGTCTTAGCTACCCTTAGTTACCTGATATTGATTACACTTTATAGATATAGCAAAATACATCATATATATATATATATATATATATATATATATATATATATATAATTTGTGTACATACATATATTTATGAATTCATATTGATAATTTCTTACAGATTTATACTGTGAAATCAAGTGGTCCTACAAAAAGACACATATGATTTAAAGTGTTTGTTTTATATATATATATATAATATATATATATATATATATATATATATATATCAAGAAGTTCCGCAAGATGGATTATGTTTTGAGAATTAAAAAAAAAAATGTCTTACATTTGTGACACGTGTTTCAGATCTTCTGATATTTTCTTCAGTCATTGAAGGAGATATCAGAAGATCTGAAACACGTTTCACAAATGTAAAAAAAAATTTTCATAAAATATTTAATTTTCTCCCGTTGGATCCATAACAACACACACACATTTTTATATATATATATATATATATATATATATATATATATATATATATTATATCCATTGAAATATATGCACACACACGCACATACATATATCCATTAAATATATGATGCACACACACGCACATACATATATCCATTAAAATATATACACAAACACACACATACATATATCCATTAAAATATATACACAAACACACACAGTTATATACATGTATGCATATATATATATATATATATATATATGTTTGTATTATGGAAAAGGTGACTTACCGGTGAATATGGTCACAATGGTTAGTTGATGCAAAATTCAGAAAGATAAGACAGCGATATAACAAATGAAAAGTGCTCAATACGTTAGTAGAGCAAATTTATTACAATATAGGTAAAAGAGATAACCTACTCGAGTTTCCCCATAAGGATCTTCAGGGTTAAATCCACTGAATTAATCAAGATATTGATTAATTGCAGTCGATTACACGTGAGTGTCCCTCGCGAAAGACACACGTGTAATCGACTGCAATTAATCAGTATCTTGATTAATCCAGTGGTTTTCACCCTGAAGATCCTTATCGGGAAACTCGAGTAGGTTATTTCTTTTACCTATATTGTAATATATATATATATATATATATTATATATATATATACATATGTGTGTGTGTGTGTGTGTGTGTGTGTGTGTGTGTGTGTGTGTGTAATAACAGAGCCTTACTAAAATACCTATTTTATATCCTCTCTTGTTAGTGGTCTTAATCCAATGCTTTTGTATAGAAATATACTACTAACATTATACATTGAAACACCAAGATTCACTTAATAACTGTCTCGTAAGACTGGAGACCTAATGAGCTATCGTGTAATACATTTGAATGTCTGTGTTTGTGAACATACTGTTTACATTTTATTAATAAAATGTTATTCTCATTATATTCGTTGATGAAATAATTATGAATAAACAAAACATGATTTTTTTTCTTTCTCTCTCGCTATTTCCCTAAATCATCAACATATTTTATTACATGTCGCCATTGACAAAATCATGTCACCTGAATAAATTAATGGTTGGTCCACAAATAAACGCTGTACATTAGGTACCACCAATTTTCCCTGGGAAATTTACCCCCCCCCCCTACATTTAACACAATGAAACTTGCATAAAGGTTAATATTATCTTGAAAATATTTGGTCCATTCGAAAGAAGAAACATTAAAAAGCTCCTGGTGATTAAAAAAAAAGTTTCAGCTTACGGAAATAATGGAAATTATAAATGAAAAACAATGTTTACATTTTTACACCGTTGAATCAATGGGAATTTAACGTAGCCAAAAACAAGTTACGACTAGAGGCTTTTTTAAAAAATTCTATGAAAAATCAATTAATGGTCCGATTTTCATGAAAATTTCTATAATTTCTTAAATTTTAATGGAAATGTATCTGAAATAGTTTTTTCCTAAAATATATTAGGGGAAATTCTTATCACGAGGGCTACCCACCCTTATTTTATTTTATGAAATATGAAAAAATGAACCGATAAAAAATGAGTTCTCAACTTTGTTTCTATAAAGATAAAAGTCTGGATGATTATATCAGAAGATTTTTATAAGTTTCAATGCCAGATTTTTTTTAGTAAAAGAATCATGTTTACAGAAATCTGTTAAAAATATCAATAAAGAAACTGACCGTGTTGTAAAAAAAGGACTGTTTTACTTATTTTTCAAGATAACGGTGAGTATTTTTTCTCCAGTCGGATAATTTGATCTTTGAATTAACTGTTCTTCTTTGTAACAACTCTTTATGTTCGTTATTTCTTTTTTGAGAGTTTTTAAAAAAAAAAATATTTACGTTTCTTCCTTCAATATGGCCTAGACTGATCACGTGACCTATTTTGGTGGTACCTACAGTACATTCTCTTTGGATACATTTGCCCTTGCTTCGCAGTTCATAGCACTGTTTAACCACTTTTTATTTATCAAGATGTAGTGAAATTGTTCTTTTGTGTTATATGGAAGTCAGACCTCGCCGATAGGTTGAAGTGACAATTCTTCTAAGCTGTAGTGGCGTCAGTGCTGTTGTATGGCTGCACCACATGGACCCTGACGAGGCACCCGGAAAATAGACTGGGTGGGAGCTGAACAAGGATGCTGCGTGCGATCTTAAACAAATTGTGGAAGCAACATCCCACAAGAAAGCGGCTATACGGCCACCTGCCCACTGTTACACAAACCATCCGAGTAAGACGAACAAGACATGCCGGACATTGCTGGAAAAGTAAGGATGAACTCATAAGCGACGTCCTTCTGTGGAAACCAGCACAGGGACATGCTAGTGGGGCCGTCCAGCAAAGACCTACATAGACCAGCTCTTTGTGGATACTGCATGCTGGCAGATGACCTCCCAGGGTCAATGAATGATAGGGATGGTTGGTGAGAGATTGTCATGGATATCCGTGCTGCTGGCGTGACATGATGATGATGATGAAATCTAAAAATTACGAGGGTGAGTCAAAAATTAATGTCATTTTGTTTAGGACAGGTATAATTACCAACACAGGAACATGTATAATACATCAAATGAAGCTGGTCTCTGTGAATCACATCTTCCTTCTCCACGTAGTCACTGTTTCTCTCAATAGCAATGTTCTACTTCGAATGAGAGCAAGTATCCCTGCCCAGTAAAATTATGTTGACTGTTCTTTGAGCCATTTCTTCACTACAGATTTCACTTTCTCGTCACTGGAATAATTTTTGCCTTTCAAACCCTCTTTGATGGGTCTGAAGAAATGAGAGTCTCAGACAAACATTATTCCACGGGCAGGATGTGAAACAAGGTCACAATAATGGGGGATCCAGCAAGTATCGAACTCGCTATTTAATAGTAATGTATCTGTGAAACTATCTTGCTAACCATTACACATCGACCATCATCATCATATTGCACTGGTAACACAGATATCCATGACAATCACACCAACCATTCTTATCGGTCATCGCCTCAGGGAAGTCTTCTGTGCAACATCCAGAATCCGCACAGAAGCCCTGATTAATACACTAGTGTATGCGCCAGCTATATTCACAACATCAGATCGGACTGACAGCAAATATATCCATGACAATCTCGCCAATAATTCCTATCGGTCATCGCCTCAGGGAGGTCTTCTGTGCAGCATCTAGAATCCGCACAGAAGCCCTGATTAATGCACTAGAGTATGCGCCAACTATATTCATTTAGCATTTTAATATAATTGTATGTTATTCGAATAAAGCATAATTCCTTAAAACAAATTTGATTTAAATAAAACTTAATTTTATTCAAATCCAATTTATATGTTTTGGTTGGAACAGACAACGCAATTATTCTAAAGCACCTACTTAATCATAAGAAAATAATAACATTAGAAACTATTTATTTATTTATTTTATTTGTTTGTTATGCCTCCTTGGGCATCAGCCCTTTTTCCCTATCTTCTCACATCAACATTTAACAACAACAACAACAACAACAGAAAACCCTTGCGCAGATCATATATACACTTTTATTATATTCTGTTTACAGATTAAATTTTGTTAAGTAATTCATCCGATATTCACCAAAAATGTCACTTAAATTCTTAGTCTTGTTGTTTTCATTGTTATTGCTTAATTACAGTTTCTGTGTGTGTGTTTGTGTGTCTGTGTGTGTTGTATGTGTGTCTGTGCGTGTGTTTGCGTGTGTGTGTGTGTCTGTGTGTGTGTGTGTGTGTGTGTGTCTGTGTGTGTGTGTGTGTGTGTGTTGTGTGTGTTTGTGTCTGTGTGTGTGGCTGTGTTTGTCTCTGTGTGCTGTGTTTGTGTGTGTGTGTGTGTGTATGTTTGTGTGTGTGTGTGTGTGTCTGTATGTGTGTCTGTGTTTGTGTGTTGAGTTTGTTTTGTTTCTGTCTTTTTTCACAATGACAAAAACCAAAAAATGAAAGAATTTAAAACACACAAAAAATTCCGACAAACGCTCAAAAATGTATATTTCTAAGTTTTTAAAATTAAACAAAATTTTCACATTTTTGTTGGTTAAAATGATAAAAAAAATATTGCGAATATGCACATTTCAGAAGTTAATCAAATATTTACTTTATTGAGTCTTATTCTCGTTTGACTCGTCATGTAATTATGGAAATTTTCGGGAAAAATTAATTGATTTTTCATAGAATCTTTTAAAAAGCCTCTAGTCGTAACTTGTTTTTTTGCTACGTTACATTTCAATTTAATTTGATTTAACGGTGCAAAAATGTAAACATTGTTTTTGTTCATAATTTTCATTATTTCCGTAAGCTGAAACATTTTTAAAAATCATCAGGAGTTTTGTTTTTTGTTTGTTTCCTTTTTTGAATGGACAAAAAGATTTCAAGATAATATTAACCTTATGTAAGTTTCATTGTGTTGAATACAGAGAGGTAATTTTACAGGGTAAATTGTTTGTATCATTTGTACGTATATCTAAATGTGAATTTAAGCTGTTCAAATGTCACGAAAAAAAAAACTGTTTTTAAAAGCATGCAAAAAAAACTACAAAATTAGGACATTTCATTACGTTCAGTCGACAACAGATTTTTTCCCTTTTAAATACAAATACGAATACGAATAACAGCAGCAAAACAAATCCTAGGAATGATGACAAAATGAAGAGACTGTAACGTGATTAATAGTAACGTGACAACGGTTACAATCAAAACAATTCGGAAACTTTGTTATAACTTGCTATCCTTTATTGTTTAGCGACCACCACTAGAGAAATACTAATGATAATAATAAACTATCCAGACTATAGCGATGTGACCGCCAAATATTACGGGTGGGCTAAGCATTTACGAGAACTTCTGTTACTCATTCTATTGCAAAGGCCACCAGACAACTACTACTACTACTACTAATAATAATAATAATAATATTGAGAAGAAGAAGAAGAAGAAGAAGAAGAAGAAGAAGAAGAAGAAGAAGAAGAAGAAGAGAACTTGTCAACTAGTAAATTTTGCAGTTCCAGCAGATCACAGGGTAAAGATGAAAGAAGACGAAAAGATTGAAAAATACCTGGACCTTGCTAGAGAATTGAAAAAAAAAACTTTTAGAATATGAGTGTGAAAGTGTTACCAATTGTAGTTGGTGCACTTGGTATGGTCCTCAAAAGTTTATAAAGCTGATCAGAGGAACTGGAAATCAGAGGAAGAATTGCGACCATCCAGACAACAACATTGTTGAAACCGGCTAGAATACTCAGAAGAGTCCTGGAAAACTGAGTAGACTTGTTGTCACTCCAGTGTAAAACCATCAGCTTAGGTTGGCGTGAAAAACTCTCATGGAGTTAAATAACAATAATAATAATAATAATAATAATGTATACATCGCTGAAGAGACTTAATAAAGTCTCTGTAATAGCGAGCCATATTTACTTGTCAAGTTTATTTTTATAATATCGAAGATACATGCATTTATAATTAAGCAAAAATATAAATAATAATATATATATATATATATATATATATATATATATATATATATTATATAATCAGCCACCCTGCACGAGATGGATGCGACACAAGGTCATTTATTTAAGCGGTGTTTAAAAGGTTTGAATTCTAAGTTTTCCGTCTATACTGGTTATCTAGCCATGGTTAAAGAGTCCAATCTTCCCTGCTATTTACCCATAGTTTGAGGGTGGTAGTTGGATGCATACCTTTATCAAGGGTACTATTAGCACTATGTGAAATGCAAAAGCCTCGTTGGGTAGACAGTCCTCTTCCTACGTCTCTAACCATTTACACTACACGCTAGTTTGCATGTATAGGGAATACGCAAGGCTAAGTGAGAAAGAAATATAAAAGTTGAATTGTTCGTGTAATTTGATACGTTTGTAGTTAAAGAAAAGAAACGTTTGTTTTAGGGCCGTCCAGATATGTTAATTGCGTCCGATCGTGGTATAATGGTTAGAAAGCTGGTCTCGCAGATCCATTACTACTGTAATACCGAGTTCGATCCTCGTTGAATATCCTATACTTATAACGTGTAAAGTTTGCTCTCCCCCCTATATTTAGCACAATGAAACTTGAATAAAGTTTAATATTATCTTCAAAATTTTTGAACCATTCAAAAAAAAGGATAAACATTAAAAAAATAAAAACTCCTGATGATTTTAAAAGAAAATATTCAGCTTACGGAGATAATGAAAATTATGAACGAAAACAATGTTTACATTTTCGCACCATTAAATCAATTGAAATCTAACGTAAGAAAAAAAAAACTTACGAATGAAGGCTTTTTTAAAAGAATTCTATGAAAATTCTACTAAAAATCAATTAAGTGTTAAATTTTCACGATAATTATACTACTTATTCAGCTGTTGATGGAATTATGTTTAAAATAGCTTTGCCTAAAATATATTTGGGGAATATTTTTACGAGCCCCCCACCCCTATTTCAGTTTACGAAATCTGAAAAAATGAAGCGACGAAAAACGATTTTTAATTTTTTTTTTCTATTAAGAAAAGTGTCTATGTTCTTAAATCTGATGAATTTCAATTAATTATCGCAATTATTTAGTGAAAATCTTAATTATTTATAATGATCTTTGCTAGTTGTCTGGGGACGGAAGTAGAAAAAGAAAAGAGAAAATAAACATTTTTATTTATTATTTATTACTTATTTATGTTTTATTTATTGTTTGTTTTTGTTTGTTTTATTATTCATTAGTTATTCATTTATTTCATTTTCATTTCTAAAGAATGGAGTGGCTTAAATTTGTCGGAAGGCAATAAATGGCTTTAGATCTCGGCAAAATTATAATCCATCATGTTGGTATCTCCGGTTGTTGTTTGGTATCAGAATCTGAAGTTCTCAACAAGTTTACCAGACACCGCCACAACCACCATCACGATCACAACAACAACAACAGCAACAACACACGTACACAAATCGTACTTACCCTTCAGATCTAAACCCGTTTAAGTGTCTGTATGCGCGCGCACGTGTATGTGTGTGTGTGTGCGCGCAATAGAGAGAAAGAGAGAGAGAGGGAGAAAGAGAGAGAGAGAGAGAGAGAGGGAGAGGGAGAAAGAGAGAGAGAGAGAGAGAGAGAGAGAGAGGACATAGGGAAGGAGAGAGAGGGGGAGGTGTGTGTGTGAGTGCGTGTGCGTATACATATTCATGAGGGTAGGCTCTCTTTATGCCGTTAATGTATTAAAAGTGCGTCTGTTTAAAAATGTCGCTACGATATTTTCCATGAATGTTTTAAGGTGCGTGAGTGTGTCTCTAATTGTGTTTGTGTTTGAGTGTGAGTGTATGTGTGTGTGTGTGTGTGTGTGTGTGTGCGTGTGCGTTTGAGAAGGAAATGTGAAAAATATGAAGGAATATAGGCATTTGTGTGTAATAGAAGCACGCACGAGGAAGAAGAGGTGTATTGTAGGAATTATTCTAATGCAAATCTTACGAGTAGCAAGCGTAAATTAAAAAATAATTATTTTTGTTTATATATATATATATATTATATATATATATATATATATATATATATATATATATAAGGATAGGCATTTTTGTTATCTGCTAGGAATTTTAAAAGCGAATTAAAAATAATTAAATCTATTATTTAAGGTCAAACTTTGTCTAAATCGATAAATAGTAACATAATAACCATCATTAAAAAAAGAAAAATATCATTACATGTGCAGTTTATTTTTGATAGATTTAAAACTATTTGTTTTGGTTAATTTCGACGCGATCCGCCATTAAGCCTCTTTTTCAATGGTTTTAGGGGCTTGTTTACAATTTTAAAATAACATTTGGGATGGAAAAAAAATTACCAAAAATCGGGTAATTATCCGATTTTAATGAAATTTTCAGTATTGATTTAACAATTAATGAATTTTATAATGCATCAGTTATTTTACTTCAAAACTTGAATTTAGTATTTTTGCAATGAAAAATACACAGTTTGTTTGTTTACTTCTCATAATGAGAAGTAAACAAACAAACTATGTATTTTTATATGACTTTTAGCCGACAATATATATATATATATATCGTCGTCGTCGGGGCGGCCTAATGTCGGTATCAGCTAATCAGAGTCTATCCCTTTTTCACATGCGCTAGACCAAGGAGATTATTTTAGCGCCTGAGGTGGAGCGCCACACCTACCGTCAGTTCCTTTACCGCACAGATCTCTGTGCTACTCATAAGCTGAGTTGGCGAGGACCGGTATCGAACTAGGAACCTTGTGATTTCTAGTCGAACGCTCTACCGACTGAGCTAACCCTATAATTGTAGGGGTTCCACGCATGCTTCACGTATTTGATATCAAGGTTATAAAAGTAAATGTACTGGGGTTTTGTAAATATAAAAGAATGGTGCAATTAATAATTCGAATGGCTAAATAGTAAAGAAAAGTCGACTGTATTTTTTTAGTAGTAATCCATTCGAATTATTAATTGCATCACTGACCCATGCTTAAAAAAAAACAGTACATTTATTTTTAAAAACTTCACACACAGACACCCACATATATATACAAATTATATATATATATATATATTATATATATATATATATATATATATATATATAAATTATATATATATATGGGTATGTGTATGTGTGTGTAAGGTAATCCAGATGACTGGTAAGTAAGGGATGATTCCACTTGCTATCATCAAAATCTCACTGTACAATCATACTGTCTGCTCTTGTAGGTGTAAACATATATACTCATACAAGGATTTTTATAAACCCCTAAAAAGTGCTCAATGTATAATAATCAATAAATTGAATTATATACAGAGCAATATTTCACTTTCAAAGAAAGAAAAACTTGACAAACCGTCATCCCGTTATATTCTTATTTCAAAT
>CM042143.1:114724063-114739063 GCA_023376005.1 Doryteuthis pealeii | reverse complement strand
TTGAATTTTTGTAGACTGTCAGGAAGAGGTAAGTAAACAATCACTTACCTTAATCATTTATATTAGGATATATATAAATACGCACATAAATATATACACACATATGTACATGTACAAAATTATATGCATATATATATACACACACACATATGTACAAATACACACACATATATATATGTACAAATACACATATATATATGTACAAATACACACACACACACATATATATGTACAAATACACACACACACATATATATGTACAAATACACACACACACACACATATATATATGTACAAATACACACACACACATATATATAAATATGTACAAATACACACATATATACAAATACACACAGGTATATACATGCACATATATATTTGTGTGTATGTGTACTTTTATATATATACATGTGTGCGTATCTAAAACGAAAATATCAGTACCACACCTTACACACACACACATATATATATATATATATAAAGGTGTGGTACTGATATTTTAATATATCTTAAATATAATGTATATGTATATATATATATATATATATATATATATATATATATATATTATATATACCAAATATAAGGTATATTTATATGTATATATGAATATACCTTAAAAAGTTATATATATGTGTGTGTGTATATATATGTGTGTGTGTGTATGTGTGTTTGTGTATTTGTGTGTGTGTTTTATTGCAGACCATTCACTTTGAATTAAACTGATTACCAAATATTCTCATTTATGTACCAGAAAACATATGTATTTATTCAATGGGTGTCCATATTATCAAAATCTTTCTGACCTAGCGCTTTCCACCATAATTCTAGTCATTAGAAAATCAAGAAAACCCTATAAATGTCATTTGTTATATCTTTACACGGTATTATTGGCTCATAAATAAGCTGGAAGCTAAAATCTTGCAACATTTCCCATTTGAAAAGCAAGTCACTCCACTCTTAATCCTTTGCTTACACTTTTCTTTAATATTTCATTTAGAGAATGACTATGTTATTATAATGGAGATTGTGTGTTTCTCTGTCTGCAACCGAAACTATGTTACTCCTCAAGTTACAATTCTCTTACTTATTTACGTCATATTCACCATGATCTTATTTTATTCAAACCTATTGTTTTATATTATCAATACTGTTGGCCATATCCACATGGTACTTACCTCGTATCCCACTTGTACGGGTTAGGCACAAGGCCCTATTAACGTGGGACCACCCACAAAACGAAGATCATGGGTAGTGGGGGAAATTTGCGTTGATCCCTTCGGCATTCTCCCTCAAAGGAGGTGCCTCAGGCACTGGGCAATATACCCAGCCCTGCCCCTTTAAATCGAGGGGGCAGGTGTTGCCTGGGTGGATGCCCCCGGGATCAACGCTGTTAATTAGATTAATGGACCAGAGGCCGAAGCCACTGTTGACCATATCTACATGATATTTACCGCGTACCCCACTTGTACGGGTCAGGCACAAAGTCCCTATTAAAGTGGGACCACCCACAAACCGAAGCTCATGGAGTGGCAGGTGAAAAATTGCGTCGATCCCGTCGGCATTCCCCCTCAAGGGGGGCGCCTCAGGCACTGGGCAATAAACCCAGCCCTGCCCCTTTAAATCAAGGGGGCAGGTGTTGCCTGGGGGGATGGCCCCCTGGGATCGACGCTATTAACTTGTAAAGATCCAGGGCCGAAGCCACTGGACCCCCGGTGTTGACCATATCTACATACTGATACATGCAAGTGTATTTATATATACACAAATAGCGTTTTCCAGTGTGAAAAGGAAGGCTAATTTGCATATTGATATAAAAAAAATGTGATTTTAATAAATATATGCATAGTATTATTGATTTCTAATTGTTTTGTTTTATCTTAATGAATATGAGCAAATACCTCGGGGAAAAATCTTAAAAGAAATCCCTTAACAAGAAGAAATAATTGAAATTGTATTCTTTATTTCCTAATTTAACTAAATTGTTAAATTAGGAAAATTCAGAAATGAAAGACAGGAGTGATGGAAGAGTAAGCATCAGTTGTTCTATTTTTCGATTTACCCCCCACTCCCGTTTAAAATCTTTTTATCTGTATTACTTTCATTGGCCTTTCTAATTTGATATATTTTATTACATTAAAACTTAAATACTTGCATCCAGAGGTGCATATATTTGCTAGCTGAAATAACAACAAAATCTTCTTCCAAATGTTCATTGAACCATGGCTCTGAGATGAAAATATATGAAGACCTCATGGTATCAGTAAACTTTAATTGTTGATTTATTCATTGATTAATCATTAGTTTTAATGGCAGGTCAGTTTGTCTAGGGTTAGTTTGGGTCTAAACTAGAAGTGGCTACCCAGAATGGCTATGTAGTGGGGTAACAACAAAACCCTGGTGTATTGATTTGTTTACTTTTAATGCTATTTCAATGTATATTTTAATTTTTAGATATCATTGAATATAAATTAAATCTTAATTTTTTCACAAAAAACAAGAACCGGTGATAATATGTATTATAACACACACACACACAATATATATATATATATATATATATATATATATATATATATAAAAGAGAGAGAGAGAGAGAGAGAGAGAGAGGGGGGGGTAATTTTTCCGAGATGAAATAAAGGAAATAAAGTGCTCAATTACAAATCTAAGAGCTGTATTTATTAGATATAACTGTTTATACAGAAGTTTTAGGGAGCATTTACCTAAGGTTTCTGGTTATTGCCTTCTTCAGAATGCGTCATCTCGTGTCTCTCTTGGTAAACAAACTATCTAAATAGTTTGTTTACCAACACATGAGATGACGCATTCTGAAGAAGGCAAGGGCCAAACCTTAGGTAAATGCTCCCTAAAACCTCCGTATAAACAGTTATATTAATAAATAATATATATAATATATATATATATATATATATATATATATATATATATATATATTGAATAAGATATAAAGAAAAAACAAACGATGTTTACAACTGAAATAGGCTCATCAGAAGAGAAAGTGTGCAAACCGTTTCGGGGCCAATTCTCTTGACGGTTTTAAAAAGCAACACTCGGCCCATCCTCAACTAATATGAAATTTTTAAAACCGTCAAGAGAACTAATATGAAATTTTTAAAACCGTCAAGAGAATTGGCCCCGAAACGGTTTGCACACTTTCTCTTCTGATGAGCCTATTTCAGTTGTAAACATCGTTTGTTTTTTCATTATATCTTATTCATACTGTCGGATTAATTTCCATTTTATTTTCACACATATATATATATATATATATATATATATATATATATATATATACTTTTTCTTTAATTGTAGATGTTGGGTGATCTTTTTGATTATACGTTCATATTTACATATTTTGTAAAGCTGTTACTTAACAGTTCTTTGCACACAGATGTTTGGTTGTTTTGTTTTATGGTATATCAATCCGTTTCGGGTCATTTAATGACTAATCAAGTATTTATTCATAAACAAAGTATCCAAGTTGATTACACTACCTACAGTTGCTTAAGTGGTCACCCAATTAAGTACTGATTTAGCAAGAACCTGTGCTTATAGTGAGACTTGACCGCAAGACACAGTTATTTGGTACCAAGTATTCCTATCTAATCCTGATAACTATGCGGTTTTAGATAATTATTTGTATTTAATAACAGCCATTTGTTTGCTGATTGTTATCTGGTAACTGACAGTTTCTTGCATGAGCAATTTTAAAACCAATTTTTTTTAAAACGGAAATTATTCAAAATCGGAGGAATTTTGTTCGTGAAAATCTGTGAACTATTCTTTTGTCATCAGCTCATCCACAAAATGTGTCCGTTTCTTTCCCGGCATTCATCACTGTAAACAAATCCGTTTTATTAATAGTCCAACGGTTCACACCTATTATATACATACGTAAATGGTTGTGTTATGGAAATTGACCGATCGACATGAGTTCAAATCTTGGACGATGCTGTTTGTATTTCTCATGCGACTAATAACCTTGAGAAAGGTATGAATCCAATTATTCTCCCTCCAGCTATAGGTTAATAGTAGGGCAGAATGGGATCTTTAATCTTGGTATGGCAACCGGTCTAGTAGAAGGAAAATGTTGAATTCAAAGCTGTTAAACCCCGCCTAAAAATTGACCATGTGTCACATCCTGTTCATCTGGAGTGGTTGGTAAATACATACATAGATATACATTGAGCACTCATAACTTTGTTGAGCTCTCTCTCTCTCTATATATATATATATATATATATATATATATATATATATATATATATATATATATACTTTAAGTGTTTTTGTGTTTACTTGTTTAAGATCTTTTTTTTTGCATTCGAATACTAATGATTTTTAAAATATCTATTTAACCCAACAGATACTACCATTCCGGGTCAGTGGACCTGGCAGTAATGGCAGTGAAGGAGTACTCCATACTGCGCAGAGCTCTCGAACTGAAACCTTACTATCGGATGCAGTTTAATACCATAACCTGGACACTATACTTACGTAGTTTTTTCGGAACCCTGAGTCCTGTGGCTTTGGCTATTGGACCGGTAAGATATATATTATTAACATGAATCTCAGGGGGCCATCCCCAAGGCAACACCTGTCCCCTCGTCTAAAATGGACAGAACTGGATTCATTGCCCAGTGCCTCAGGCAACTCAAAAGAGAAATGCTGACAAGATAACCGCAGTTTTTACTCTAGCCGCTACACGAGGTTCGGTTTGTACGTGGCTCTTCACTATAATCGGACTTTAATTTCATCTGATATGGTAGGAGGTTAGAAAATACCTACTTATCTGGTGGTAAACTAAAAGGATGATGCTTGTAAACATAGTCTATTATTTCTCTGAATGTTTGAGATGAGGCTTGATGAAAACTATTATCTGCGTTATTCGGACTATTGTCCTCATCTTCATTGTTATCTGTACAATGTTTCAGCTGATATGCCCTCCGGCCTTCTTCGGGTATTTCTTGTCGAACCCTGAAACCTTCTCGGACTCGGGAACCTTCTTTTCGGACTCTGGAACCTTCTTGTCGTAAGAGAAGGTTCCAGAGCCCGAGAATGTTCCAGAGTCCGACAAGAAATACCTGAAGAAGGCTGGAGAGCATAGCGGCCGTAACGTTGTACAGATAACAATGAAGATGAGGACAATAGTCCGAATAACGCAGATAATAGTAATCATCAAGAATTCTTTTAAATTATTCCTTTATTTTTATGATGTCATAAGTTTAGTACGGTACGAAGTTAAATTGGTTGTAATTGTAAATGTGCGTTTCTGTTGTCTCTCTAATTATGACTTAATTGCTGGGAGGTGTTTTCCCGGAAAATGTTTTTTTTTTATACTATTGCTAACAAGTGATGTGAATGAAAACGAATACTAATTGCTTGGATTCTTTTTACAAGATGATTTACAGTAACAACAAAAAATAAATAAATAAAAATAAACTGGGGGACATTTATGGTGGACTTCTGACGACACTTAATAAGGAACGATATTTCACCGTAAAACGTTTTGACATTTTACAGAATCATGAAAGATTTTTAGGTGGGTGGTCAATAAATTTGAGACATTTGAATTATTTTGGTTTAATTCCCAAGATGCTTCACTTCTGGTCATTCATTATATTTTGGATATGGAATTTTATATTAGCTCAATTGAAGACATGTGTGCGTGCGTGCGTGTGTGTGTGTGTGTAAAATTTTATAAAAAAAACAGAGTGACAGAGCAAAGGTAATATAATAACTGAGATGGCTGCATAGGACCCACTTGCAGCAGTGGTTCAAGATCAAGTAAAACCTAAACATTTTAATGCTGATTTTTAAGAGAAAATTTGACTAAAACGGGGACGTGTAAAACAATCATTTTTCGCTTATTCATTTTATCCTCGATTTTCAGTCAGAAAAGCTGAACTACGTGGAAATTGTTTTAATTCCTTTAATACATATCTTCTTATTATAATGGAGATTGTGTATTTTTCTGTCTGTAACCGAAACTATATTCCTACTCAAGTCACAATTCTCTTAGTTATTGACATCACATTCTCCATGATTTTATTTTTATCTAAACCTCAATTATTAATAAAATTGTCTTACATTATTAATACTGTTAACTATGTCTACATACTGACAACATGCAATTGTATTTATATATACAACAAAATAGCGGTTTACAGTGTGAACGGGAAGCCTAATTTGCATATTAATATTAAAAAATCGAATTTAATAAATATGTGGTTATTATTATTGATTTCTAATTGTTTGGTTTTATTTTAATGAGTATGAGCAAAAATCTCTTCAATGAATCTTAAATGAAATCCATTAACAAGATAAAATAACTGTCATGTTATTCTTTACTTCCTCTTATAACTAAATACTTAAATTAGAAAAAATAACAATGAAAGACGAGTGATGGAAGAGTAAGTTTCAGTTGTTCCATTTTTTATTATACTCCCTCTGTTTCAAATCTTTTTATCTGTATTCTTATTTAGTTTCATTAGCCTTTCTAATTTAATATGATATTTTATTACATTAAAACTTAAATACTTGCACCCGGAGGGTGCATATATTTGCTAGTATATATATAATATTTACATAAATGATCAGAGGGAGAAATGTGGACAAATGAACAAAACTCAGACAAGTATATGTAGTATATATTTCGCCGTGCATTGAGCTCGGCTTCATCAGTCGTTTATTTGATCATTAAAGCATCATACATTTTATAGGAGAGAAGGTGGACGGGAGAGGGGTAGATTTGGGGATGAAGTCGGGTGGATGGGATTGCGTTTGTGAGGAATTTGATTGGTCAGATGGAAATCTTAAGTGGATAGGGAGGGAGAGAAGATCAAAAGTGAAGAGTGAGTTGGACAGGATATCTCCTACATATACTTGTCCGAGTTTTGCTCCTTTGTCCACATTTCTCCCTCTAATCTTTACTACATTCTATGGGATTTACTCCAATCCTCCTATCCACATATATATATATATATATATATATATATATATATATATATATATTGGTTTGTTGGTTGGTTTTGAAGGCTGTCACAATACGAGTGTAAAGAAAAAGAAGGTAACTATGATGTTTTTTGTTAACCTGTCATTTTATTCCTTAATATTTCGGGATGAAAATTCCCATCATATATATATATATATATATATATATATATATATATAACTAAGAGAAATATAGGGTTGTTGAATAGGCACGGTATCAATTGAACTCCGGTAATAAAAACAACACGATTTACAACATGAAAAAGAAGAACAAGAACCATTATCAAGTAAATAGTTAAAGAGAGATAAAGATAAGAAGGGAGAAAAATGTGGAAGAAGATAATGATTAAGTGGAAGAATATGGAAGAGGCAAAGAATACTTTTACTACTTTTAATATTAACATATTTGATAATGTCAGTAATACTATAAATTATAGTGACTAACTCGCCAACATTGATATTATTGGTTAATAAAAAAAAAGTGAGAACTTGTCAACTGGTAGATTTTGCAGTACCAGCAGATCACAGGAAACAAAAAAATAGACAAACACTTGGACCATGCTAGAGAATTGAAAACAAAACTGTGATATATGAGGGTGAAAGTGATACTAATTGTAATTGGTGTCATTGGAACGCCTCCAAGAGGTAAAACAGACTGAAGGAATATGAAATAGGAACAACTGAGACCATCTAGACAACGACATTGTTGAAATCGGCTAGAATACTCAGAACAGTTCTGGAGACTTGAGGAGACTAGTTGTCACTCAGACTCTTGTGAAAAACCACCAGATAACAATGGTGTCAAAAACCTACAAATATTGAGATAATAATAATAATAATAGGACCTGGCCAGAGAGCCGAAAAAACTGTGGAATATATATTTACCAAACCCTCCGTACGAGCAGGATGTGACACAATGTCAATTTTTTAAAGCGGAATTCTACAGGTTTGAATTCAGGGTTTTCCTTCTAGACTGGTTGCCTAACCAAGGTTAAAGAGCCTAGTCTACCCTAGTATTTATCCATAGCTGGAGGGAGAGTAGGAATCATACATTTCCCAAGGATATTAGCGATAATTGAAATGCAATTACCACATCCAGGATTTGAAATCCGGGCGACGAGTCCATTTCCCATGACTTTAACCATTACACCACGAGCTTCTGTGGAACTGTGGAATATGAGAGTGAAGGTCGTACCAATCTTAATGGGAGTGCTGGGAAAGGTCCCAAAAGTTTTGGAAAAGAGTCCAGAGGAATTGGAAATCCGAGGAAAAGTCGAGACCAAAATTTTCTCTCTATTAATAATAATAATAATAACATTATGAGATCGGTTGCATTGTGTGTAATTTATCATTTTATTTTCATCATTAAATCATAAAAACTATAGTGACCTTTTAGTCTCTTGGATTGTTACGTATATTCTCAATGGACTTTTGATTGATATTTGAGGTCAGCTCAAAACAAAGATTTCCAATGCTAATTTGTGAAAAAATAAGCTCTTTACACCAGGGAAAATTTTTGTCACGGGTGCATAATCCTGACGAGAAGTGGTCAGTACGCTGCTTTAAAACCAATGGTAAAGTATTAGTTATTATTCATTATACATTGAGCTCTCTTAGGGATTTGTTAACATTCCCTGAACAAATCTACAAGTGTGCATCAACATGAGCATGCATTGTGGATTTACAGGAGATATTATGATCCAAAATAGAATTATCCCTAACATACCACTCAGTTGGATTTATTTAACATTATATACATATACAAGGTGCGTCAAAAAAGTATCGAGATCTTTTGTACGTTGTGACACACCACGTATTCTGAGAAAAAATAACGTTCCATTCATAATATTTTTTCAGAATACAAGTTGTCTCAAAATTACCAAGTTCAAAGCTATATTTACCAAGGTAAAAATGAAGACTGAATGGAACTTTTTTTTTCAGAAAACAAGGTGAGTAAAAAAGTTTTTAAAAATCTCGATACTCTTTTGACACACCTTGGATATATATATATATATAATATATATATATATATATATATATTCATCAAAACTTACAACCTTATTTTCATTCTAGTAGCATAAGTTAATGCAAAAGGGCTCAATACATTTCGTAAAATATAGACCATTTATCTCTTGTACCTTCAACACCGAAGCCGGGTTAAAGAGAAAAGAATTTTCTACAAATATATAAATATATATATATATATATATATATATATATATATATATATTATTTATTATTATTATTGTACACAGTAATAACCTACTCGAATTTCACCATAAGGATCTTTAGGGTTAAATCCACTGAATTAATCAAGATATTAACAATATCTTGATTAATTCAGTGGATTTAACCCTGAAGATCGATATGGTGAAACTCGAGTAGGTTATTACTGTTTACCATTATAATAATAAATTTGCTCTACTTACGTATTGAGAACTTTATATTTGTTATATCGCTGTCTTTTCATTGTGAAACTTGCATCAACTAACCATTTTGACTAATTTCACCGGTACATCACCTTTTTCATACAAAATCATATATATATATATATATATATATATATATATATATTATATATACATACACACAAACTGTAACTTAACGACAAATCCAATTCCCCAATAATTTCCCACATACACAATAAAAAAAAATAAAAACAAAATAAATAAATAAATAAATAGACACACATACACATATACTCTTAATCAATCCTTACAAATCCAGTACATACAAGCCTACACCTACACCTGCGATACCATTACCAGAACCCCTCTCCCTATCTAGAGAAAAGGAAAATCCACTACCCACCCCCAACCACCCTCCCTTTACTGGCGACCTCCTGTTTTACCATTTTGAAAATGTCCATCATTGAAGCAAGAACTATATCCAAGTCCTGAAGAAGGTCTAATAGACCGAAACATTGCATCGTCGACATCACTACCTACAACAAACATCCATTTTCTATAACATACCGTGTTTTCTACCTTTCTCCACACACACACACACACACACATATATATAAGATATATGCATACTGAGAGCGTGATGAACAAATGTATACTAAAAAAACAGTAAATTGTTTTCTTGAATGTTTGTGAGTTTGGATATATCCGTGTGATCAAGTATCATATAACCAAAAGCTGATACTTGTAAGTTCATTATAATAAATCTGCATAATAATATTTACTCATCTTCCTTTCAGTATTTGTCTATGTATAAGTGTTTACGTAAATTTGCGTATTTATATGATGTATGAAGCATAACAACCTTGTAAAAACAAATTTACATTATGTACACAAGTGAATAAATATACGCAGACATGGATAAGTACAAGTGTACGGACCAATAGGACTACATATATCAAGTCCTTGAATCTAAAATTGTGTAATCATGTATGTGTCTGACTGTTTTTCTTCTACGACTTTTTTATTACATTATTGCGATCAGCCAAACGTAAAGCAGGAACAAATATACAAAGGGATTCCCTGCGTCTAACACCGGCAGCTCTGGCATATAATCGATAGAAGCGAGAAATGCTAGGCAGCATATTATGTCATATGATATTATTCTAATCCTTATAATGTGTCATATTATACAGATTATTTATTCCGAATTAGTAATAACAGTTTTTTTTAATCATAAAGTTATACTGATTGTATATCATTTAGATTATAAAAAAAAACAACAAAAAACAAATGTCTATTTTTCTAGTATTAAGATAAATCAATACATATATGAAGGTAGTTGTGTGTATATGTATGTCCGAAGGAAACTTCAAAAATGAAACAGATAACGACAAAGTAAATATATATACACAGTAAATATCACCAGGGCTTGGTTTTTGAGCAAAAATAAGATATTTGATTTATATTCGTGAAGATAAATAACAAGTAGAATTTTAATGATAACAGCATGGATTTTTTTTTTCATTTAATATTTTAGAGAGTAAATAACATTTCTTTTCAGAGTAGCTGGATCAATGCAAGGTCTATTTTTTTAGGGATTTAAATGAGGCATCCCACGAGGATTCAACTCACGATTCATTAATAATGGATCTGCGGGGTGAACTTTAAAAAATCCTTCTCTACCCATATAATTAAAAAAAAACAAAAAAAAAAAAAAAAAAAAACAATCAAAAGTCACGACTTTGAGTTTCACGTTGCTGATCATCGGGTTAGCTAGAAGTGAATGTGTGACTTGGCCACTCAAATAAGGGTAGTGAGTTTCTACCCTGTTTTTATTACTATACTATTTTTCACTGGAATATAAAAACATACATCTACGTAAATAAGGATAGATAGATAGATAGATAATGATAGAGATAAACTTTGTCTATTTACTGATAGTTTCTCGTTTATGTAGTTTTTAGTCCAGTCTTAGGATCACCTATGCGAAAAGGTAACAGTACCCAGACGCCGTTGACTATGTCCACGCTACTTTAACATATATGAGTGCTCTATCAATAATATTGAGTACTCTTTACTTTAATATTATATAATATATATATATATATATATATATATATATATATGTGTGTGTGTGTGTGTGTTATTTTGGAAAAGGTGACTTACCAGTGAAGATGGCCCCAATGGTTAGTTGATGCAAAATTCAGAAAGGTAAGACAGCGATATAACAAATGAAAAGTGCTCAATACGTGAGTAGAGCAAATCTATTGTAATACAAGTAATAACCTACTCGAGTTTCACCAAGGATCTTCAGGGTTAAATCCACTGGATTAATCAAGATATTGATTAATTGCAGTCGATTACACGTGTGTGTCTTTCACGATAAACGAACCGTTTATCGCTAAAGACAGACACGTATAATCGACTGCAATTAATCAATATAATTCAATGGATTTAACCCTGAAGTTCCTTATGGTGAAACTCGAGTAGGTTATTACTTGTACCTGTATTACAATACATACATATATATATATTATCTATGCGATATGAGGTGTGTGTGTGTATGTGAGAGAGAGAGAGAGAGAGAGAGAGAGAGAGAGAGAGATAAAGAGAGAGAGATGAATGAGAGAGAGAGAGAGAAGATATAGAGAGAGGAATGAGAGAGAGAGAGGGAATGAGAGAGAGAGAGAGAGAGAGGAAGAGAGAGAGAGAGAGAGAGAGAGAGAGAGAGAGAGAGAGAGAGAGAACTTCTTTTAGGGTGATTTGAACCTTTTTTAGGACAGTCTACTCAGAATAAAAATGGAGATACATTAAGAAGGCATAAAAAACAGATAGTGCTGCAATTACGAAAATGACAACAATCGAAGGTGCCATGCTAAAATTTGCACATCATAAAAACAAAAACATTAATAAACAATAAGATTTTATTTTCATTGTCTGCTCAGCATAGAATTATCTTTATGCAGAAATAACAACTTTATCAGCAGAAACCTGTCAAGGGTGTAGGCAACCGCACACAGCCAAACAACATAAAAGCAAAGGTTACAAAATTGCTGTATCTTTTAATCTGTTCCTCATCTAAGATTACACCATTTAAACATTTTTTTACAAGATTTCATGGCGCTACAAAATCTTAAAACGCTAATCTAACAGGTATTTTTAATTATAGAAAAATTTGAAAACGAAAAAAGAAAAGTGGACCACATTCTTGTCCAACTTTTGTTTTATCTATACAAAATCATCTCCACCCAGTCGGCGCGGTTTAGAACAATCTCTTTGTCCCTCCCTTACCTCACACTGAGAGAAACATATAGTTTCCTGGATCTTTATATAGTAAAGTCGTCGCGGTGGCCTAAAGTCGGTATCAGCCAATCAGCGAGTCTATCCCCTTTTCACTAACGCTAGACGAAGGAGATTGTATTTGCGTCAGACGTGGAGCGCCACACCTACCACCAGCTCCTTACTTTACCACACAGATCCCTGTGCTACTCATACGCTGAGTTGGCGAGGGCCGGTACCGAACTAGGAACCTTGTGGCTTCTAGCCGAACGCTCTACCGACTGAGCTAACCCGACCCTCTTTTATATATATATATAAGTAAGAAAAGGTGGAATGAAAACATCACACAATGCTGTTAAAGAAGAAAACAATTTATAATATAATCATAGCTGATACTGATCAATATTTCGATTTTACAAAAATCATCATCAGAGCTCATTCACTCCCGTAGTTGTTTGGGTCGGAGAGGAAAGTCAAATCGACCCAAACAACTACGGGAATGAATGAGCTCTGATGATGATTTTTGTAAAATCGAAATATTGATCAGTATCAGCTATGATTATATTATAAATTGTTTTCTTCTTTAACAGCATTGTGTGATGTTTTCATTCCACCTTTTCTTACTCATATTGTCAGATTCATTTCCTTTCTTTTAACTTATATATATAGTTTTTTGGATTTATAGTGAGGTTTCTATTCTCAAGATCTGTGCAGTGTATTGTACCCCTTCATTGACTCCTATGTCCACCAAGATGGTAATATCAATTAGGGTCCCATGAATGGATCAAATAGATATGTTTAAAATTATTCGTATCCCATAGGACAACGATTTCCTAGAGTCCCTAAAGTGGTGTGATGCTGAAATTCAATGCTACCAAGCAACTCCTGCGATACTACCGCTGCCCAACTGCATTCGCTTCTTGTTTTTCTTTTGGATCAGAGGGGCAGTGTGAAGAAGGGGATTTGCTGCTTGGGTAACAGCTCATCCTCTATACAAACCCACGCAGGTTACGTAGTTCCAATTAATAAAAAAATTAGACACTATTCTATCGTTTCACGCAGACGGAAGGATGCTTACATTTGTTTTTAACCATTTGTTTGCACAATTATATTGTTTCAAGTATTCCAATCCAATACAAATAATACTCAAATACATCTTTTTATACATGGGTCCCTAACAGTACTACCACTCCGAGTTAGAGTAGATCTGGAAGTAATTGCCATGAAATGGTATTCCACACTCAGCAAAACTGAGTCTTCATCAGATGCAGTTTAACTCTTTGTTTACTTTAAGTCGCATGCTGCAGCTCTCACACCCTTGCATTGAAAATTACTTTGTAAACATTCCTACCATCTTTTGTTTTGAACAGAATGAATTCTGAGATGAATAATTAGTGAACTTTGAAATATCCAATCATATAGATAAAAAAACAATAACATTTGGTAGAGCCACGGGGGAAATTTGGTAGGGAAGGATTTAATATATCCAGGAACTCCTCTTTTCTAAGGGATGGAAGTTTTATCCTTCTGCAGAGGATGTTGCGACAATACATTCGTAATTCTTCATGGTTAAATAAGAGTCCACAATATAAGATACGGTTTGTTAAAGTTTCTTTGTTTTTAATGGCAAATCCATCGTTGTAGCAGAATAGTAGTGGTATCATTTAACCTTTAACCAGGGATGAGATGGTTCATACATTCATGAAGGGCATTAGTCCAAAAGTATGTAATAGCGAGACTGAGGTTCAACCCAGGCATGTTAGCCATTACAGTACTTCATGCTATCCGATATACATGACTATTGGGAAAGGTATGCATCCCACTTCTCTCCTTCAGCTATAGATAAATAGTAGGGCGACCTGGGCTCTTTAACATTGGCTAGGTAAACAGTTTAAAAGACGGAAACTTTAATTATTACAACGTTTGACACATTTACTTAAGAGCTATTTAAAATAGTTCAATATGTAAAAAGTATAATGGTCACCCCTTCTCTCTATCTTTCCCCTACCCTCTTTAATTCTCTCTTATTATATTTTCTCTGTAGCAGGTCCTTTTTCTTATCTTTAAGCGACACAAGATAATCAGGATTTACATTTTTTTCTTTTCATCATGGACGATCTTATTTTGAACCAGAGGGTGTTGCTAAGTTGATAACTGTTGGAAATTAAGGAACAAGAGTATTAATATTTAGATTAGAATAATGTTATTGCCAAAAAGAACTACAATAGTTAAATTACAAAAATAATAATAATAGTACCATGTATTCGCTTGGTTACCTCATTCCAGGAAGAAGCCA
>CM042143.1:114699063-114719063 GCA_023376005.1 Doryteuthis pealeii | reverse complement strand
CCCAATAATTGTCGGCTAAAAAGCCATATCAAACACATTGTTTGTTTGTTTACTTCTTATAAATATATATATATCGGTTGTGTAATGGTTAGAAAAGTAGACTGGTAAACCATGATTAGTGAGTTCGAGCCTCATTAGGTACCCCTTACATTCGGCCTTATGCCATATCTAAGCAAAGCTTAGTAAATAACTATATATATATATATATATATATATATATATATCTTCCCCTCCGCACGAGCAGGATGTGACACAAGGTCAATTTCTTAAGCGGAGTTTAACAGGTTTGAATTCAGAGTTTTTCTACATTTTTTCTATTATTATTATTTCATTTGGTTATTTAAAAATAATAATAGTTTTGAATAATGTACACATAATCTACTGACCAAAACACGTGTAAGTAAAATTGATTAAAATATCCTATATTATCCATTCTATACTTTCTTTCCTTTATTCATTTTTTCAACATACTCTCGGATTCACTTCCAGTTTCATTTTACACACACACACACACATATATATATATATATGGCTGTGTGTGTGTGTATATATATATGCATATATAAAGAGAGAGTATGAACACATTATTTTGTTAAGGGACATGCAGAGTAAATCACACGTGCTTTTACTTAATTTAACCTGGCACAAGGCCATGAATCTTTCTGTGCGACGGCTATACAAATATATTTTCTCTATTCATATTTGTAAAAAACAGTTTTTAAAAAATGAAATGTTTTGTATGTTTAAACGTGTGTGTCTAAGTGCGTAAAGACACACTCGTACATACAGACAGATATGAACCGACAAAGGTATAAAGATAGATGTGTAGATATCAACATACTTAAATAGATATTAACATAGATAGATACGTAGATATGAACGTACTTAGATATTTGTGCCAAGTACAACCCCCCCCAAAAAAAAAAAAAAAAAAAAACATTTATTGCTTGAATGTGAAAATCGTACAGCAACGATAAGTAATATGTGAAAAGGACAAGTGGTACCTTGACTAAGGAGTTTAATTCGTACCGTTCGTAACTCAAATCAAGTTTCCCCATTGAAATAAACTGAAATGCCATTAATCCATTCCAGCTTTTACCGAAAAAAAAAACAAAAAAAACTGACCCTAATTTTTTGTTACTTCAAGCATATAGCACTTTATTGTATAAAACAAAATAAAATAAAATATATGTTATAGTATGTTTTAATCTTTATTTTTTTATCTATATATTAATATTGGTGGAGCGCCACACCTATCATCTGGAATTTAACCAGCTGATAGTTTCTTGACGAATTACCCTCAATTCAAAACACTACCACTGCTTTCCATTCCCTATAAATCTTATTATAATTAGTATCAGTTTAGGTTAGTAGGTAGAGCATCCGCTTCAGAATCGCAAGGTTCCGGGTTTGATACCAGTCTCCGTAAACTCAGCCCATGAGTAGCACAGATTGGTTAGTCTGATCAGTGCGGTAAATTGGGAAGCTGATGGTAAGTGTGGTGCTCACCTTCAATAAAAATAATCTTCCTGATTTAGCACTAGCGAAAAGGGGATAAACTCCCTCGCTGTCCGGCTGATACCAACTATAGGTCACTCTACTAACTTGACTTTTTGTATATGTCTTATGATTAAAAACTACTACTGGCAACTGGCTTGGTAAACACTTATAAGGTCCTTAAACATCTTACCGACTGCAACCTTGAGCACCTTTTTGGTTTCCATGTTTCTTACACACGTCTGTCAAGTCAGAAAACAGCATAGCTCACATGACTGTCGGAAACATTTTTTCACACTCAGAGTGGCTGAAGCATGGAATAAACTGCCCGAATCCCTTGTTGGCTACCGAAACTTTGCATCTTTCAAAACCTCCATGCTTCCTGTAATTCGACAACACGATACCTGATACCCCCTCTATACACATACTCATGCGCTCACACATATACATGTATATTATTACTGTAAACTATTCATTTTCCTGATATTAGTACATTATTCTACGTAATACACATGAGCCTTTCATGAGTTGTGCTGCAGCTGAGCATTGTACTCAATAAAATTAAAGTCGTCGGGGTGGCCTATTGTCGATATCAAACAGACAGCGAAGGTGTCTATTCCCTTTTCACTAGCGCTAGACCAGAGAATATTGTTTTTGCATCTGAGGTGGGGCGCCACACCTACCATCAGCTCTCTACTTTTCTGCACAGATCCAAGTGTTATTCATACGCTGAGTTGGCGAGGGTCGGTATCGATTCCGGAACCATGTGGTTCATAGTCGGACGCTAAACAAATCTACTCCCCACCCACATATATAAGAATATATGTATAGTGTTACCTTGACTTACGAGGTTAATTCCCTGCTCTCTTAACTCAATTTTTGTGTATCAAATTAATTTTTCCCATTGAAATAAACTGAAATGCCATTAATCCGTTCTAGCACCACAAAAAAACATTTTTTTTTTGTTACGACTTTTGAATAAAAAAAAAAAGCATTGTATTAGTTCAGTCGTTAGAGTGCCCAACTAGGTACCACACAATTCCGGGTTCGATATCAGCCCTCGCCAACTCAGTGTATGAGTAGCACAGGGATCTGTGTGGTAAAGTAACGAGTTAATTGTAGGTGTGGCGCTCCACCTCAGGTACTAAAACAATCTCCTTTCTCTAGCGCTACTGAAAAGGGATAGTCTTCCTCGCTGTCTGGCTGATACTGACTTTAGGCCACGTTGAGTACTTTACTTTTATATAAAATAGTAATAAATTTTAAAATAGTAATAACATTTTTTATTCCGAAATATTAAGAATTGAGAATAAATCACAGGTTAACAAACAACACCACAGTTACCTTCTTTTTTCTTCAACACTTGCATTGTGATAGCCTTCAAAACCAACAAACAAACCAATATAAACACAATGCTTCAAGCAAATTACAAAACCCTTTTAAAATAGAATAGAATTAATTATATGTTGTGATGTTTTAATGATTATTTTTGTGAATAATATTTTTCCTTGGTGCAATACATTCGAAAACTGAAATGTTATTAATGAACTACATATCCCTGTGCTACTCATTCGCTGAGTAGGCGATAGGCCGGTATTGAACCTGGAAACTTGTGGTTCCGAACCGTATGCTCTACCGTCTGAGCTAAATCAGTCCTATACTTAATAAATTTTATAAGGGGCCAGTTTAGCTCAGTCGGTAGAGCGTTCGGCTAGAAACCACAAGATTCCTAGTTCGATATCGGCCCCCGCCAACTCAGCGTATGAGTAGTACAGGATCTGTGCGGTAAAGTAAAGAGCTGATGGTAGGTGTGGGGCTCCACCTCGGATGCTAAAATAATCTCCTTGTTCTAGCGCTATTGAAAAGGGGGATAGACTCCCTCGCTGCTACTTTACTATTATCATTGTTTTTTGTTTTTTTACTAATAATTTTCCTAATAAAAAAAAGTAAGGGGCCGGGTTAGCTCAGTCGGTAGAGCATTCGGCTAGAAACCACAAGGTTCCTAGTTCGATACCGGTCCCCGCCAACTCAGCGTATGAGTAGCACTGGATCTGTGCGGTAAAGTAAGGAACTGATGGTAGGCGTGGCACTTCACCTCAGATGCTAAAAAATAATCTCCTTGGTCTAGCGCTATTGAAAAGGGGATAGACTCCCTCGCTGACTGGCTAATACCGACTTTAGGCCGCCCCGACGACTTTACTTTTACTTAGTTGTAGTACTACTACTCACATGGAAATACCTCCATTACGGATTGCTAAGTGCGTTCTCTCGAAAGAGCCAGGAGGCATAGAGTAGCGATAACAGTCTTATGGCTCAGAAGACAAATGTGACTTGTGTTCACTTCTTCATCTCGACCGGGGCTAGAGAGATATGCGTTCGCTCCTAATGACCAGAGACACTCCCTCCCTCCAACACATACACCCCTAACCCTATGCCCTCCAAGATTTCCCTTTTATCTTCGCCGCCCAACTACTAAATGACGGTCGTAAAATACACAACCACTACCTCAAAACATCCACCCCCTACCCGTTCGTTCTCTTAAGCACAGACATTCGGACCGGTCATTCGAATCGAGTTTATGATAGTAAATCTCTTCTTTCCATCTAACTTTTTATTTCTCTGGGGGTCAATCTTAGCTCAACATGCCACGGAGCTTCTTTTTTTTATTTTTTTTTATTTCTTAGAAATACTAGCAAATATATGCACCCTCCGGGTGCAAGTATTTAAGTTTTAATGTAATAAAATATTGTATTAAATTAGAAAGGCTAATGAAACTAAATAAGAATACAGATAAAAAGATTTGAAACAGAGGGAGTATAATAAAAGATTTGAAACAGAGGGAGTATAATAAAAAAGGGAACAACTGAAACTTACTCTTCCATCACTCTCGTTTTTCATTGTTATTTTTTCTAATTTAAGTATTTAGTTATAAGAGGAAGTAAAGAATAAAATGACAGTTATTTTATCTTGTTAATGGATTTCATTTAAGATTCATTGAAGAGATTTTTGCTTATATTCATTAAAATAAAACGAAATAGTTAGAAATCAATAATACTAAGCACATATTTATTAAATTCGATTTTTTAATATTAATATGCAAATTAGCCTTCCCGTTCACACTGTAAACCGCTATTTTGTTGTATACATAAATATAATTGCATGTTGTCAGTATGGAGACATAATTAACAGTATTAATAATGTAAGACAATTTTATTAATAATTGAGGTTTAGATAAAGATAAAATCATGGAGAATGTGATGTCAATAACTAAGAGAATTGTGACTTGAGTAGGAATATAGTTTCGGTTACAGATCGAAAAACACACAATCTCCATTATAATAAGATTTACATCTACTGGGTCTATAAACATTTTATCGTCCCGGATTCCTGCCCTTATTTACGCTATCATAGATGCTGATAGGTACGCGTTTTGCGTCCCTGACGCACAAAAACCTAAAAGGATGCAGTAAAATCGTATCCATACGTCCCAGTGTTTTCTTTTTTCTTCCCTCACCATTTCAAGCTAACTGTAAATAAATACATTTCAATAGTTTCTCGGAATCGAATTACACAGGATAGGTTACAAGGTAGGGGTTAGACGGCTTTAGTTGGGACCCATAAATTCTTCCCGGGGACTCATTCAAAGCAAATATGTCCCAAGGCTCACTAAATGAAAAAGCTATCAGCATCACTGCGCTATATATGATTCTCACTGGGCACCCAGTGAGAATCATACTCGCGAGCAATACTGTTGCCTAGCTATTTAAACATAATATCACCTGAAGTGCGTTGTGAATAGTCTTGTAGTTACCGTAATTGAGTGTTTTTTTCTCTCTAAAAATACATACATAAATATATATATTTACCAACCACTCCGCACGAGCAGGATGTGATACAAGGTCAATTTCTTAAGCGGAATTCAACAGGTTTGAATTCAGAGTTTTCCTTCTCCTAGGCCGGTTGCCTAACCAAGGTTAAAGAGCCCAGCCTGCCCTACTATTTATCCATAGCTGGAGGGAGAGTAGGATTCATACCTTTCCCAAGGGTAATAACGCTAAGTATACGATACAAAAGTATATGGGTTCCGTAAACATTGTGTCGTCCGGTTTCCTGCCCCTATTTACGCTGTTTTTTCCTTGACGGTAATAGGCGTAAAACAATCCCAGCTTAGATATTTACCGAGGGATATTTCTCGCTTTTTATCGGCAAATTCATTTAGATATTTTGCAAGCTACACCCCTGTATAAAATTTAACGGTCCCCCAAAGTTTACAAAACAAACAAGAGGAACAAGAAATCAGGGTAAGAATTTAGACCATACAGCCAATAGCATTGTTGAAACCGGCTAAAATACTCAGTTCTTGGAGAACCAAGGAGACTTGCTGTCACTCAGACTCCAGTGAAAGGCATTCATAGTGTATTAATAATAATAATAATAATAATAATAAAAACGGATCACCTATCCCAGCAAGAAGACCAGACCTAGTGTTGATAAACAAAAAAGAAAGAACTTTGTCAACTGGTGGATTTTGCAGTGCCAGCAAATCACAGGGTGAAGCTAAAGGAAAATGAAAAAATGGACAAATACATGGACCTTGCCAGAGAACTGAAAAAGTTATGGAACATGAAAGTGATACCAATTGTAGTTGGTGCACTTGGAACAGTCCCAAAAGGATTAGAAAAGGGTTTGGAAAGTTTGGAAATCAAAGGAAGGATTGAAACCATTCAGAACACTGCACTACTGCAATCTGCCAGAATACTCAGAAGAGTCCTGGAGACCTGAGAGACTTGCTGTCACTCAGCCCCAGTGAAAATACCATCAGCTAACACTGGTGTGAAAACTCAAAAAGGAGTGAATAATAATAATAATAATAATAATAATAATAATAATAAATAATAAGAAGAAAGAAGAAGAAGAAGAAGAAGAGAAGAAGGAGGAGGAGGAAGGAGGCTCAATGATTTATCTAAAAGTAATATAAAAATGCCAAAATTAGATTTGTGATACATGTTGTTCGGACTGAACTAATTAATGATTACAAACACAATGTATTTGTTACCTACTCTAACGATAGGTTCATAGTGAATCGCATTGTGTCATGGTAAGCAAAGTTACTTTTAGGGAGCTTTTAATTTCTGGTTGTGTATTAAAGTAAACAAATTCTGAAAGCAGCACCCCACAAAACATCAGCAGAACGGCCACTTGCCTTCTATCATACAAACTAGATAAGATGAACAAGGCATGCTGGAGAAGTAGGGGCAAACTCATGAGTGACATTCTCCTGTTGGAACTACACATGTTCAGCTTACACACCTGATCAACTCTTGAATTTATACACACACACATAATATATATATATATATATATATATATATATATATATATATATATATATATGGATTAATAGGTTTATGGCTTGACACAATAACATTAACTAATTTTTTACATGCCATTATCATTGTATAATGTTCGATATATCTGATTTATAGAATGGATAAGTGCTTTGAAAAAGGTAACTATTAAATTGGAAAACCAGTATATACTAGCTGGGCCTCTGATACATCACAATATGTTAATTTAATTATCACAGCGTTTGACATGTTTATTTAAGGCTATTGCAATAGTTCAATATGTAAAAAATAAAATAATCTTGGTTTATCTTTCTCCCTCTTTTCATTATGTTCGAATGAAACAGATTAGCGTTATCACTTCCGTACACTTAATCCTCTATATCTTTCACCAATTATCTTTCTTTCTTATATTTTTCTGAGTAGCATGTCCCTTTTCTTCCCTTTATTTCTATATAATAAAAACAGAAAGGTTAAATCATTTACATGAAGTGCTGACACTCATAAGAAAAAAGAATTCGACGGATAAGCAACAGCAGATATAAAGGATTTATATTTTTGCATTTTATATTGGACAATCTCATTTTTAACCAGAGAGTGTTGCATCTGAGGTGGAGCGCCACGCCTACCATTAACTCCTCACTTTACCGCACAGATTCCTCTGGTACTCATACGCTGAGTTGGCGGGGCCAGTATCGAACTATGAACCTTGCGGTTTCTTGGCGAACGCTCTACCGATTGAGCTAACCCGGCCCTTATATATAAGAATATTTGGCGTTAAACACCCACTGTTAGATATCCCTTATTTGACATCGGGTATATAAACTGGGAGAGAGTTCTCGGCTACATAATCGAGAGAGAGGGAGTAATCTCAGACATATAATACAGGGAGACAGAGAGTCAAATAGTTATATTAGATAGGAAGCGCGTGGTGTAATGGTTAAAGTCATGGGAAATGGACTCGTTGTCCAGAGTTCAAATCCTGGACGTGGTAATTGCATTTCACTTAGCGCTAATACTTTTGGAAAGGTATGAATCCTACTCTCCCTCCAGCCATGGGTAATAGTAGGGCAGACTGGGCTCTTTAACTTTGGTTAGGCAACCGGTCTAGGAGAAGGAAAACTCTGAATTCAAACCTGTTGTACTCCGTTTAGGAAATTGACATCGTGTCACATCCTGCTCATGCGGAGGGGTTGCTATATATTATATATAAGTAAAGAAATAATAAAAGACTTAGAGATTTTGCATTATAGACTATTTCGGGGAGCAAAATGCAAGATCTCTAAGTCTTTTGTTATTTTTTTACTTATAAATTTGCTCTGTGACTCAAACAATAAGAGCACACATTGAATTCTCAAACTGCGACAGGTTTTTAAAAAAAATCCTATATCGTAATGAAGATTTCTTCTCTGGACTTTTGGATTATATATATATATATATATATATATATATATATATATATATATATACATATTAGAGATGATAGTTGATATGATGATAGGTGTTAACTTCTGCTTACTGCTGGTTCCTGCTAACACGTCTGCTGGTTCTGTCTCGTCGGCCATTTTCTCTGGTTGGCGAGGATCGGTATCGAACCAGGAACCTTGCGATTTCCCTAGGCTAGTGCTCTACCGACTGAGCTAATTCAGTCATTTTAAAAAAAGGCAATGAAAAAGGCCTAACACTTTTCACATATTTGCTGATGTAATTTATTCCGTATTTAACTTACTGTCAATCACTCATTATACAAAAACAAACAAAAAAAAGCAACAAAAAAAGTTAAGCATTAATTATGCCCTTTGAAGCTATTTTGTCCCTTATAACGCCGAGTGACCTTTATATTCATAAACGGGATAAATACGCATTCACTTAAAAGGTAATAAAATTATAGCGTATGTTTGTTAATGTCCAGCTTTATTGAAGATCGGCGTTAATATGAGGAAACATAAAGAAAGAAGATATAAGCAGAGATGCAGTTAGGTACGCGTTCTGCGTCCCTGACGCACACAATTATAAAAGGACGCAGTCAAATCGTATCCATGCGTCCCAGTATTTTTCTTTTTTCTTCCCTCACCATTTCAAGCTAACTGTAAATACATTTCAATAGTATCTTAGAAGCGAATTACACATGATAGTTTACAAGGTAGGAGTTAGACGGCTTTAGTTGGGACCCATCAATTTTCCCCGGGGCTCATTCAAAGCAAATATGTGCGTCCCATGACGCACTAAATCAAAACGCTATCAACATCATTGTATAAGTTTATACTTATTTAGATCTGAAGTGTGTCCCATCGTGGTGTAATGGTTAGCAAGTTAGTCTCGCAGATCCAGTACTCATCATCCTGATGTCGCGCAATCAGGATGGATATCCATGACAATCTCTCGCCAACCTTATCTATCATCCATTGTCTCAAGGAGGTCCTCTGCGCAGCATCCAGTATCCTCGCAGTGTTGGTCAATGTAGGTCTTTGGTGGTGGCACACATTATCATGTCCATGTGTTGGCTTCCACAGGAGAACGTCGCTTATGAGTTCGTCCTTGTTCATCCAGCAGTATCCAGCATGCCTTGCCCGTCTCACTCGGATGGTTTGTGAGATAGGGGACAGGTGACCGTACAACTGCTTCCTTATTGGGTGCTGTTTCCACGACTTATCCAGTTCTACTATGATTCAATAGCGAGTTTGGTCGTCGTTGTACACCCCATAATTGCGAACATGTGTCACTGGCTACCTGTAGTGAACGGGTTTGGTAAAACCAACTTATCTTTTAGTATTGCTAAACCCCACCGACAAGGCGAGTTATAGAAAGAAAACTTTCAAATAAGTGATATCTAATGAGGAAAATGCAGATTCAAAACAAAAACGAGTGAGTATGAATCATAAACAGTTAAAAACATATTCAGACACAAATAAAAATACATATGTGGGGAATAAAGAGAACATTTAATAAATGGTGCATTGTGTATTAAAAAGGAATAGAAAAATAGAGTGAGTTATGAAATCGTCGAAAACTGAACACACAGAAAGGATTCTTTTCAATCTTCGACTTGTATTTTTTCTTTACTTTTTGCATTGTTTTCTAAATTTTCTCTCTCATTTTTCCCTGAAAAATCGGTCTAAGACAATTCATATTTTCCACATCATTATGAGAGTGAGATAGAAATAATTTTCGATGCCCTGAGTACCATTAATTTATTATTTATATTCCTATTTTCATTTAGTTTTTTGTTTTTCCAAAGAAATATACTTTAGTTTTTTTAATATTTGAATTGGAACTAATTGTATCATTTTTAATCAAGAGTGTTTACAAAGTAGCATCGATAGCATTGTCTCTGTTCCCTTCCCTCGTTTGTTATATGGTAAAATAAGTCTAGTTAATTATTGCTTATTTAATAGAAGAACAGACTGGGTTCTTTTGCTTTGGTAAGGCAACCAGTCTAGGAGAAAGAAAACAGGCTCTATCCCACTGAAAAAAAATGACCATATGCCACAGGCTAAATACATAATATTGCTTAAAAAAAGATAAGATGCACTTTCATTATTCGTGTTTTATCTCTGCGTCTTTAATAATGCCTTTGCGTTAAGGGGACGGTTTTGCTCAATTGGTAGAGCACCCACCATGGAATCGCAAGGTTCCTGGTTCGATACCGACCCTCGCCAACTCAGCGTATGCGTAGCACAAATTGCGTAATCGAATCTGTGTCGTAAAGTGGGAACTGACATGGCGATCCATCTCATCAAGATCAATCCCTTGGTCTAAATCTAATAAAAAGGGGATAGACTCCCTCGCTGTCCGGCTGACACCGACTTTACATATATATAATGAAAAGGCTTAATTATATATTGAATCTATAAGGCTATTAAGTGGAGTTTGCTGTAATGTGGGGTACCCTTTCATTGCCATTAGTCTTAGGACCATTCTGACCTGGAGTTTTATCATCTGTAAGGGACCTATCTATACTTCAAATATCCCTGCTTAAAATGATTCCTATTCATGAAAAAAGTGTTAAGAAAGAACTACAGATAAATTCAAGATTATCGTACAATGAACGCGATTCCCTAACCTATATGCATGAAATAACTCCAGGCGTGCCGTTGAAATCAGCCAATACATCTTTAACAAAGTAAAGTAAGTAAAGTCGTTGGGGTGGCCTAGTGTCGGTATCAGCCAGACAGTGAGAGAGTCTCTCCTCTTTTCACTAGCGCTAGACCAGGGAGATTGTTTTTGCGTCTGAGGTGGAGCGCCACACCTATCATCAGCTTCTCACTTTACCGCAGAGATCCCTGGGCTACTTATACGCTGAGTTGGCGGGGCCGATATCGAACCCGGAACCTTGCGATTCCTAGTCAAGTGCTCTATCGACTGAGAAAAAATTCAATGCCAATTCTAACAGTTTGTTTTTTGTTTTTTGTTTTGTTTGTTTTTTTTTCTTTTTTTCTGAACCAAAACAACAATTTGACCTTGATAGTATAAAAATAAATAAATAAACAAATGTTTCAGTTTTCATGCCTCACACTCCACTTTCAAGCTGAACATGGCACCATCCACCGTCCATTAAACATAAATAAGAACAAATGAAATGATTGTGCGCACACACGCACGCACTCACACTCAACAAAATAACATAACACAAAAAGTAATAATAATAATAATAATAATAATAATAATAATAATAATAATAATACCCGGACAAAGAAAACATCTTGCTCACACGACACATTTGTTTTTAACAACCGTGGCTGGAAATGTATTTGTTTTCAAAGACCTTGTTTTGAAGCCAGAGCTTTTCGTCAACACATGCGGAATTTCAGACCACATGAATACCCGTCGTTCGTTCAGTTCAAAAGCACAAATAGACCGGATAGATAACGGGGAAGATGGCGGCAAGTGATATTTACCACTGTTTGAATCAAATGAAATTAATAAGAGCAAAAATACAGGGTGTCACGAAATATTTGACATTATTTCATTGTCTAATGATATAAACAATTCTCGCTCAAAGGATATAAATTTTCAGAAAATGTGTAAAAACTAAGTTTAACGTCTAAATAACCCCCTTTTCAGGGATAAGAATTGCATTCCTTCCCAAGGAAAAAGACATCAAAGACAATTATAAATTTTTTTTTTTTTTTTACTTCTCTGGCAAGATCCAAGTATTTTATTTCTCTGAATGTTTGAGATGAGGCTTGATGATTAGTATTATCTGCGTTATTCAGACTATTGTCCCCCATCTTTATTGTTATTTGTACAACGTTTCGGTCGATATGCCCTCCGGCCTTCTTCAGGTATTTCTTGTCAGACTCGGGAACCTTCTCAGACTCGGTAACCTTCTTTTCGAACTCTGGAACTTTCTTGACGTAATCGGGAGCCATAACGAAAAGAAGGTTCCCGAGTCCGACAAGAAATACCTGAAGAAGGCCGGAGGGCATATCGGCCGAAACGTTATACTAATAACAATGAAGATGGGGACAATAGTACGAATAACGCAGATGATACTAATCAAAGTATTTGTCTGCATTTTCGCTTTCTTTCATTTTACCTTTGTGGTTCATCGTAACGGCAAAACCCAAAATATGACAAGTTCTTTTCTCTTGTTTATTAACATTCGGTAGTGTCATCTAGTCGGGATGAGGTGATCCGTTTGTATCTCAAAACCCCAGAAATGTTATGCATGTCATTCTCTAGAACGGATTCTGGTTTGTGATTATACCATTTGGTGGTATGGTTAAAATTTAATTTATTTCCCAATTCCCGTAGAAGACCTTATCCAACTAGTCGCGTCTTGTCTTGTACTTCTTTTGTGATACTTTTCTCTATTAGCTGATTAGAAGATTACTGGTTTCGTCTCCCAAGAACCTACTCCTGCGATTCTGTTGTGACTTATCTATTTTTATTATTATTATCTAAAAGCAGTATATATATATATATATATATATATATATATATATATATATATATATATTAGTGAGATTAGGTGAATGTGGATGGAGGTGTGTGTATGTGGAACATGACTCTGAATTAAAAGCCTGAATGTAATCATTAAAAAGGAAAAAATCACAGAGATAGTGAAATAGAAAAGACGCCGCTGGCTGTTTTCTCTATCTCTATCTGAGATAAGAAATACGTAGACCTACTAATAGAGTGAATAGTACAACCACACAACACACACTAATATATATATATATATATATATATATATATATATATATATATATAAAATGTGTGTATACTATCACCCATTAATGAGAAAACCCCAAATAATGTTATATTTAATGTTATCTTCTAAACCAAAGATTTAAGGATTCTATTATTTCTAGCGGAATACAATAATCAAAATGGATCATACTACTACTACTACTATTATTATTATTATTATTATTATATTAGTAGTAGTAGTAGTAGTAGTAGTATAGTAATAATAGTAGTAGTAGCTGCAGCAGCAGTAGTATTAAGCAAAAATGGCACATCAACGCGATATTACTCTTAAATTTCTCGAATTTAGAGAATGGACTATATCCGGTCCAATTTGCAACTACGGGATAAATTTGTGTCTTCCATATTCGCTCTGAATCGATAGAAGCATAGATATAATCATGGTCGATTGTTACAATAAAAGCACAACAGGTTTAGAGATGGTTTAGATCTAATTAAAATAGCCATCAGTAAAATAACAGCATATATATCTATTATTGTTGTTTAAAGTAACTTAATTATTGTTATTATTCTAGTTTAGAAGGCAATAACATTTCTCTATTGTCCGTATTTTCTTTATTTTTCTAGAAAAATCTTTAAAAATTAGAATGTAAATATCTTATGGATTTTAAAAGAGAAATGTGCATGGCCTTAACTTTTTACCTACCAAATTACCCTCCCCTCACAGCTATAACTAATTTTCTTGGTAATTTTAACTGTATGATGAGATATTTCAAAGTTCACTATCTATTCACCCAGAACTCATTCTATCTGAATAAAGTCCTATTATTATTGTAATCTGAGCCCTTCTGCTAGATTATAATTAACAAACCATTAATTATTGTACTTTGCTTAGCAGTGATAAGAGGGCCGCTGTGAGTGGTTTAAAGAAGACAAAGTGTTAAGTCTCAGCTCAAAATAAGGTAAACATTCATTTTAGGCAAACGTTTATTTCATGACTGTAGAAAATAACTTACGAATGACAGGAGGTATATCGCAGTGAAACGGTTGATTAGCTTGAGGTGTAACTTTCTCCCTCCAAGGTTGAGTTGGTCACATGATATGACAAACTTTTTGTTTATTATTATTATTAGGATTATTCGGACTATTTTCTTCATCTTTATTATTTCTTGTCGAACGCAGGAACCTTCTTTTCGAACTTGGGAACCTTCTGGTCGTAATCGGGAGCCATCACGGAACTTTAAACCCAAACCACGGAGGTATCCTATTCTAATTCCGCTAACTATACCTGGGTACAGGTGTTAAGCTGTATCAACTATTATTCTGTGTGATTGTTGCCCTTGACCAGGAATGAACCAGCAGCCTAGAGATAACTGTCATTTAGAACCGTCTTAACCCAACGCCTTTATCCACTACGCTGCGTCCAGATGAGGTAATAGTCCGAATAATTCTAATAATAATAATCATCAAGGCTCCTTTCAAAAATTCAGAGAAATGATTTTTTTTTAATTCATATGTGTTGCCTAAACCTGTTGTTGTAATGTTTTCGGCTAAATCGAAAACAAACAATATACACAGAAATTCTTAATTATTCAAATACATGGATACATTACCTGTTTTTGATTTAAAAAAAAAAAAAAAAAAAAAAAAGCCTAAGCGCTATTAGAAAGAAAAACATGAAGTCTGACTTAAAATAGTTGAAATACCATACTTGTAAAATACCTTATGTAAATGTCTGGCTAAACGTTATGTTAGCTTCCTTTTTCTGTGTTTTTGTAATTAGATACGTTGAGGATGGCCTATCGTTATAACAATCCTAATATCTAGGTCAAAAAAGAGGCCCAGATATTTTAGTCTTTAAGACCTCTTTGCTTTTGTTCTATATACAACCGTTTGCATCATATTTTGGTATTTACTTGGCTCAGCCATTTCTAGCGCAGCAGAGTCAAACCTACCTCCCACCCCAACATCCCGACACTACCACCACATGTTTATAAGATACTTCATTGAAACAAACTTCAAACAGAAAGATGATTGGTGTGATTGTCAAATTGTATGCACGATAAGCCAGAACCCGAACCGAAACTTCTGATCCCAGGGTTGGAAGGAGGCAATCCATCAACTAATTAATCTACAGATCTATTTCACTCTGTTCATATTCAACCCTCTATGTCTATATATCTCACTATATATCTATGTCTATATATCTCACTATATATCTAAGTCCCGCGAACTGTTTTTTTCACTTTCTTTTTGTTTCCTTTCCTTTTCTGTCTATCTTTCTTTCTAAGTGTGACTTTTAATGTGAATAAGTATAATTTTTTAAAATAAGTGTTTTTTTTTTTCTTTCTTTTTATTAATTACCTTCAAATTTTTAGAGTCGTGTTTATTATATATACTAGCAAAATTCAACTCTATATCTCAGTATATATCAAAGTCCACCGAACTGTTTTCCCTTTTCTTTTCTGTCTTTCTTTCTGGTTATGTGTGGCTTTTAATGTGAATAAATATAATTTTTAGAAATAAATCAGTATCCTTTTTTTTTTTTTTTTTCCCATTAATTTTCAAATTTTTAAAGTTGTGTTCATTATATATACTCGCAAAATTATGCACACCTGGGCGCAAGGATCTACTTTTTAATGTAATAAAATATTATATAAAATTAGAAAGACTAACGGAACTGAATAAGAACTAATATAAAAATATTACACTAATTTGTGTTTTATTTTTTTCTTTCTTTCGGGCTAAGTGGGACTTTTAATGTTAAAAAAACAACAACAACAACAACAACAAAAAACAACCCTAAATAAGTTTAATATTTTTATATTTTTCTTATTTAGATCCGTTAGACTTTTTAATTTTATATTATAATTAAAAAAAATAAAAAAATAAAAAAAATAGAAAATAAAACAAAATAAAATAAATCAGTATTTTTTCTTCTTTTATTAATTATCATCAAATTTGTAAAGCTGTGTTCATTAAATATACTAGCAAATTCTAAAACAAGTATTTAAGTTTTTATGTAATAAAATATATCAAATTAGAAAGACTAACGAAACTAAATAAAACAAATATAAAAATATTACACTTATTTAATGTTATTTAAATTCATTTCTATATAAAATCATATATAGAATTACCTTTAATACGTTTAAGAATAACATGATTGTATTAGAAATCAGTAATAGCAAATGATTAATTATTAAATCCAGTTTTGTTAAAATATTTAAGCAAATTATTCCCACTATATACTATGTAAGTCTTTATTTCTTGGAGATATTTCAGGATTTTAAAGGCATTAATAATATGGACAGTTTTCCAGCAAATCTAACTCAGCTAGACTTTAACAGAGACATCCTAAATTAATAATATGCTAATTAAGATTAAATAATGTCTATTTGATAATCGTTGAGAATATAACTTAAATAACTAAGGACATCATGACATCAGTGGTGACGTAGTTTCAGTTACAGACACACACACACATATATATATGGACTGTGGATGTGTGGGTAAGAAGCTTGGCGAGCGTAAGTTCGTTCGGGTTTCAAACCCAGCCAGAGGCAGCTGCTAAAAACCGTATAACTATACTGATGAGAGGTGATACCTCGAAACGTGTCTATAGTTTACCCCTATTATACGCTTCCGTTCTCGTTGAGCACTCTATTTTAGAAGGTATATAATTGCAGATTCACCGTATTCGGCTCGGCCAAACTCACTTTGTTTACAAAGTTTGAGAACTCTAGTGAAGGTCATTTCCCCTTAGAAAATATAGCAATTAAATAGCCTGCTATACTTGGCGACTGACTGTGGATGTGTGGGTAAAAGCTTGGCGAGCGTAAGCGTTCGGGTTTCAAACCCAGCCAGAGGCAGCTGCTAAAAACCGTATAACTATACTGATGAGAGGTGATACTCGAAACACCCCTACGCTTCCCGTTCTCGGTTGAGCACTCTATTTTAGAAGGTATATAATTGCAGATTCACCGTATTCGGCTCGGCCAAATCTCACTTTGTTTACAAAGTTTGAGAACTCTAGGTGAAGGTCATTTCCCTTAGAAATATAGCAATTAAATAGCCTGCTATACTTGGCGACTGACTGTGGATGTGTGGGTAAGAAGCTTGGCGAGCGTAAGTTCGTTCGGGTTTCAAACCCAGCCAGAGGCAGCTGCTAAAAACCGTATAACTATACTGATGAGAGGTGATACCTCGAAACACGTGTCTATAGTTTACCCCTATTATACGCTTCCCGTTCTCGGTTGAGCACTCTATTTTAGAAGGTATATAATTGCAGATTCACCGTATTCGGCTCGGCCAAATCTCACTTTGTTTACAAAGTTTGAGAACTCTAGGTGAAGGTCATTTCCCCTTAGAAATATAGCAATTAAATAGCCTGCTATACTTGGCGACTGACTGTGGATGTGTGGGTAAGAAGCTTGGCGAGCGTAAGTTCGTTCGGGTTTCAAACCCAGCCAGAGGCAGCTGCTAAAAACCGTATAACTATACTGATGAGAGGTGATACCTCGAAACACGTGTCTATAGTTTACCCCTATATATATATATATATATATATATTAAGAAAGGATGAAAAAAAAACACAGGTTTAAATAAGTTAAGTGGTGAGTAAACCTGTTTTTTCATTCTTTCTTAATATACTATACCGTCGGATTCACTTCCTTTTCTTCACACACACACACAATATATATATATATATATATATATATATATATATATATATATATATATATAGTTTGCTATACTTATAAGTAAAGTGTTCTCAATATCATTGATAAAGCATAGAATCGCATAGGCAAGAGGCTCTGTGTGTCTTGTATCGCTATAAACAATTATATAATTAACAATATTTTTATGATATAATAATGACCTACAAAATGTGGTGCACAAATTACTCTTGCACTTTGAGAAACAGACGGATCCTCCAATCCAGAAAGCTTGATCTAGTTTTACTTACTAAAAAGAAGAAAACATGCCAATGAGAAGACTGTTTAACCGTTTCAACAGAGTTAAAGAAAAAGGCACCGGAAGTTAAAATGATTACCAGCATGTTCACAGAGAGTTTTCTTTTTTAAGTTGTGGAACACGAACGTGACAGTAATGCCAATGGAGCTTTTGAAACAATCCCGAAAAAACTTGCAAAATAATACTGGGGTACTTGAAATCAAGGAAAGCATTGGAAGTGGAAAGACCACAGTAAATCAGCTAGAATACAAAGGAGATCGGAGGAAAATCGGTGTCGCTTGGACTTCCGTGAAAACCACCAGATAATAATAATAATAATAATAATAATAATAATAATAATAATAATAATAATAATAATAATAATAATAATAATAATAATAATAATAGTGTTGATTAAAAAAAATGTCAACTTATGGACTTCTCGGTTCCAGCGGATCACAGGGTGAAGCTAAAGGCAAATAAAAAGATGGATAAATACGTAGACCTTGCCGGAGAATCTAAAAAGCTGTGGAATATGAGTGAAAGTGATACCAATTGTAGTTGGGGCACTTGGAACTGTCCCAGTAAACTTGCAAAAAAGACTGGAGGATCTGGAAATCAGAGGAAGAATTGAGACCATCCAGACTATTGCATTGCTCCAATCGGTTAGAATACTCAGAAGTGTCCTGGAAACTCGAGGCGACTTGTTGTCACTCAGCCATCAGTGAAATACTATCAGCTAACGCTGATGTGAAAAAACTCAAAAGAATTTAAAATAATAATCAGTGGAATATGAGGATGAAAGTGATAACAATTGTCGTTGGTACACTTGGGACACTACCCAAAAGCTTAGGAAACAGACTGGAGGAATTGGAAATCAGAGGAATTGCTGAAATCGGCTCCAATAATCGGAAGAGTTCTAGAAACCTGAGGAGACTTGTTGGCACTCAGCCTCTAGTGAAAGACAAGTAGCTAACACAGATATGAAAAAATCACAATGAGTGAATAATAATAATAATAATAATAATAATAATAATAATAATAATAATAATAATAATAGGACATGAAGGTGATAGCAATTGTAATTCGAGCATTTAAGACAGTTACAAAATGCTTGGGAAAAAAGACAGGAGGGATTGAAAATCAGAGGACTATACAGACCCCAGCATTGTTAAAATCGGCTACTTAAAAGAGTCATGGAAACCTGACGAGACTTGTTGTCACTCAGCCTCCTGGGAAAGACCACAAGTTACCACAAATATTAAAATCTCAATAATAATAATAATAATAATAATAATACAATGCTCTGGAAAGGAATTTGGCTGAACTAGAAATCAGAGAAAAAATCGAGACCATCTAAAATACAGCATTGTTGGGATCGGCTAGAATACTCAGAAGAGTCCTCGAGACTTGCTGTCACTCAGCCTCCCGTGAACCACCAGCTACAGCAGGTGTGTAAAACTAATAATAATAATATTGTGAATTTCTAAGAGTGTCATCATTAGTGATACAAATGCTTGAGTAGTCACAACGTCAATGGAAATTAATAATAAAACGTGAGTACCGTCACTATCAGTAATAACAAACAATGATATTGTTTATAGCGTTAATGTTAACCTAGAGAGCATCAGTAACTGGGTCAACTTTAACACGATTGACCTCCGTAGAAAAGTTTTCCCATCATTAAGCACTGTAAAGAATAGACCAACCTACCGCTCATCCACCACCACCCATATATATATATATATATATATATATATATATATATGAGAAGTAAACAAACAATGTGTTTGATATGGCTTTTTTAGCAGACAATTTTTGTGAGAATATGTGCTTAATTGAAGTCGTACCTAATTTTGAAAATTAATTCATTGATAATTAATGAATCAGGAGGGCATACCTATTCAAATGTAAGGCAAAACAAATCGAGAAAATTCAATCTATGTATGTACATTTAAGAGATTGATTTTTCTCGATTTGTTTAGCCTTACATTTGAATAGGTATGCCCGGCTAATTCATTAATTATCAATTAATTTATTTTCAAAATT
>CM042143.1:114674063-114691563 GCA_023376005.1 Doryteuthis pealeii | reverse complement strand
AAATTTAATATTAAACATATGTAGAAATCTTTGATTTAAGGGAAATAATAGGTAACTTTAGATGCAAAGGTCATTTTTAGCCATTTTTTAATATATCCTTATAGGAATGCTCTGGACTTAGAAAAATCTCAACAGGATGTTAAAGAAATAAAAAATGATAAGAATATAATTTTTTAATGTATAAAAATCATAAGCTAAACTGGTATTTATTAAAAAAATGTTTTAATGATATTTCTAGTTTTCTTTATTTGTCAGAATGATGTTAATTTATTCAATTTGAATTTGTTTATATGTACACTTATCTTCATACGTATGTTAATATTTTTCTGATTATATTTGATTTTATCTATGAATCTTGAGTCTGTCAATATCTATGTAATCCTTATCTGCTTTTGTTCTTACTCGGCTCTCTATATTTACCTGTTTGTCTATCTGATTAATCTTACACCTAATTTATAGTTCGATTAGTTGCTAAAAAATACATCTTCATCTCCGTCTCTTTCTTGCTAACCTGGTGGTTTCCGTCGAGTTTCGATCCTAGCTTGACGTAGCCCGCAAAATCTAGTCGCAATTGAGACGTGATGTATCAAAATAAGACTGTATGTGGATGACTATATATATATATATATATATATATATATATATATATATACTATAGCATGAGATGGTCACTGTTTCAGCTTTTGCTGGAATGGCGTATGAAAGGCATAATTATTGGAAGAGTGCTCAATATAAAATAGAGCTGTTATATAAAATAATAAAATAAATATATAAAGGTTTTACATATCTATTTATTAGGTGACAAAGTGAATGTTTCTTGGTCACCTAATGAATAGATATGTAAAACCTTTATATATATATATATATATATATATAATATTATATATATATATATATATAATATAATTTAATATAATGATATAATGGAGAATGAATGTGCAAAGTTTTAGCTATTGAAGGTGGTCAATGGTAAATTTAAGTGTCACGTTATAACATTTCCTTGCGTGAGCACGGTTCACGTTGTATAAAACGGGGACAAGTCACCGTTTTAATATTTTAATATTTTGGGCCATCTGAAGATTGCATAATCTGCATGAAACTGCAGTTACGGAAAATGAACACCTCAATGTTAAATATCTGATTACACACACAGACACACACACATAACAATGGTGAACAAAAAATATTTGAAACAAACGTTGAAAATAAATTTTAAACTGATCAAATCCCGGCAAAACTAGACAATGGAAATCTAAAATAATGATCTCACTAAAGACAAGTTTCTAGATTTACATGTATATTTCTACCGTTCCTAGTGTATTCATAGAAATTGTTCTTCTACTTGATTATATATATATATATATATATATATATATATATATGATAAGTTGTAAACACGGTTTGTTTGGAATGGCTTTTTGCCGACAATTTTTGGGAGAATAAGTGCTTAATTGGAGTCGTACCTAATTTTGAAAATTAATTAATTAATAATGAATTAGGCAGAATACCTATTTAAAGGTATGGCTAAACAAATCGAGAAAAATCAATCTCTGTATGTACATTTCGGCTGATGAGGCCTAATAGGCCGAAATGTACATACAGAGATTGATTTTTCTCGATTTGTTTAGCCATACATTTAAATAGGTATTCCCGCCTAATTCATTATTAATTAATTAATTTTCAAAATTAGGTACGACTCCAATTAAGCACTTATTCTCCCAAAAATATATATATATGTATATTTGTGTGTGTGTGTTATTTTCCAAATTTCGATATTTACATGTATATTTCTACTATTGATCGTTGTAATTATAGAAATTGTTCCTATTGTGGATATATATATATATATATGTCGATTTTTACATATATTATTATTATTATTATTATTATTATATTATGCTGCATAGGTACTTATCTACCACCTGCTTTAAGGGCCAAATTGTTACGCTTTTTTTTATCGGCAGATGATTTAATACAATCTATTTTATATATAGTTCTTCTCAAACAAAGACAAGTACACAAAACAAAGTTTCATATGAATATTATAAGCATAAATATAATTATGTTATATATATATATATATATATATATATATATATATATATATATATATATATATATATATGTGTGTGTGTGTGTGTGTGTGTGTAAAATGAAAATGGAAGTGTATCCGACGGTATGTTGAAAAAAGAAATACTTTCTTTTATTTCTTTTTTCAATATATATATATATATATATATATATATATATATATATATAGTGTGTGTGTCTATAAAGTCACCCAGCAGATTTATAAATATAGCCACGATAATGTCTTGTTGAAATGCAATATTCAAAACATACATTATCAATAAATCTACATATATTGAATTTTCATGATTTTTATTGGGCGATTCTATCATTTGTATAACGTGGGTTATTAGGTTTTTATTTTTAAAACTGCTGCAAGATTTTATAAATACCCTGTATACGTGTGTGCGTGCGTGTAAAGCGACAACGTGCTGAGGTAAATATAGCTATATATATATATGCAAGATTCATAAGTATTCCTTTTAATATTCTCATAAACAATCTTCGAATATGTTTCGGAAGCAAATAGAATTAAACCTCTGTGTGAATCGATTGTTCATTTGCTTTTATGAAAATCTGTCTATACATATATAAAGGGCAGTTGTGTGTATATGTATGTCCGGAGGAAACTTTGAAAATAAAACAATTAACGACAAAGTAAATATATATACACATTAAATATCACCAGGGCTTGGTTTTTGAGCAAAAATAATGAAGGTTTGATTTGCGGAGATAAATAAAAAATAAAATTTAAATGATAGCAGCATATAATTTCTTTTGCATTTAATATTCTAAATAGTAGACATTAATTTGTTACTGGATCAACCGCAAGTCTTCTTTTTACATAAGAATTTTAATGGGGCATATTGCGAGGATCTAATTTGTGATTCAGTGATAATGGATCTGCGAGACTAAAGTTTTTGCTCCCCCCTACCCAGGTGATGCCAAGTAACCACTTCTAGTATAGTAGTAAAATTCAAATTTAATCCCATTTTTAATTCACCATTTTCTTATCCATTATCATCAGTTGAAAGTTTGACATCATACTGATAATATAATGAGCGCCGTTTTGTATATAGAGTTTTTAAAGAAAATTTATTGTTAGTGAAAATAAAAATAAATATCGTTTGATACAATTTATCCTGATATATACACATATTTTTCTGAATGCTTTAAGCATTTCAAAATAAATTTTATATTTATAAATTTCAGCATAATATGCTTGAAATAAATTAATATACAAAAACACAAATTTAGATATATGAGCGACACAATTATTGAATTCAGTAAAAACACGCTCTTCCGTCGTTTGTCGATACATACATCCATCCATACATACATATATGAAGCAATATTATTAACAAAGTTATCTGCGGTTTTCCTTAACATTATCTAACTATATGAGTTTGTGGGAAAAGTGAATAATAATTTAACAGTATTATATATTTACATACACACACACACACACACACATATATATATATATCAAACACACACATATATTCTTTAAATTAAATATTTACTATGCATATCAATATTCACACACACACACACATATATATATACATCAACACACACACACATATATTCTTTAAATTAAATATTTACTATGCATATCAATATTCTACACTCACACACATATATATATACACTTTAAATGAAATATTTACTATGTATATCAGTTTATATATATATTACACACAGACACACACACACATATGTATTTATGTGTGTATATTGAAAGGATAAATAAATAAAGGAAAGAAAATGTTGAATGGATAAGATTGATTTAATTTCAGTTATTAACACGTGTTTCGGCTAGCAGTTTGTTCATGTACAGATGTATTCTATTTATTATTATTTCAAATATAAAATAAAATAACAATAATAGAAAATTATAAAATATTCAATGATACAAAGAAAAACGGCCTTCATCAGGGTAAAATGTTTGATATTTGAAGTGTTCGAAAAATTCTTTTTTTTTTTTTTTTTTTGAGAACGTTTTTCAGTTGGAGAAAATAGTGATGTTACGGTTAGAGAATAAAGAATATTTGTTGGAGAGTGACATTTAAAAAAAAAAGGTGAATTTTGATTTCATAAGTAATATTATTAACTTGTGCAAAGAAAACTAAATTTCTGTTAATATATGATTAAAATTTGTTTTGTTTTTTTATTAGTGAATTTATATTGGTAAATTTATTTGTTTGTTTGTAATATGATTTTAGTTATCATTGTTAAAATTTTGTGTTATGATAAAATAAAATAAAGTATGTTAATATTTTTCGTTAGGAGGTAAAAGAAAAGAAAGCAGGAAAATGTAAATAGACTTGTTGTCACATGTTTTTCAATCGGCCATTAACTTAGGCAGGTGTAGAATTTTTTTAACGGTAAAACAGGAAAATAGAATAAAGTACGCTTACGGTTGAGGAAATGGAGTAATGTTAGGTGGATTTTTAATGTTTGGGGAGAATTTTAAATTTTTTAAATGAAATTGTTATTTAATTTATGAGTATGTGTATTGTATTGGTGGTTTATTTATTTATTTGTTATTAATATAATCAAAGTGATCAATGTTAAAAACTTTTGTGTTTTAAGAAAATAAAATGTGTTATTGAAATATGTATTTCGATTATGAATTTAATTTAAGTTTAAATTTGATAATTAATATGTTGTTAATATATGCTTAAATTTGTTTATTAAATAAACGAAAACGAGTAATTGGTAATTTAATTGTTTATTTGTTATTGATATAATTTTGGAGATCATTGTTGTAAATTTTGTGTTATAATAAAATAAAGTGTGTTGGTATTTATCATTAGGTGTGTAAAATGATCAGGGAGTATAAAGAGACTTGAAATCCATTTCCATTTTCAACTTACACACACACGCATATATAACTTTAAATTAAATATTTACTATGTATGTCAGTTTATATATATTATACACACACACACACACACACACACGTATAATTGGATACATGGATCGCTAACTTGGATATTGCGAAAAGAATTCAAATTTGGAAAGCCACCCAAGAGATATGTCATATTTCCCGGATATGTAAGTTATATTTTAATTTCTTGAAGGATATTGTTTATACATACGTTCACAAAAAAACAGAGAAACTCATTATACGCTACATACTTTGTATATTACGGATATGACCAATTATATGGTTGTACATGAATTACATGGTAAGTATACATACAATTCAAATGTGTGTAATATTCAGAAACAGGCATATCACTAAGTCTATAATATTTATATGAATTCTGATATGAAAGTTTTTACCGCATTACTTTCGAAATATATTGATATACATAGCAGAATATAGTGCGTGGACGAGGAAGTTGATTATGTTGAAAAATAAAAAATCCACATGTGAAATATATGGACATTTTCTTATTAGGCTACCAATTTATTGATGTGCCTACTTATTTGTTTATTGTTAGTTAATAAAATGTATCACGCATGAATTGTCTAGGTTAATTTCAATAGTATACACTAGGTACCACCAATTTTCCCTGTGAAAATTACCACCACCCCTATATTTAACACCATAAAAGTTGCATAAAAGTTAATATCATCCTAAAAATTATTTGTGTATTTGAAAGAAGGAACAGTAAAAATAAACATGATGAAAAAAATTCAGCTTACGAAAATTATGAAGGAAAACAATGTTTACATTTTTGCACCGTTAAATCAATTGAAATTTAACGTAGCCAAAAACATTTTATGACTACCGGCTTTTAAAAAATTCTATGAAAAATCAATTAATGATTCGATTTTCACGAAAATTTCCATAATTATTTACCTTTGGATGTAAATATGTCTGAAATCGTTTTTTTTTTTTCCTAAAATATATTAGGGGAAATATTTTTTACAAGGCCTACCCTCCCCTATTTTATATGAAAAAAACCGACAAAAAACGATTTTTACTTTTTTCTATAAAAATAAGAGCCTGAATAATTATATCAGAAGATTTTTATAAATTTCGATGCGAGAGCATTTTAGTAAAAGAACCATGAATACAGAATTCTGCGAAAAAAATAGCAATAAAGAAACTGACCGTGTTGTAAAAACGGACTGTTTTGCTTTTTTCCAAGATAACGGTGAATAATTTTTTCCAATCGGATAATTTGATCTTTGAATTAACTGTTTTTATTTGTAACAACTCTTAATGTTCGTTATTTCTTTTTTGCGAGGTTTAAAATAAAATTTAAAATATTTACGTTTCATCCTTCAATATGGCCTAAACTGATCACGTGAGGTATTTTGGTGGAACCTAATATACACACATACAGTAATATGGTCTCTACTCTGCTCATTTTGAGTGTAATAATATAAGTGATGTTTTTAAAGTTGATTACCTAAATAATAATTTATTATTATTATTATTATTATTTCACTCCTTGTGAGTTTATCACACCAGCGTTAATTTAGCCGATTGCAGCAATGCAGTAGTCTAGGTGGTCTCAATTCGTCCTCTGATTTCCATTCCCTCCAGTATTTTTTCTCTAGAACTCTTTTGAGTATTCAAGCCGATTTCCTGTTCCTCTAGTCTTTTTTTTCTAGGGTTTTGGGGGGAACAGTCCAAGTGCAGAAACTACAATTGGTATCAATTTCAACCTCATATTCCATAGCTTTTTCAATTCTCCAATTATTATTATTATTATTATTATTATTATTATTATTATACGCCTAGCAAGTTTTCCACACCATTTGTAACTAGTGGTTTTCACTAAAATCCGAATAACCGTAAGACTATTCAATAATAATAATAATAATATGAATATTATAATATATAAATATAAACTCTTGTAGTTGATATTAACAGTGATGTTTAGACCACATCACTTAATATTAACTACAAGAGGCCCAGAGTCCTACATAGACTTATTTTCATTCAGAATTCAGTAAGAATAAAACCTAGTTAAAACTGGTGGGAAAAACACGCGAAAAGAGATGAAAAATACTTTTCTCGTTTTCACTTTTTTTTAGTTTTGTTTTCATTTCTATTTGATACTCTTTTAGCAATATTCTTAATTTTCATCAATTTAAACAACTTAAACAGTTATAAAATTAGATAAATAAGTAAGTAAAAATGAAAAGAATCTAGCTTGTTTTTCATAAATAAAAATACTCAATTGCAAAAAAAGTCTAATAATCTGACTTTTTTGTTAATTTTTATATTAACTACCGGTTTACATTTGAGTGGAGTTATAGATCTTAATTCCCATGAATAGATAAATATTTGTTAAATTCTACAACGTATTATTGTATGATCATTTATTTATATTTTTTCAAGTTACAGGAGAGTTTCCCCGGAGGAACTGATTATTTATCAAGAACCTTATTCAATAATTTAATTTCCTCAATAATTATTATATAAGGAACAAAATGAGGACTATACATCAATATGAAATGTTAATGTTATAGAGGTAAGTTTAATATTAACACATGTATACACATATATATTTATACGCTTATTTAAACACATATTTATATATATTTATTTACATATATAAATGTGTGTGATGATTTTATATATATATATATATATATATATATATATATATATATATATATATATATATACACATACATTAATATATATTTATGTATATACTTTATACATGTATGTACATATCCCTATATATTTCCATACATTTATATATAAAAACAAACTCCTAACATTCACAGTATCTCGCACACACACACAAATATATATATATATATATATATATATATATATATATATATATATATATATATATATATATATATATATATACATATAATTAATTAGTATACATATGTATGATATTATAAATATATATATATATATATTATATTATTTATAATATATATTATATTGTTTATTAAATATACATATTTTTATATTATATAATTAAAATGTTATGTGTTTATTTGTTTGTGTGTATCTACGTATTCATATCGTACGTTTACTCATACTGATGTATCCGTCTCGGCCTATTTTCCGAGGGCATTCTCGTCTACTGATATATTTGTAAAATATCCTAAATATTTTGTGTTTGTGTATTTCAAGTTGATCCATATTTCTATTTCAATTGCGAACATTGTAAATCTATGTAGACAAGTGGAACGAAAGAAAACTGTAGAACAACTTGGATGTCTTTAAGTCTAGAAGGAAATGAAGAAGAACAAAAATTAATTCGTACAATTTCTTTTTTAACTGTACAGAGCATTTACGATAACATTTCGCTGCTCTAAAAACACATTTTACAATGAGCAACATCTCGTTCTGTTTAGCTACATTTTTTAACACTAAACCGTTTATGATATCTTTTATATTAGTAAATTGTCAAACTTATTATGAACTATTAAATAAATAAATAAAAACTATTTATCAATGTCTAATATTAATACTAAAAGAAAACTACGCATACAAAATAACATTTCCTATTTATTCAATTTCATTAAAAACAGACGCTTACAAAGAACTGTATATTTAGTATACAGTGTATACCAAACAAAGATGGCTTTATTTTATAAAGTGGAAATCTTTACTATATCTTCGTAAAAATAATGTTCTTTTTATACAGATGAATATATTATAATATAGTATATTCAACTGTATAAAGAAATAATTATTTAATAACTATATAATTGAAATAACCTTTAGAAATATAGAGAGAATCTAAACAAATAATTTTAGATATACTCTTTTTTTATTTACATTTGTTTGCGAATCTGTAAAATACTTAATATTTTGCAGTAACAAAACAAAATGTTTCAATAATTTAAAATACGATCGTGATTATTACAAAATAAAATTTTTTATATATAATTAGTAATAATATATAGATTTTTATTTTGTAATTATATATATATTATTTATATAGTAATTATATATAGATTTTTATTTTGATTCGTTTCAATTCGTCAAAGTGAGTATTAATTACTTTGTCGAATTTAAATAAATCAAGTTGAGTTTATTATTTTACGCGCGTAAATTATTGCATCATTAATCTTTTTTTATTTATTATGAAATCAAGAATGATTTCATCAAAGTTGACATTTTGAATAAATAATTAAAAAATAACAGCAAAAAAGAAACATTTTGAAATTAACTTATCAGAATATATTCTAATTTATGATAACAGTTTTTCTTTTTCGGCTTTTAGTAGATATTTATTTATCTATTTTCATTTCTATGAAATTTAATTTTAATAAAATGACCGATGTTCACAACATTCTCATCAAAGTCTTCTATGTACTAGACTTAAGACTTTGATGAGTTGTGTTACACCTAAACACTGTACACAATAAATTTCATTATCATTCAGATTCATAGATGAATATCTATGTTCAAATCATTTACAAAAAATCGTATTTGAAAATCTATATAATAAACATAAATAAATTTATATGCGTCTTTAGTTATGTTTAATGTATTACCAGAGTAAAGTCTGAAATAAAATGGTTCTTTTAAGTTCTATTACATCAAACATAGATTTTAATTATATTGGGCTTATTAAATAAAGACAAAAATCGCATAAAACAGATTTAATCTTTATCAAAGAATGAACGCTTTATCTTTTTATATTCAAGATAAAACGATTTACTATTCTATATTTAGAAATAAACACTTTATTATTCTATATCTAAAAATAAACACGTTATTTTTCTTTATCTAAAAATAATTGGTTAATTATCTATATTTAAAAATAAACGCTTTATTTTTTTACATCTAAAACCAGATCCTTTAAAAAATAAAACGCTTTATTATTCTATATTTTAAAATAAACGCTTAAAAGATATGCCTTTGATAAAAAAAAAAAGAACACAGTACTAGAGTAAAAAAAATATGCGTTTATTAAATCATATAAATTAATGTAATATTATGTTTATACTTATTGTAAAATAAGAATGATTTACTTATATATAATTAATACCTATATTATTTTATCGGTACATGTAGAAAAGCGTACACTGTTAAATTACAATTACATGATACTCAATTTATATATATATATATATATATATATATATATATATATATATATATATATATATATATATATGAGAGAGAGAGAGAGAGAGGTTTGTTGTTTGGTTGCGAAAGCTATCACAATGTAAATGTACACTTGCATTGTGATAGCATTCAATACCGAGCCCTAAATATACACCCAATGTTTCAAGCATACTATGAAACTCTCATATATATATATATATATTATATATATATATATATATATATATATATATGATGAGTTGTAAACACGGTATGTTTGGAATGGCTTTTTAGCCGACAATTTTTGGGAGAATATGTGCTTAATTGGAGTCGTACCTAATTTTGAAAATTAATTAATTAATAATGAATTAGGCGGGAATGCCTATTTAAATGTATGGCTAAACAAATCGAGAAAAATCAATCTCTGTATGTACATTTCGGCCTATTAGGCCTCATCAGCAGAGCTATAGATAGGAAGGCCGCCCTGTGCGTGATTTGAAACCGGACTATATATATATATACATATATATACATATATACATTTAAAATCTATAAATTTAATAGCTTAAGTATATATATATCATTATTATAATGTATAATTTAATGGCTTATATATAAATATATATGGCTTATATATATATATTATGGCTTATATATATATATTTATTATAATCTATAAATTTAATGGCTTATATATATATTTATTATAATCTATAAATTAATGGCTTATATATATATTATCTATAAATTTATGGCTTATATATATATATTATAATCTATAATTTAATGGCTTATATATATATTATTATAATCTATAAATTTAATGGCTTATATATATATATTATTATAATCTATAAATTTAATGGCTTATATATATTATATCTATAAAATTTAATATATATATATATATATATCTATAAATTTAATGGCTTATATATATATATATATATATATATATATATATATATATTATATATAATCTATAAATTTAATGGCTTATATATATATATATATATATATATATATATATTATAATCTATAAATTTAATGGCTTATATATATATATATATATTTATAATATATAATAAATTTATATATATATATATATCTATAAATTTAATATATATATTATATCTATAAATTTATATATATATATATATATATATATATAATATATATTATATCTATAAATTTAATGGCTTATATGTATATATATATATTATAATCTATAATTTAATGGCTTATATATATATATATATATATATATATTATAATCTATAATTTAATGGTTTAAATACATATATATTATCCTTATTATATTATTATATTTATATTCTATAAATTTAATGGCTTAAATATATTATATATATTATATATCTATAATTTAATGGCTTATATATATATATATATATATATATATATATATATATATATATATAATCTATCTTTTAATTGCTTAAGTATTTATATGTATTAATATTATAATCTGTAGATTTAATAGCTTAAATATATCATTGTTACTATTATTATAATCTGTAAATTTAAGGTCTTAAATATATTATTATTATAATCCGTAAATTTAAGGGCTTAAATATATTATTATTATTATTATTATTATTATTATTTTCTGTAAATTTAATGGCTTGTTTATAAATATATATAATTATAATCTGTAAGTTTAATGGCTTATTTATTATATTATTGTTATAATCTGTAAATTTAATGGCTTGTTTATATATTATCATTATAATCTCTAAGTTTAATGGCTTATGTATATTTATATTATTATTATAATCTTTAAATTTAATGGAATATTTATATTATTTATATTATTATTATTGATATTATCTATAAATTAATGGATTATTTATATATATATATGTATTATCATTATAATTTATGAATTTAATGGCTTAAATATATATATATATATATATATATATATATTATAATATATATATATATATAATTTAATTATATACTTATTATATTATTATCTATTTAATTAAATATATTATTATTATTATTATTATCTATGAATTTAATGGCTTAAATATATTATTATTATTATTATTATTATCTATAAATGTAATGGCTTGAATATATATATATATTTTATCATTATTATAATGTATACATTTAATGGCTTATATATATTCATCATAATTATAAACAATTAATGGGTTATATATATATATATATATATATATATATATATATACTCATTATTACCATTATTATATTCTATACATTTAAGGACTTTTATATATATATTAGTAATAATAATGTCATTTATTTTATATATTAATAATAGTTATATTAATTAGTGAAATATTTTAATTTTTTTTTTCAGGTGTTTATTTTATAAAGTTTTACACTGAAAAATCTGATAGAATAGAATATTTTTAATTATGATTTTTTACGTGATTTTTAACGTTTTTATTTTATTTTACTTATCTTCTTTTATATTTTTTTGTGTGAAGCTAATAAAAAATGTCATCGTTTTGTTTATGAAAAAAGTAGCTCTCAAAAAGTTGGCTTTCATCTAGAAGTCAACATTTCTTCTCTGTCATAGATGAACTGTTTTAGGAGACATTCAAGCCCAAGGCGACAACTAGCCAGACACACAGGTAAAGAGATTGATAGCTAGATGAATAATAAGAAGGTTTAAACTATCATATACCACTAGATATACCAATAAGCTGTCTGTTAGAGAGTGGGAGAGATTGTATAGCGCCAATTTTTAGTGGATATAGCAAGCTTGCCATCAATGAAGAATTTGAATACCTGGCTTTTACCTGAGCTTGGAGACAAGGAAACCACAAACGAATAGAAAATCTTTATATATATATATATATATATATATATATATATATATATATATATATGAGAATGGGGATGATTAACAGTGATAGTCTATCGGATTGGCTGTATCTCAGATGAATTTCATAAATTATATATATATATATATATATATATATATATATATTTTGTGTGTGTGTGTATGTGTGTGTGTACAATTGTACATATACATAATTATTATTATATTAAAATTTCATACAATATATATATATATATATATATATATATATATATATATATATGAATATTTATGTACATTTATATAGCGCTATTGAAAAGGGGATAGACTCCCTCGCTGTCTGGCTGATACCGACTTTAGGCCGCCCCGTCGACTTACTTATATATATCTATATTTGTGTGTGTGTATGTGTGTACAATTGTACATATACATTATTATTATTTTAAAATTTCATACAATATATATATATTATATATATATATATAATTATTGTGATAATTATTCTATCAAAATTTCATACTACATACACACACATTATATATATATATATATATATATATTATATATATATATATATAATATATATATAGAGAGAGAGAGAGAGAGAGAGAGAGAGAGAGAGAGACGTGGGAGGGGGGAAAGAGAGATAAACTTAACTTTTATTTAGCTGGAATTATTATTCTTCTTTAAATTTCAAAATTATTATTTCAATTTGTTTTTACATCCATCCACTCAAACATTTATTTAGTTATATGTATTTATAGAACTTAATTAGGTAAGTTATTTTTTGTTTAATTTCGTATATATATATATATATATATGTGTGTGTGTGTGTGTGTAAATCAATTGATATATACAAAATTAGTTGTTTTTTTATCTAAAATCTGTCAAAACAGTGGCACAAAAACCTATTCCTGGAATTAACAGTACTCGTTAAAGCAGAAAAATCTGAAGATGCTATATATATCTATATATATATATATATATATATACAGTTACCTGTGGGTATAAAAAGATCTATAACCGCAAATGTCTGTTTTTAAGCCTTTTCGTTACTAATTATATATATAATATTTTATAAAAATGAAGGTCCGCAAAATGGATTATGTTTTGTTTTTTTTCTTATTTTTATTTCATATATATATATGTATATATGTGTGTGTGTGTGTGTGTGTGTGTGGTGTGTGTGTGTGTGTGTGTGTAGATATAGATAGATAGATATAAACATAACATTTATATAACAGAAATTATTGTTTTTTCTGTTAATTTCATTGATCCTCTGACTGCGATAGAACACTTATTCAATTATTAGTAATCATGAGTTAATGTGTTTATCAAATATTTGTTTGTTTTTTTTTTTTTTGTTTTTTTTTTGTTTTGTTTTTTGCATGTTTTTTTTATTGATTTTATGTATTCATTTATTTTTTCATATTTTTTTCTTTTTTTTAAATCTTTTTTTTTTTTTTTTTTTTTTTTTTTGTGTGTGTGTACAATTTTTTTGATGCAGACTGAAGAACAAACATTATCTTTTTCAAACTTACCGACAATGCCCATCCAAGGATAGAAAACTGAATTATGGTCATCGGCTGGGCTCCTGGGTGATGGCGCTGCCTGGTGCAGTTGATGTATCATGGAATTGGTGTGTGACGGATCGGTGCCAAGACGTGAATCCAGTCCATTTGGTAAGTAGGAACAATAGGCAGCCTCATTAAATTGATGATTGGGTGGGAGATGCGACAACGCAGTGCTGTGAAGACCATGTCCATTTTGGGCATAGTGTTTAGTCATTAAACTTCCTGGTGATATCCCGACACCTGATCCCGGTGAAGACATTTCGGCCGGGTGCGTTTGTTGTTGGTGAGCATGTGCATGGTGGAGTTGGGGATGGTGCGGTTGGGGTCCAAGCGTGTGATGCTGGTGTGCTGGTAATTGTTGTTGTTGTTGTGTGGTCATCGTGTGTTGTTGTTGGGGATGATGATGAGGATGGTGTGAAGGTGCGTGAGGGTTGTGGTGGAGGTGTGCCGTCGGAGACACACCTGTCGGGTGCGGGTGTTGATGACCGTTGTTTTGATGGAGTGTGTGGGCCTGGATAGGGTGTGTTTGGGGGTTTGGTTGTGGTTGTTGTTGTTGTGGGTGTGCTTGGAGGTGATGGTGGCTTTGGGGGTGTACCGACGAGAGAAGATGTTGATGCTGCTGCTGCTCTTGCATCTGGTGATGACGCTGATGATGATTACTGGTGAGATGCGTTCCGTTGTTGTTGACTGCCGTTCCCGGACTGTTCACACTACCTCCATTCGTGCCGTTACTGTTTTGACTATTATGATTGTTAGTGTTTGTATTGTTGTTAGTATTGTTACTTAGATGTTGTTGTGCTTGTGGGTGGTGAAGATGAGCTGTCTGGGGTGGCAGGGATGGTGAGGTTTGATGCGGAGGAGATTGTAAAGGTAAGCTGTCGTTTCGGGGCCAAGGTTCAGATGGTGACGCGTGCAATGTGGACGGCATTGTCTAGTCTTGGCAAGTGCTCTTCGAAATGACTCTAGAATAATCGAGTCTAAAAGACTCCAAACTATGCTTTTCTGCGTTTCAATATCCAAAGACCTATCGCTAACACATATAGTAAAACCAAGTGTTTTTGTTGATAACAACACTATACAAAAATGCTCGTTGATACCTCTGTTCGCGGTATAGTCTGCTAAGCTGACAGTGGCCTCTATGGTAATACCCGAATTGTTTCGAAACTCGCCTGAGTCAGCTGTGATAGAACTGGAACCACTCGAGTTGATATTTCCCTTAACGCTGTTGATATATTTAATAAATGTTGCTTTGGTGTTCACTACCATGGCCGATTTAACCGCAGCCGTGAGAAGCGTTTACTCGCAGCGAAGCGAGTATTGTTGCTGCTGGTCTAAAACGTATACGGGACCTATGCTCCCACCACTATCAGTAGCGACACTTTCAACAACACTAAGAATATCAGCAGCAGCTGTTGAAAATACAACTCCTTCTCTGTGTAAGACTCCTCCTTTTACTACTCCCCCCATTCCTATTCCTCCTTCTCCTTCGTATTGTACTATCCTTCCTACCACTACCTCTCCTCTTATTTCCCTTTAACTTTTTTCATCATCTTTTCCGTTACCTTCTCTCTTCCAGCTCTCCTCCTACCTTCCAAACAAGATCTTCACCCCCACCCCTTCCTATTTTAAGGATTTTCTGCTACCGTTACTGCTACTCATTTCCCCCTCTCTAATTAATTCTCTCGATCTATCATCTTTTCTCTTTTTTATTCTATTTTCTCTCTATATATATATTCTCTCTCTCCTCCTCCTTTTACCATTCTCCGTTCAAAACCTGTAATTGCATTTCCCCCTCTCTTTTAAAATGTAACAATGATTTTGCCATTCCCCCTCCCACTCCCTGCTTCTTAATGAACTCCAGGCGAAGTAGCCTCCTCTACCTTCTCCTCTATCAGAGCCACTCCTTCTCCCACTAGTCTCTCTACTCCTCCCTCCCACCATCTGCTGTTTGCTTCATATCGGTGTTGACTACTTTGTTGCGATGATAAATGTAGGTGTTACCTTCGCATTGTTTTTATTTTGCACTCTTTAAATAAAAATCGAAATAATGATAATGAAAATAGCGTTATAGGAAAAGATTTGCCAGCGCTCGTCTGTTTCGTTAGTGGTGATAATTTGCACCTTTCTTTTTTTTCTATTTATTTTAACGAATAAAATGAAATATTACTTTTATTTTCGGTTCGAGCGCAGACAATATTTCAAAGATAAGGAGAACAAAAAAAAAAAATAAATAAATAAATAAATAAAAATAAAAAGGTGAAAATGAAAGAAAGTCACACAACTGAAATAAAAGATAGAAATCGTAAAAACGAGAAAGAAAGAAAGAAAAAGAAAGAAGAAAGAATGAATGAATGAATAAATAAAAAAAAGAAAGAAAGAAAGAAAGAAAGAAAGAAAAGACATACGGTTGAAATAAAAGATAGAAATGTAACAAAAAAAAAGGGAAAAAGATAGAATGAAAAAAAAGAAAGAAAGAAAGACATAAAATAAAAGATAGAAAGAAAAAAGGTAAAAGAAAGAAAGAAAAAGGAAAAAGAAAGAAAGAAACTCCCACAGCTGAAATAAAAGATAGAAATAGAAAAAAAACTAGAAAGGGTGAATAAAAGAAAGGACGAAAGAAAGAAGAAAGAAAAGATATGCATATGAAATAAAAGTTAGGAAAAATGAGAAATAAAGAAACAAACAAAGAAGGAAAGATAAGGAGAAGAAAAAAACAACAAAGAATGAAGGTGAAAAAAAAAAAAGGAAGAAGATGAAGAGAAAGCCGTGAAGAGATGGTTTCATAATCAAATTACTAAAAAGACATTCACCTTTTATATTTATCAGTCAAGATTCTTTATTAAACTGTCAGACTGTTCTTGAATTACCAGGGACACACCCACAAAATGAACCAGTTAGGATCTTGTTTTTTTTTTTTTTTTTTTTTTTTTTGTTTTCGGTACCAATGAGTGGGTCAAGGGTGATGATAATGATGATATAACGTTAGCATTCCACTTTATATTTATTGCAATATAAATAATAACAATGTAAAACTAA
>CM042143.1:114664063-114669063 GCA_023376005.1 Doryteuthis pealeii | reverse complement strand
TCCCTTGAAAATCATCATTTTAATTCCGGAGCCTTAAGCTAATCAACTCACCTACATAGAATTATCAACTGTGTACTAGTATCAAGACTGACTGGTGTACCGTAGCTGGGATCGTTTCCATCGGAACAGAATGTCAGTATTCAATCTTATGTTAAACCAATAAATCAAATGTTGATATTCTAGGTTAGTTGGCTAACGCAGTCTGAATGAATCATTGGTGCTATACAATCTTACTTGCATCTATTCACCCCAGTCTACACTTGTGTCCTACGAAGTCATGTTTAGCATATAGTGATACTATCAGCTGTACCCAGCCCATGTTCGGACTTAAAGGATTTTTTTAAAAATTTTAAATTTGTATTTTTATTATTACTTTTTTTTTATTAGTTATAATTATTATTATTTAATTTAATTTTTATTATTATTTATAATTATTATAATTATTTTATTTTCATATATTATTATATTACAAAACATTACTTTTCGAAAAAGCATTAAATTCAAATTTCGCCTTTGTGATATCGAATCATCGTGGGTATTTTTGTATTTACTACGGCAAATCAATTATTTTTTCAATTATATCGTTAAATCTGAAAAAGTCAAAAACTAAATTTTGTACTTTTCTTATTATAAACATATCAAAGTGTATGCGCGATTCTAATGCATAATGATATTTTTTTTCTGAGTTATAAGTTGACACGTATATACCAAAAACAAAAACTACTCTGTTATATATATAGATGGTTTATCTGTGCATATGGGTGTGTGTAATATTGTATATACAAGTATGAAGCAAATTATTTCTGTCTAAAGTTTTATATTTCACAATTGGGTAGTATTTCCATCCATCTCCCACTGTTTGTGTGCGTGTGTGTGTGTGTCTGTGTGTTTGTGTGTCTGTGAGTTTATCTGTAAAAAAAAAATGAAGGTCGGTGGAGTGGCCTATTGTTGGAATCAGCCGGTCAGTACGCTAACTATTACACCAATAGGACTAGACGAGAAAGGACCTCCAGATTTAAAAGAGTCACTTGTATTAGTATTATTATTATTAATAATAATAATAATAATATGATATACAATTATTATTATTATCATAATAATAATAATGATAATAATATTCTTTTATATTAATGATATTATCATTATTATTATTATTATTATTATTATTATTATTGAATATTATTAATGATATTATTATTATTATTATTATTATGATATTATTATTATTAATGATTATTATTATTATTATTATTATTATTATTATTATTATTATTATTATTATGATATTATTATTATTATTATTAATGATATTATTATTATTATTATTATTAATGATATTTTATTATTATTATTATTATTATTATTATGATATTATTATTATTATTATTATTATTATTTATTATATTATTATTATTATTATTATGATATTATTATTATTATTGATATTATTATTATTATTATTATTGATATTATTATTATTATTGATATTATTATTATTGTAGTAGTAGTAGTATTATTATATTATTATTAATATATTATATTATTATTGATATTATTATTATTATTATTGATATTATTATTATTATTAATGATATTATTATTATTATTATATTATTATTATTATGATATTATTGATATTATTATTATTATCATTATTAATGATATTATTATTATTGTTATCTTTGCTTGTTTTTTAGACTAGCTTTTACTGATGTTTTTTTCACTTGGACTGAGTCTTCTCAGGTCTCCAGGTCTCTAAAAAATCCTATCCGATTCTAGTAATACTGAAGTAAGTAAGTAAAGCCGGCATCAGCCAGAGAACGAGTGAGTATATAGTATATATATATATATACCCTTTTCATAAACAATAGACAAGGGAGATTGATTTTCCGTCTGAAGAGGAGCGCCATACCTACCATCAGCTTCACTCTTTGCCGCACAGATACAAGCCATGCAACACATGCGCTGGTATGGCGAGGTCAGTATCGAACCTGGAACCATGTAGTTCTTAGGCATTTGCCCTACCAGCTGAGAGATGACTTAAAATTCTTATTTTAATATCAAATTCATCATCTTCTTCATTATTATTATTAATACTCTTGTTCCTTAATATCTCGACTGTTATCATCTGGTTAAAAATGAAACCGCCCCAATCGTCAAAGAGGAAATGCAAGGATGTAATTACTGAATATCTGGTGTTGCTTATCCACCGAATTCTTATTTCCTATGAGTGTCGTCAGGTCAGCTAAATAATGGACCATTCCGTTTTTATTATAGCGAAAGAAAGCTAAGAAAAAATACATTTTACACAGAAAAAACATAGTAAGAAAGAAATAGTGTGGGGGAAGATAGACAGAGGGATGAGTGCGCGGAAGCGATAACGCTAGACTGTTTCAATTGAACATAATGAAAAGAAGAAAAAAAGAATGAGAGAGAGAGAGTTAATTCAAAATTATTAAATTTATAGATACTGAACTATTTAGTAATAGCTGTTTGGTGAACATATCAAACGTCGTATTGATTAAATTATCATGTCCTATATTAAATTGATAATAATTATACCGCGGTATATTCACAGGTCCTGTTATTATTATTATTATTATTATTATTATTATTATCACTTCTGTGAGTTTTTCACACCAGCGTTAGCTGATGATATTTCACTGGAGTCTGAGTGAAATCAAGTCTCCTCGGGTCTTCAGGCAAGGCCCTCTAAGATATCTTAGAAGGCGATGCTTCAGGACGCTTCTGAGTATTCTAGCCGATTTCGGCAATTCTGTTTTCTGGCAGAGTTAATTCTTCCTCTAATTTCCAGTTCCTCCAGTATTTTTCTAAGTTTTTTGAGACCGTTCCAAGCGCACCAACTACAATTGGTATCACTTCACCCTCATATTCCACGGTTTTTTCAATTCTCTGGCAAGGTCCAGGTATTTGTTTATCTTTTCATTTTCCTTCAACTTCACCCAGTGATCTGCTAGAATTGCAAGATCTCTATTTCTTTAAATGTTTATTAATCAATACTAGGTCTAGTCTTCTGGCTAGGATATTATTATTATGACTACTACTACTACTAACCTACAACAACAAAAGGAAGATTCTGAATATATAATTGACTTTGGCTAAATTTTAGCGTCTTCTTGGCAACTTTACAATTTAACAGAATCTTTTTTTTAGTTTTATTTTACTCTCTCTCTCTCTCTCTCTCTCTCTCTCTCTCTCTCTCTCTCCTTTTGTTTATTTCCCTAAGTTGTTTTTTATGGATATGTTTATTTATCTAGTGCTTCTCGCTTCTTGCCGTAGCCACACTATTCTGAGCCCAGTGGAGTTATCGCGGTTTTCATTCTCTCTGGGGAAATCTTCCGAGTTAACAGGGTGATAAAGGAAGATTTAATGAAATAAGGACTATTCAACGGGCAACTGACTGTAGTAGTAGCAGTAGTAGTAGTATTTTTTCCCGATGAGACAGTCGTAGTAATGTGTAGTTTGGTGGTTGAAGTGGTGTTATCTGAGAAGTAGTGTTTCTTTTAGTAAGTGTACTGGTTTGCGTTGCAGTTGAATTAAAATTAAAGGATGTGGTGGATGAAGAAGTGAAGAGAGAAGGAATTATTATTATTATTATTATTATTATTATTATTATTATTAGTAGTAGTAGTAGTAGTAGTAGTAGTAGTAGTAGTAAACTATTGTTGTAAAGAGAGTAGGAAGAGGAGAAGAGATGTGGTAATTCTAATAAGAAATTTGTGATCGTAACATATTGTAGCCATGGTGTTATTTCTCCGTCGGTGTTAGAAAAAGTCCTGTCGCGGATGGATATGATAACATGATCGAAAGGTACAAATCGACGTATCCCACGTTGAACTATTATCAGCAGCAGCAGCACTACCAGTAGCAGTCGTCGTCGTCATTGTCGTCATAGTAGTAGTTGTGGTATTTTTTTATGGTGGTGCTGATTCATCACGCTTTTACTATATTCTTTACATAGTTACAGAAGTGCTTCTTGATGTTGAACTTTGATTATTATTTCATAACTGAGGATACTACAATAATAATTAGCAGTAATCCTGAAAATCTATTATTATTTCACTTCTTGCGAATTATTCACACCAGAACATTTTCCTAGACATCTGAGTGACAGCACGTCTCCTCGGGTCTCCAGGACTCTTCTGAGTATTCTTGCTGATCTTATCAATCATGTTGCCAGGATGGTCTCGATTCTTTCTCTAATTTCCTTTGGGGACCTTTCCAACCGTTTTTTCTTTTTCAGTTCACTCGTAAGGTCCAAATATTTGCCAATCTTTTCGTTTTCTTTCGTTTTTATTCTGTGGTCCATTGAACGGGAAACTCCACTTGATGACAATTTTTTAAAAATTGTTAATTCGAACTAGGTCTGGTCTTCTGGGCGGGATGTGGTGATCAGTCTGTATCCCAAATCCCAGAGAATTGTATCCATCTTATTTTCAAGGACGGATTCTGGTTTGTACATATACCATTTGGTTATACAGTCAAAATTTAATTTCACACTCCTCAGTCGTTCACCTTTCCTATCCAATCGTATCTAGTCAAGAATTCCTTTTCTGCAAGTTAGCTGCATTCGTTCATGTGATTAACCAATTCGTCTCAGTTTCCACGAATGTTGCACTTCGTATTCAGTTGTGTCGTATTTATTTTCGCTTTATTTTCGCGTCATTTGACATTATTACTGGTTTTACTCGTATTATCATTACTGCTAACGTAGTTATTATTATTGTTTATTTGGTTAGATTTCGCATTAAAAGAAATATGATCATAATTCATCTTAATTTATTTCCAGTCACTCTTCTTGCCCTTACATCATAATAAAACTATTCGTACATTATTAGTATTTTAAGGCCTTTGTTACAGTCATACTTAAGAAAAGTTAAGACTTAAAAATCAGAAAATTAAAATCCTCACGGCAAAATTACATAGAAGCTGAATATATATATATATATATATATATATATATTAGATTTTAAGATCAG
>CM042143.1:114596563-114661563 GCA_023376005.1 Doryteuthis pealeii | reverse complement strand
ATATATATACACATACATATATATGCATACGTGTGTGTGTGTGTGTGTGTGTGTGTGTGTGTGTGTGATGGTCTTTCTCATCGGTTCTGGCGATTAAGCTTTCATCATTCCATTCCTTTTAGTATTGTTATGCTTTTAACTTTTATCAAACATTATTTTTACCTTTGAAATATTCATTGACCATATTAAACACAATTCAAAGTCAGATATACAAATGTCATTGATGTAAATATTGCATGAAATGTTTCTTTTTTTTTTTTCAAAAGCAATATCATGATGTCACGCAGATCTACATTTTTTGCATATAAGTGCAGCATATTCAAAGGGTTTCAGCGGAATATCAACCCACAAATCGTATCATGACTAAAAAAAAGTACCACTTTAGATTAAAAAACAATATTCGATATTGTGCTTTTTTTTCTGGGGTCCACTCACAACCATTTACACTGCTGGGAAAAGCCACTCCGATAATAATAATAATAATAATAATAATAATAATAATAATAATATAATAATAAGCCACTCCGATAATAATAATAATAATAATAATAATAATAAATAATAATAATAATAAGCCACTCCGATAATAATAATAATAATAATAATAATAATAATAAAAGCCACTCCGATAATAATAATAATAATAATAATAATAATAATAATAAAAGCCACTCCGATAATAATAATAATAATAATAATAATAATAATAATAAAAGCCACTCCGATAATAATAATAATAATAATAATAATAATAATAATAATAATAATAAAAGCCACTCCGATAATAATAATAATAATAATAATAATAATAATAATAATAAAAGCCACTCCGATAATAATATAATAATATATATATAATATATATATATATTATAAAATGGATACAAGAGATAACCTACTCGAGTTTCATCATGAGGATCTTCAGGGTTAAATCCACTGAATTAATCAAGCTACTGATTAATTGCATCGATCACACGTGTGTGTAACGAACCCTCTAATACAATGAACACACATGTGTGATCGACTGCAGTTAATCAGTACCTTGATTAATTCAGTGGATTTAACCCTGAAGATGCTATGGGGAAACCTGAGTAGGTTATCTCTTGTACCCATTTTATAATAAATTTGCTCTACTTCGTATTGAGCACTTTGTATTTGTTATATCGCTGACTTATCCCCTGAATTTTGCACCTCCCAACCTTCGTGCCCATATTCAGTGGTCACTTTTTATCTTATATATATATATATATATATATATATATATATTATTCTTATTTTTTGCTTGAAGGCAGTTACAATGCGTATATCGTATAAAATTCGATAATTAATGAAAATAATCATGACAAGCGAACTCGGCAAACATTGCCCACTGCGTAGAACATCGTACAGTAGCTGTTTCAACTTTATTAAGTCTCATCAGCGATGTATACTTACGATTTCCATCAGACAGAAATCGAAACCGGGAACTCAGCACGCAGAGTCAGAGACTTTACCGCTGGGCCACAATTATGCAGCGAACGATATATGCGAAATTAGCTTGTCACGGGTAAATACGCACTATTACTATATATATATATATATATATATATATATATATATATATATAAAGATAGGATGGTTGGAGTAATCCGACAAAATGTGGTAAGGATAAAGGAAAAGTGGACAAAAAGGAATAACTTAAAACAAATAGATATAGAGAGATATTTCGTTCCGCGTTAAGCGGTACTTCTTCAGTCAATTTATTAAAGCACCGTACTCACCAAACCCTCCCCACCCACTCACTTTCTCTTCTATAAATACAAGTGTATGTACAATGCTTTAATAAATTGACTGAAGAAGTACCGCTTAACGCGGAACGAAATATATCTCCACATCTTGTTGTTTTGAGTTATTCCTTTTTGTCCACTTTTCCTTTATCCTTACCAACACACACACATATATATATATGAAGAAAAATGAAAGTAAATCCGACAATATGTAATATTATAAGAATTGAAAAAAAAAAAACAAGTTTCATTAACGAATGATGTTTAATAAGCCGACGTTGCAGTGTTTCGGTTTGTTTAACAATCCTTCCTCAGGGCTTTCGTTGGTTTAAGGAAAAATAGCCACATACCAAAAGCAAAGACTCGTAGACTTTTGTTTTCATTAATAATTTATTTTTCCTTAAACCAACGTGGGCCATGAGGAAGGTTTGTTAAACAAACTGAAACACTGCAGTGCCGGCTTATTAAATGTCATTCGTTAATGAAACTTGTGTTCTTAATTTATATTAATATATATATATATATATATAATATATATATATATATATATATATATACAAGGTAATCAAAATGACTGGTAATTAAGGGATGTTTCTATTTGGGATCATCGAAATCACTCTCCACAACCATACTGTATGCTCTCGTAGGAGCAAACATATATACATACTCGTACAAGGATTTTTATAATTCCTTAAAAGGAGCTCAATGTATAATAATCCCTAAATTAAATTAAATAGAGTGCAATATTTAAATTTCAAAGAAAGAAAAATTTAAACCTATCCCATCATATGTAAATAAAAATATAAACGGATGAAGGTTGGTTAAGTCTTTCTTTCTTTGAAAGTTATATATATATATATATATATATATATATATATATATATATATATATATTATATATATATATATATATATATATATATATATATATATATATATATATATATATATATATATTTATTCATTTAAAACATTTTTGAGATAAAACAAAGAAATCACAGTGCTCAACCACAAATTTGTAGGTGCTTTATTTATTTATTTGTTGAATTTTAAAAATATAATTGTTTTCCATATGCAACTACCCAGGTTTCAGGCTATGTTGACATTATCGGGTTGCTAATAATTCTTCTTGCTGTTATGTTTTTGGAACGCAAATTACGTCGGTTGATTATTGTGGATGCTCTTTATGCTTTGGATTTTATTTTATATAATCAACCCACGTAATTTGCGGTCCAAAAACATAACAAGAAATACCTTCGCATAAACAACAGAAGAATTATTAGCAACCTGATGATGGAAAAATAGCCTGAAACCTGGGTAGTTGCCTATGGAAAACAATTATATTTAAAAAATTCAACAAATAAATAAATAAATATATATTTTATATATATATATATATTAGATAGGTATATTTTGGCAGGATTCTTTTCTTTATAAATATTTGGTTGAACGCGACAGACATGTTTGGTTAAACAAGACCCCGATTCCCCACAACACTTCGTATATCCCCGTCAGTTCCTCCTCCTACATACTCCTACCGCTACCCGGTTTGTTTTTTTTAAAAGATCCACGAAAACAACTTGACTACTCTACACCTGACGATGACTCTTAAGTAATGCCGAAAATACTCGTGATAGAATCTTCGGTGAACCCATTAACAAACTCCACCCAGACATTAAAAAGCTGGCCAGATAACTTGTCATACATGAAATATCTGTTGCATTCAACTAAACACACACACACAATATACATACATACATACACACACACAATATTCATACACACACACACACACATATATACATACACACAACACACACCATATATACATACACACACATACACATATACATACACACACATACACATATATACATACACACACATACACATACATATACATACACACACATACACATATATACATACACACACATACACATACATATACATACACACACATACACATACATATATATATATATACATACACACACACACATATATATATATATACATACACACACACACATATATACATACACACACATATATACATACATACACACACATATATACATACATACACACACATATATATACACACACACACACATATATACATACACACACACATATACATACACACACACACACATATACATATATATATATGTATTATATATATATACGGTAGGGTAGTGGGGACATGAAGTCAATGGTGCTAAGATACAGTTTCACACCGATACTATTCTCAAACCAAGAAATTTGAGAATCACATTTATGAGAAACTGTCATTAACCAAGCGATGTTGACTTCATGTCCACGCTCCCAAACTACCTGATATATATTGTCTATCCATGATATTGAGCAATATTCTATTATGAATATCACACTCATATATATATATATATATATATATATATATATATGTACATGCAAAGAAAGACATTGGACTGAATTAGTGTGTGCATCTAAATATTGTTCTTTAATCAATGCCTGTGCAGTAAGTAAACAAACAGATGCACAGTAGCATAAATGAAAGGCCTAAGTATTAAATGTAAATTGATATTGCTGAGTTAAATCGTAAAAACGTCTCAATGTGCAATGAAAAGAATGAATAAACACTTTGAGAATGCGAAGAAACAATTATAGACGCATGGAAAAATACTGGGGTGCATCATTGTTTAGAAATAGAACTTCAAATGATAGACTATTGTATATATTTATAAGTTTTGTCCTTTGTTTTTTCGTATTGCCGGATTATTTTTGTAATATCTGGCGAAAATTGGCTGGTGTATTTGCCATTTGTCATAGACCAAGTACTTTCCGCCCTATCGTGGGCCATCTTCAGAGTATTTTGAAACCGTACAACAATGGGATTTTCCATTTTCTATTTATATAAAGTAAAAAAAAGTCGACGGGGCGGCCTAAAGTCGGTATCAGCCAGTCAGCGAGGGAGTCTATCCCCTTTTCATCTACTTATATAGGTTGTGTTTATTATTATTGTTTTTATTATTATTATTATTAGTGTTATTATTATTATCGTTTTTAATATAATAATTTTATAATTTGTTAATGTAATTATAGGCATTTTATAACAATGGTGCGATTATCAAAGTTTATTTTGTTTAGTTTTGGATTTTTGTGTCTAATATGCAGTGCTTCTAAGATTTTTAGTCGTTGTTTACATGTTTGCATTATTTAAAAATATATGCCTACAAGAAAAAATGCTGCCTAAATACACACACACACACACATATATATATATATATATATATATATATATATATATATATATATATATTATATACATATATGTGTGTGTGTGTGGTGTGTGGTGTGTGTGTGAAACTCAACTGACAATTCTTGTCTGACGTGTTTTTTATTCAATCCTTTCTAATGCTCTGGCCATCTTTTTAATATCAGGGTGGAATTGATATATGAATCCACCCAAGGTTTTAACACGAGTCATCATCATCATCATGTCGCGCAGTTTGCACGGATATCCATAACTATCTCTCGCCAACCTTCCCTATCATTCATCGACTCTGTAGCTCCTCTGCGCTTCGGCCAGCATCCATACATAGTTGGTCAATGTAGGTCCTGGCTGGTCGGCCCACTTGCATGCCATGTGTTGGCTTCCACAGTAGTACGTCGCTTACGAGCTCGTCCTTGCTTCTCCAGCAGTGCCCCGCATACCTAGCCCGTCTTACTCGTATGGTTTGTGAGATGGGGGGCAGGTGGCCATACAGTTGCTTTTTTGTGGGGTGCTGCTTCCACGACTTATTCAGGACCGCTCGCAGCATTCTGGTGCAGCTCCCATCCAGCTTATTTTCAAGGCGCTTTGTTAGGGTCCAGGTGGTACAGCCATATAGCACTTCTTGCAGATACACCGGCACAGGCTGAGTCACTACTACACAGCCTGGAGCAGGTAGCAAAGAACGTCGGCCTTTATGTGAACTCTGATAAAACTGAGTTCATGAGCTTCAAAAAGCAAGGAGACATCTCCACACTTGACGGCAAGCCTCTTAAGTCAGTAGAACAATTCACATACCTAGGTAGTAATATCTCATCCACAGAAAGCGATGTTAACACTCGAATAGGAAAGGCATGGTTGGCCACCAACAAATTATCAGTCATATTAACACGAGTACTTTGGTGGATTCATACATTAACTTCACCCTGATATTAGGAAAATGGCCAGACAATTAGGAAAAAAACTCGCCAGACAAGAATTGTTCGTTGAGTTCAATAAAACATGTTAACACACACACACATATATATCATTCATAATGTTGCGCTAGCTGCACGGATATCCATGATAATATTTCGCCAACCGTCCGTATAATTTGTTTCCCCTGGAAGCTCCTCTGCGCAACATCTAGTATCCGCGCAGAACTGGTCCACGTACGTCTTTGCTGGACGGCCCACACCGTACCATTGTTAAGGTAGAGTGGGTATGGAGTCAACGGTGCCTGGTTACTGACAGTTTCTCTTTAATAAATAAATTGTGTCAATCCTTCCTCTGATTTCCAGACTTTCCAAACCCTTTTCCATTTTTTGGGGACCCGTTCCAAGTATTATTAATATTGCTTTTATTATTATTTCCTGCAATTGAGATGTCTTGTGTATGCATATTGCTTGCCTCTACTGCCAAATTGCTTTTATACAGCTATGTTTCTGCTTGTGTAATGCACAGCTATACTGTTTTCAACAACAAAAAACATTCTTCCCTGAATCTGACCTGCTGAAATGGGGGTGCGTCTTATATGCCCCCGCGTCTTATATTTGGTTTAGGATAAAATTTGAAGATTTGAACAAGAATTTCCCTGGTTTATGTTCCCGTAATAAATTCATTTTCCAATGTCAATGTCTGTTATACAAAAATGTCTTTTTTCTTTATCAGATAAGACAACAACAAATATTAACACTTTGGTCAATCAAACATGTAGTATTCTAATATGGAACACATTTTTCCAACTTGTGTTTTGGCAAAGTCTGGTAAATAACACACAACAGCTGAGTGACTGCACACGCAATAAATATCTCAGTATACTTCAAAGACATTTCTAAGATTTCTCTAACATTATACAAAAGATTTATCTTTCGCATCACAGCTTACTCAAGCTCATAGATAAAAAATTACGTTAGTGAATACAGGAAGTCAACAGTGCTAGGTAAGAGTCAGTTTTTCGCATATGCGATTTTCAAATCAAGTGAATATATTTGTTTGTGTTTTCCCTTACATGCGGTTAGTTCAAATACTGAACGAGGTTGTTGGCATTTCAAATAGCGCTAATACCTATAGGAAAGGTATGAATCCATATATTCTCCCTCCAACTATGGGTAAATAGTAGAGGAGACAGGGCTCTTTAACTGTGCCCTTGAACCTATGATTATCCTGATCCTATTGCCATTATAGCAATCCCCAACCTTTATTATCATATATGTGCTAGAAGCGGTGGCTGAGGGTCTTCATGTGCTGGGCATAATGGTAAACTAGCTAATAGTGAGGTTCCAGTTCTGGAAGTTTGTGGAATGGGTAGAACCCCTTCATCACCACTGCTCCCAGGTCCACACTGACCAGCAGTGATAGGACCTGTTAGGGTCTCATCTATGGGTTAAATTGAAAAATGTGAGTATCCACCAAGAATGAATAAAACAAAAACGTCTTTGGAATAAAATTACCCAAGGGGTTGACATACCGTAAAACCCAACCAATTAACCAACCCTCCCTTAAACCTCAGACAAATAATACCATCCTTCCCAGCATGCGCTACAATTTAAACTAGAATAAACCAGACTACAATGGTTGATCCTTCCCATGATTCATTGCATCACACAAGAAAAAACAAAAATATTCACTTAGTTTGAAATCGAACATGCGAGAAACTGACAGTTGCCAAGCGACCTTGATTTCATACATCTGCTGCCCTAACTTAGACATATAAACTTTTTCGATGATATTGAGCACTCTTATTAAGAAATATAACTCTCTCTCTCTCTCTCTCTCTCTAATATATATATATATATATATATATATATATATATATATATATATGTGTGTGTGTGTGTGTGTCTGTCTGTCTGTCTGTCTGTGTGTGTATGCATGTGAGAAAAAATGGAAGGAATCCGACAGATATGTTGGTTGAAATCAGTATACTGTTACTTTGGACAACAGCAACTGGTTAAGCACAACTGAACAAGTGCCCAAGACAGTTGGTATATATGGAACTAAAGAATAGTCCATTCATGTATTTGGGTGATTCCATTCCTTGAGTCCTGATTGGCTGCTTGGTTTCTATGAGGTTATGAGGCTTCATAAATACTCTGGCATTCAGCAGCAGGATTGCAACAAGGTTAGATCTGTATTTGGTTACGGCTTCTTGTTGCCTTGTCTTACCAATGCGACGGTAATTGAAATTTAGTATGATTATTCTACAATGTTGAAAAGATAATTGGAAGAACAAATATATACTTTGGAATGGACGAAATTTATCATTGTTATTTTCCGACATGTGTTTCGATCAAAATTCGCTTACACACACAGCAGGCCCCGACACTAACCTTTTTCGTGACCGTCCTGAACAAAAAATATCAACCGTCCCGAATGGGGTTTGGACCGTCCCGAAATCAAAATATTTTTGTTTAATTCATTAGCATCATCTATACTTGTCAGTCATCAGTAGCATAATAACATGTAATAAAACATTAAGAAAAGCTGAAGCTGTTGACAGAAACATTTATTTATAATCAAGAATAATGAAATAAAAATGTTATAAACTAAAATTTATTCTATTTCCATCTTTATGCGGAGATTTTCCAATCATAAAAAATATATACTGTGTGACTGTGTCTATTTCTTCAGTGTTGTTGCCATTAGTAATTTTAAGTTTAGATCTAGACCGTTTTTTGACGGCCAATATTGGAATGTAGTACTAACTTTTAGGAACATTTTTTACCGTCCCCGGCAAACTGTCCCGGATGACGTATTGATCGTCCCGGATGTATTATTTATCGATGACGGGACGGCGTTAATGTCGAGCCCTGACATACAGTAATCTATTTTAAATTATTTTGAATATGAAAATAAAATAATAAGAGTAGAAAACAAAATTAAGCATGCAAACAGAAGGGCATCATTCCTAAAATTCTGTGTACACGTAATAACATAAGAATGTGTAAATATACACATAGATCACATTAACGATATAATATGTACGACATAAAGTGACCCTCAGAACGTTGTTATACTTCTAATGTTTCAAGACAAATGGTTATATATATATATGTATATATATATATATCAATGTGTATGGTTGGCACTATTATATTTGAAGAAGCAGTAGTAATCCAACGTACAGTGTTATTAGAAGAGTGCTCAATATATGTGATAGAGCTTTAGATAAATAAATGAATAAATAAAATGTTTAGCTTTTTTTTAGTTTTTTTAATTATCATTGGAACATCTATGTATATATATATATGTATTATTCTAAGGATAATATTTTAGATATGAGGTGTGATCAAAACATATTGAGACTGAAGTTGCATTTACCGAGACAGTTATATACATAAAACGCTTCAATAACGGATGCTAATGCTGAAAGTGGCTGTTTGCATTTCACATAGCGCAAAAACCCTTAAGTTTTTAAATGCCATCCTTGGCCAGTTGAAAAGGGCTTAAAGTAAGTAAGTCCTGAGTTATGGAATCCTTTGGTAAGCGAATAAGTCCTATCCTGCGTATAAGTCCTATCCTGCGTATTGTTAAAGGTTCAATGATTTAATCCTATGTCCGTCGTACATGAAAGTCGCAGTAGTTATGAGTAGTTATGGCCAGTACTGCCGGTATAAGTATTGTATCAGCAGCAGAGTACTGCCAGCGATTGGCCAAGAGTATGATCACAGTTATCGCCGAGTCTATAAATAGGAGCGGGCATATAGCACACACCTTATATAGCAAAATAAGTCAACAAAATATATGCATCAAATTATTCTCTCTACAGCTATGGGTAAATAATAGAGCGGACTGGGCTCTTTAATCATGGCTAGGTACCTTGTCTAGAAGGAAAACTCTGAATTCAAACCTGTTAAACTCCGCTTAAGAAATTGACTTTGTGTCACATCCTGTTCGTGCGGTGGACTTTTATTTTAAGGTATTTTCTTCTCATAGATCTATAAATAAATAAAAACGCTATATGTAAATTTACACACACATACACACATCCGGATAGATGGATAAACAAGCGTAATTTGAATCTTTGTCGTTGGAGTCTAATAATTGTGTTAATTAGGAAGAAGAGTTAACGGAAAATCACGTTGTAAACGAGATAAACTTTCTTTAAGGGTCAATGAAGATTATCATAGGCAATTTACTGCTGAGGAAGAGCAGAGAGTAGACCGGTCGAAATGATTAAGATAGCAATTACAATACTTCATGAAGTCTGTATTCACCCAACCCATCCACATAAACAGAATACAACACAAGGTCGTGTCTCTTTAGAAGCAGAGTTTAACAGGTTTCTATTTAGTTTTCCTATTCTTGGACTGATTGTCATAACAAGGTTAAAGGGTCCAGACTTCCCAACTATTTACCATTAAACTTGAAGAAGTATACATGGATGAAAGAAAAGAGAGATGAAAAAAATATGTATATTGAGAGAGAGGGGGACGAAGGGAATAGTGAGAAGCAAAGGAAATATGTAGGGAAAAATTGATAGAAAAAGAAAAAAAGAGAATAGAAAAAAAGAGAAAGTAATATGGAAAGCCAAAAAGAAACGAGAGGGACAGAGACAGAGAGAGAGAGACAGAGAGAGACAGAGAGAGACAGAGAGACAGACAGACAGAGATGAAGAGAGCGACACAGAGAGAGAGAGAGAGAGAGAGTGAGCGACAGAGAGAGAGAGAGAGAGCGACAGAGAGAGAGAGAGTGAGCGACAGAGAGAGAGGGACAGAGAGAGAAGAGAGAGATAAGAACAGACAGAAACAGAGATAAAGAGAGAGACAAAAGAAACAGAGTCAGAGAGAGACAGAGACAGAGACAGAGACAGAGATAAAGAGAGAGAAAGAGAGATAAATAGAGAGAGAGGAGAGATAAAGACAGAGACAGAGAGAGAGATAAAGAAAAAGGGAGAGATAAAGAGAGAGAAAACGAGAGAGAAAAAAAAACGAGAAAAACACAAATGCATTACACAACTGTATGGACAGAATAATATATCTCAATACAAGCATATAACAGTCTGTCAGCGGGGTTTAGAACATCCTGACTGTATCTCATGCAGAACAGTAAGAGTTCCCATCCCAACACACACCATAAGGGGTCCTCGGTATAACACTAACCTGCATCTGATGCTGAGCCTCAAGTTCTGCACCTTGGGGAGTGCGCTGTACCCCTTCTTTGCAATCGATCCTTAGAAACTTTTGGTTGTTCACTCTTACCCAGAGTAGTAATTCCTCTTTAGGTTCCATCTAAGGGTTAAATAGAAAAATGCATTTTTTTTTAAACATAAATATCTTATACGTTCCTTTCTAAGATATGTAAAAATTTAGCGACACCCTCATTAGTTAGGATAAGGGATTTGAGAAGACAAGTTTAATTAAAAACATTTATTAAACAGAGAAGAGAAAAGAGTTGCTAAATTAGTTTCGTTTAGCACTAATTGTCTTAAAGTACAAAGGGATTTATATTTGATAATCACTTATCTGATTCCGTAGAAATTGTCCTTCATTGTTTGTTTGTTTCAAAGTCGTTCCCTCAGTTGGCTAAATACATCTTTCAGTCTCGGGTTCTATCAGCAACTGCTAGTGTAAACTTAAAACTGCCACCCTGTATGGGACTCAATTCTCATGAATTAAGACACAAATACTATGGGGATAATGCCCATATCTATCTATATTGATAATGGAGATTCGCTTCCGGTTTTTGTCTGTGACAAAAATTACGTCACTGCTTACGTCACATTACCCAAAATCGTCATAACATAGTATAAATACACTCAAAATTTGAACATGCAACATTAGACAGTCCTCATTGTTTCTTAAAACAAGTTTTAATAAATACATGACTGGTATTATATATCTATATATAGTTTGTTTTATTTTAATACATATTTAAAGTTTACATTTCAAATTGTTTTATTTTTTAATCCTATAATGAATTTGAGGATTTTACTTACTTAGGGTACAAACTCGCTGACATTGAATTTTTTACTCCCACCCCTCAGGCAATATGTTTCAAAAATCTATTTTTACATTACCCGGAGGACGTTTTTTATTTTGTACGAGTACATTTTATAAAGAATTATTATTTATATTGAAATTTTATTTCTTGACTTAAAAATACATATATACATTGGTTTGGTTTGATTCCTTTATTTAATGTCATATCAACATTTATGCCGACGTACTGTGTGTACTGAGCATTGCAGGAGCTTCGGATTGTGCGTGGCTCTCCATGTGAAGAAAACTTTATGGTAATTTGGCACGAGGAGATCAGGAAAATAAATACTTATCCGCTTTTCGGGGTAGGAGAGTAATATTAAGGCTATTCACTTGGTCACTAAGTGAATATTGCCTGGCGCCTGGTGCAATCCCTGAAAAGGAATGCTGATGGTACCAAGCATTTTATTGTAATGACCACGCGTGAGCTTTGGTTCGTGCGTGGCTTCCCACAGTAAAATGACTTCATAGAAACCCTGACTCAATGAGAATTCGGGAAACTACAGATTTTTTATAGATATGCTATGTCCTCCTCTTAGTTCAACTGATCCTATATTACTTCTAATATGTGTCCCTTTACAGTGTAATAGCTCTGTATGTTACGATTTTTGTTGCCATTTTTATGCTTCAAGTGAGAACACTTTGCAGTGGAGATCCCTTGTGTTTAGCAGAGTCTGATCCTTAGAAACTTTTGGTTGTTCCTCAGTATCCCTTAGTGTTGGGTATGTAAAGTTTTTAAATGTCATCCTTGGCCAATTGAAAAGAGCTTAAAGAAAGTCCGGTGGTATGGAATCCTTTGGTAAGCTTATAAGTCCTATCCTGCGTATTGGTAACAGTCCAGTGATTTGATCCTATGTCCGTCGTTCACGAAGGTCACAAGTAATTATGCCCAGTGGGGTTGGTTTAAGTATTGTATCAAGCTCGGTGTACTGCCAGTGATTGGCCAAGAGATGTGTCAGATGATTATGGCTGAGTCTATAAGTAGGAGTGGGCTTTTAACACACACCTTATATGAGAAATTTCTCAACAGGCTAGAATCCTTTGGTTGTTCCTCGGTGTCCCTTAGTGTTGGGTAAAATCCTTTTGTTGAGAAAAGTTCTTGGTTGCAGTTCTGTTCGTCAATGTCAAATACATGCAATTGAAAGACTTTCAAGATATAGTTAACTAACCACAAATTCGAGCTGTTGATAGGCTGGCTTTAATCCATGCGCCCAACGCAGAGTCTATGAATTTAAGTGGTGGATTCCAGCACAACTTATATGCTTAAAGAATCCAACACATAATAGTCAGAATTCTGGCTATTCATATTGTTGGATTATCAAGGTATAAGATGGAAGCAAACTCGCCACTTCTATTTATGAACTTTTCCACCTGGAGTTGATATTTCCTGTAGCAATTGGTCAATGAGATAAAAGTACAGTAAGCACTTCAGATCGTTTTCAACTGTCCTCAAATCAATTGCTGGTTGAACTTTCTGACAGAAAAACCTCTCTTTGGATTAACACCAGAGGCTAACCACAAACATCTGCCTTATATATATATATATATATATATATATATATATATATATATATATATATATATATATATATTACAAGGAACAATACAGACATGGACATATATATAGGAGGTGCGTTTTGTAATGTTTAGGGAGGAGGAAATGAACTCGTCGATCCGAGTTCAAATCCTGGACGAAGCTACAGTTCACATAGCACTAATACCCTTGGGAAAGGTGTGAATCCAACTACTCTTCCTCCTGTTTTGTGTAAATAGTAGGACAGACTGGACTCTTTAGCTTTGGTTTGGCATTCAGTCTAGGAGAAGGAAAACTGAATTCAAACCTGTTAAATTTGCTTGGGTAGTACTAGAATATGCTCAGTCCTAATTAGTCATCTATTTCACTATATCACAAAGAACACTACAGATTTGAACTTATACATTATAGAGGAAACTTGGAGGCTCCGATCACCGACTGGATTCTGTTAACACAAACAGAACAACTTAACATTTACAATGACGACACGGATTCGAACACGTATCTTTCCTTCTTTTAGATATGATTTCATGAACGAAACAACTTAGTCAGAATTAATGTCATGTCGAAAAGTAAATTTGTTGACTGAAGCACTTTACAGAAAGAATCGCGTGATCAATAACAATATGCTTCTCGTCTTTATGATACTCTCAATTAAATCTCCGGATCTTCATATAAACTCTTACATGCTTCAGTGAAACGAGGAAATGCTCGCAGTTTTATCTCTTTACAAGTCTTCATCTTATATAGTATAGTTGAATATCGACACCTTAATATGAAACGCAGACTCCAAACTAGAAAATAACAACTGAAGTTACCTTCAATTTTTAAACAGTATTTGGCTGAACTTGCACAAAGGTGTCAAAATTAGGGTTACCCAGAAAAAACAGAACCTACAAATTTTGTAATAAAACTTAATTTTAACTATGGGGGTCTAGGGTTAGGTTTGAGGGTTAGGTTGGGGTTTAATGGGAAAATGAATAAATAATTTGGGTTCTGTTTTTTTCTGGGTCACCCTGTATACCTGTGACTCAGAAAAAACAGAACCCACAAATTTTGTAATAAAACTTAATTTTAACCTGGGGGTTTAGAGTTAGGCTTATTCTTAGGGGTTAGGGTTGGGGTTTAAGGTTAGTTTAATGGGAAAATAAATAAATAATTTTGGGTTCTGTTTTTTCTGGGTCAATCTAATTTTGCAACTTTGTGCACGTTCAGCCCAGTATTTTTCAGTTGGTTTTCCAAATTGACACTTCAAGTATTTAAAAAAATATACTAAGCTTTCTTTAGTATATCAGAAATATTAGTCTTACTTACAGTATCCTCTAAAGCGAGGTGGGTAAAAGTTTAGGTGCGGGATATGTAAGCCAAAAAAGAGGTTCACCTAATGAAAAATTGTGATAATGTGAAAAGTACATAGTTGGTAATTCCACGTAATATCATTCAGGCCATATCACCCACCCATTTCAATTTTTCTGAAATTTTATACATGTGTGGACTATGTTAAAGTTAGACAATCCACAAAATTTGAGCTTCGAATTCCAAGAATTGACGTAGTTATGTCGATTTTAACTCGACAAATTTCAGGTCACGAAAAATGAACACAGTCCTTAAATGTACAAAATTGAAGGTGCTGGGTGACAATTTGACTTTTTTCTTGATGGTTTGACATGGTACCTATTAATTAAGCATAGCATTTAGTATCTAGTTGTGGATATAATATAGATGATTCATTTATATATCTTGATTATTGAAATAATTTATAATGAACTATTTCAATTGTTTTAGATGATTTTTGCTTAACTAATCAAGTCATTTTATAATTTATTAAAGATAAGGATGTGTGGTTGTATCAGTGCTGCTGTACGGCTGCACCACTTGGACCCTAACAAGGCACCTTGAGAATAATCTAGATGTGAGTTGCACGAGAATGTTGCGTGCTGTCTTGAACAAATCATGGAAACAACACCCCACAAGGAAACAGCTGTATGACCAGCTGCCTCCCATCTCACAAACCATCCGAGTGAGACGGACAAGGCATGCTGGACACTGCTGGAGAAGCAAGGACGAGCTCATAAGCGACGTTCTCCTGTGGAAACCAACACATGGGCATGCTAGTATGGGCCGCCCACCAAGGACCTACATTGACCAACGAGGATGCTGGATGCTGCGTGGAAGACCTTCCTGGGTCAATAAATGATAGGGAGAGTTGGCGAGAGATTGTTATGGATATCCGTGCTGATTGCGCGACATGATGATGATGAAAGATATACAACGAGGATGCTGGATGCTGCGTGGAGGACCTTCCTGGTCAATAAATGATAGGGAGAGTTGGCGAGAGATTGTTATGGATATCCGTGCTGATTGCGCGACATGATGATGATGATGATGAAATATATACAGCTCATTCAACTGTGACATTTGAAAATCTGATTACCATAGAATAAACAGAATAATCATTGGTTAGAATAATTTTATTTATTTTGTTATTGTCAAAAACAACTACAATGTTTATATTACAAAAATACTAATAGCACCATGTACTCGCGTAGTTATCTTATTTCCGGAACGAATCCCCCTCTTTTAGATGCACCGGACACTTTTTATAATATCACAATACTTCTAAGGGAAAATTTTAAGGCATACATGTCCAGAAACTAAACTGACTTGTCCACGTGTGAGGGTATCCCATTGTAGTGTAATTGCTAGCAAGCTAGTCTCCCAGATATATTACGACTGAATAGCGAATTTTATGCAATATTGTGACCTGGTGTCACATCCTACCAATGGCGAAAGGGTTGGGTAATGACAGAATGTCACATTATGGTGTTATAGCTAGCAGGCTTGGGTAGTGGATCCATTACCATTGAATGGTGAGTTCGATTCTGGATTGATGTCCAATAATTACGAATTTGTGTACCAACTAACCCATGAAGAACGGGTTGGGTAAATACTTGTTTATATGCAACCTTTGAAGGAAAGTAGATCAAATACTGGGCGAGGCTGGTTGCATTTCACATAGCACTAATGGCATACTGGACACCTTAACATTGGTTAGGCTACGGGTATAGAATGAAAACTCTGTATTTAAACCTGTTAAACACAAAACTTACAAATTGACCTTGTGTCACACCCTAATCGTGCAGAGGGTTGGTAACCCCCACACACACACAAATACATATATACACTTACACCCACATATATATATATATATATAGACACATACATAAATATTTAGACCCACGCACACATATACACACACGTATATATATACAATATATACATATATACACACAACACACACATAGATGCGTATGCATATATATATACATATATATAAGAAACATATATACACACACACACACACATAGATGCGTATGCATATATATATATACACACACATAGATGCGTATGCATATATATATAATATATATATACACACACATAGAGCGTATGCATATATATATATACACACACATAGATGCGTATGCATATATATATATATACACACACACATAGATGCGTATGCATATATATATATATACACACACATAGATGCATGCATATATATATATATACACACACACATAGATGCGTATGCATATATATATATATACACACACACATGATGCGTATGCATATATATATATATATACACACACACATAATGCGTATGCATATATATATATATATACACACACACATAGATGCGTATGCATATATATAATATATACACACACATAGATGCGTATGCATATATATATATATATACACACACATAGATGCGTATGCATATATATATATACACACACATAGATGCGTATGCATATATATATATATACACACACATAGATGCGTATGCATATATATATATATACACACATAGATGCGTATGCATATATATATATATACACACACATAGATGCGTATGCATATATATATATATAATATATATATATATATAGACACAAACATGTATTCACACATGTATATATATACATACGCACTCACACATACACGTGTATATATACACCAACATAAATATATATATATATATATATATATATATATTATATATATTATATACACTCAAATATGCGTAGACATATACATATATACAATGTATATTTATATATGTGTGTGTATGTGTGTGTGTAGAATTGTAATTAAATACTTTTACCTGTGAAAGTGAATACCGTTAAGAGTATTTTATTGCACCCTGGCCTTTCTTTTACATGGAACTCCTTAGTCCTTCCTATTCATGTCTGATTGCATGAGTGGGCGGAAGTTTCACGCATCATTTCTTCATTTGAAATGGTTCAAATGAGAGTGTAACAAAACTGGAAAGCCAAGAAAGTTCAAGAAACTTTTTGCCACTGACTTTCAGCTAAATGGATCTTCACACGCAAACAGAGAAATCAAGACACATTCAACTGTGACATTTCCAGTCAAGTTTTACTATTTGTTTATTAGGTGATCGTCGATATCTCCATTTCAGTTTTATTGCTCAATTGTTTTGTCTCTCCTCTACTATTTCCTCCTTTCTAGAATTTCCTTTAACCCGTCTTTCATATTAGTATTATCTGCGTTATTTGGACTATTGTCCCCATCTTCATTGTTATTTGTACAACGTTTCGGCCGATATGCCCTCCGGCCTTCTTCAGGTATTTCTTGTCGGACTCGGTAACCTTCTTGTCGTAATCGGGGACCTTCTTGTCGTAATCGGGAGCCATCATGGAACTTTATACCTAACCCTTTATTTGGTCCACGGGTGTATCCTGTTCTCATTCCGGTAACCATAGCTTATCCACTAATTCATGTGTCCAATTGAACACATGACCTAGTGGATAAGGTAGTTAGGTTAAGACAGTTCTTAGTGACAGTTATCTCTGGACCCCGAGTTCAATCCTGAGTAGAGGCAGTAACATAGAAAAATAATTAACACAACTCCTACCCCAGCTATGGTTACCGGAATGAGAACAGGATAACCCCGTGGACTAAATAAAGGGAGGGCATATCGACCGAAACGTTGTACAAATAACAATGAAGATGGGGTCAATAGTCAGAATAACGCAGATATTACTAATCATCAAGCCTCATCTCAAACATTCAGAGAAACCGTCTTTCATATATTCAAATTGTTCTTTCATTTGTTTGTGCTATCTTCTGTTTTTGATGAATTTTATATTGCTTAGTCAAGGTATATCCAATTGTTCGTCTGCTTTTCATTTGAAAATCGAATTAAAATTAATGAAATCGATTATTTATGTCGAAAAGTAGTAACATCAGTAAAAAAAAAAAAAAAAAAAAAAAAAGAAGAAAAATAATATAACTTAACATGGCCGCCAAAGTTAACATAAAATCCAATTGTTCGTCTGCTTTTCATTTTAAAAACGAATTAAAATTAATGAAATCAATTATTTATGGTCAAATTTTTGGCTAAATCGAAAAGTAGTAACATAATGAGCATCAGTAAAAATAAAAAATAAAAAAAAAAAATAAAAAAATAATATAACTTAACATGGCCGCCAAAGTTAACATAAAATCTGTGTTTACAAAATTAATGTAAAAATCGGAGTTATGCGATTTTAATGAAATTTCCAGTGTTGATTTATCAATGAATTAATTTTTTACTGCATCAGTTATTTTATTTCAAAAAAATTTCTGATTTACTTAGGTATTTTTTCTATGATTAAATTAATATTTGAAATTCATTTACAATATGAATATCATGATGTTAAGTTTAAAATGTCTTATTTTTAAATTCTAAAAAAATGTTTAACTATAAACTACTTTACTTTCTTATCAAATTCTAATACTTTTTTGTCGAACACCCTATTAAAAAATTTATCGCCCCCTTTAAACAGAACAAATATCGATGTATAATTTTTTTCTTTTATAAGACAATGGGGGGGGGGTAAATTTGTCTTCTAAAAACACGATTTTTTTCGACAAATTGGGTATACCTAACTTACTGATTTATCTATTCAGTTTTTATGCAAATGATTATTTCTTCTATTTTGTCTTTAGATTTCCCGCCATTTTTCTTTTATAAAATAATTTATTTTATAATTTTTCTGTCCTACTCGTCAGCCTAATACTGATACAAACTGTAGTTGTGCCCTTGAAAGTTTCCCCAAGGATATTGGGAAAAGAATGGAGGAATTGGAAATCAGAGAATGAATTAAGACCATCTAGATCACAGCATTGTTAAAATGTGCTAGAATATTCCGAAAAGTCTTAGATTGATTAATTAAATGATTTTAACAGCATGTCAGTCCGTCTGATACTATTTCTACTTAAAGATTAGGGAATCATATTCATAGTAAATCTATATCTATATTTTTATTTAGTTGCTTCTGAAAAAAAAATCTTTTTTTGACACAGTTCTATTGAAAAAAAAAACAACTTTTAAAGATCTATGGGTCAAATGATATTAAACATAGACAACCAAGACAAATATTTTTTTACCATATTGTTCACGAACGTTTTATTTCTTCTGTTAGTTTATTAAATTATTTGATGAGATACTTGTTGGTTTTGGTATATTGTATATTTTGTTATTCAATCGTGTTATTTTTAAAGACTTAGGGTCTGATGGTTATTTAAAAAAATTTATTTCTCAATAAGCAGACTAATATTTGTTGGTTTAAATACAAATTGAGATTGTTCTTCAAGTTTACTTTAAGAAACATTTCCATTGGACAATATCATATATACGGAAAACATGAAAACAAATGCTTTTTTTCCCCTAAAAAATGAGTCATTTCCGTGTACCAAAAAAGATAACTAACAAAGAAAAGGTGATGTCATTTTCAGATTCAATGAGCTAAAAGGATGTTTAGTGTCAATAACATTTCACATTTTTTGTGACTAAAAAGACAATTCTTCAAGCTGTGATTGTACCAGTTCTGTTGTATGACTGTACCACATGGACCCTGACAAGGCGCCTTGAGAATAAGCTAGATGGGAGTTGCACAAGAATGGTGTCTTAAACAAGTCGTGGAAGCAGCACCCCACAAGGAAGCAGCTGTACGACCACCTGCTCGTATCTCACACACAATCAGAGTGAGGCGGACAAGACATGCTGGACAATGCTGGAGAAGCAAGGTCGAACTCATAAGTGACGTCCTCATGTGGAAGCCAGCACATGGACATGCTAATGTGGGCTGCCTAGCAAGGACGTACATTGACCAACTGAGTGTGAGTACTGGATGCTACGCAGAGGACCTCTCAGGGGCAATGGATGATAGAGAAGGTTGACGAGAGATTGTCATGGATATCCCTGCTAATTGAGCAACATTATTATTTACTCCTTTTGTGTTTTCACATCAGTGTTAGCTGATGGTCTTTCACTGGAGTCTGAGTGACAGCAAGTCTCCTTAGGTCTCCAGGACTCTTCTGAGTATTATGGCAGATTGCAGCAGAGCAGTGTTCTGAATGGTATCAATTCTTCCTCTGATTTCCAGATTTTCCAAACCCTTATCCAATCCTTTTGGGACCGTTCCAAGTGCACCAACTACAATTGGTATCACTTTGACTTTCATATTCCATAACTTGTTCAGTTCTCTGACAAGGTCCAGGTATTTGCCCATTTTTTCATTTTCCTTTAGCTTCACCCTGTGATCTGCTGGAACTGCAAATCCACCAGCTGACAAGTTCTTTCTTTTTTGTTAATCAACACCAAGTCTATAAGTCTATTATTATCATTATTATTATTATTATCTTCTCACCCTTTTAGTTTTTCAGTGTTAGCTGATGATATTTCACTGGCTGGGTGACAACAAGTCTCCTCAGGCCTCCAGAACTCTCCTGAGTATCCTAGCCGATTGCAACAATGCAGTAGTCTGGATAGTCTCAACTCGTCCTCTGATTTCCAGATTCTCCAGTCTTTCTTCCAAGCATTAATGGGATTCTTCCAACTGCACCAACTACAATTAGTATCACTTTGACCCTCATATTCCACAGCTTTTTCAATTCTCTGGCAAGGGCCATATACTTGTCCATCGTTTCGTTTTCCTTCATCTTCCCCCTGTGATCTGCTGGAACAGAAAAATCCACCAGTTGACAAATTCTCTTTTTCTTATTATTATCATTAATGATAATAATTCAGAGGCGATGACAACGGGAAATTAAAATCGAGCTGATGAAACGGATCATGATAAATAATTTAATGAATTAATAGACAACCCGTTCAAAAGATTTTTTATTGATTTTATAAGAAAATTGCTCGCGAATACATAATTTGTCATACAAAAAACGCTCACCCATGCACACACACGCATTTACATACACAAATGCCCATTTGTATGCATGGGTGTCGAAATATATGTTTTTATGAATATTCATAAGAGTGTACTTTTATTCGTATTATACATATTTAAAGTCACATATAAGAAAATGAGTAGCTCTTTGCATCGATCGTTTGCTTCATGTTATTTTCACTCATAGGGTATTTTATAATATATATATATATATATATATATATATATATATATATATATATATATATATGCTCCAAAACTCGATACAGTTCTCTGGGGTGAATTAAATTAACTTTCACTGCCAGCATATATAAAGCAATGATCGTCTGTTCAAAAGACTGGATCTCTCCGGTGATCGTAAAATATATAAACAAATGTATGTATTTTAATATAGTTTAAACACCAGCCATTTACGGCAGCTGTCAAATTGCCGAGTGGTTAAGAAGTCGGGCAGACAAAACTCAGTCGGATTTCGCTCCTGGTCAGAGGTAGTTGTTGTGTCTAGTCACACTGTAGATGTGTGAAACACCCAAACACGTGTCTGTGGATGATTTAATATATATGTGTGTGTGTGTGTGTGTGTGTGCAAAGTCGGTGGAATGGCCTGTTGTCGATATCAGCCAGACAGCGAGTATGTGTGTGTGATAAATAGATAGATAGATAGACAGATTGCAAAGTCGGTGGAATGGCCTGTTGACAGCGAGGAAGGCTATTCCCCCTTTTAAATAATCTTAGATCAGGAATAATGCTTTTGTATCTGAGATGGAGCGCAACACCTATAACCAATTCCACATTTTGCAGCACAGATCCAAGCTGTGCTACTCATGCGCTGAGTTATCGAGTACTAGTATCGAACTAGTTGCTTATATTTATAAACAATTCGTGTTCAGTATCAATGATAGAGTATTGAGGGCGACCATCACTTCATATACGACAATTGAAATCTTTTGACGCCAGTTTACCCAACCCGTTCGCCATGTATTATTCAGTAGTAATGTATCTACGAGACTAGCTTGCTAACAATTACTCTACGATGGGACGTCCTTTTAATCAACCCGTTCGCCAAGTATAGGAAGTGACACGAGGACACAAATATAGATCACACAACGAGGGTCGAACTCGCCATTCAGTAGTAATGGATCTGTGAGACTAGCCTGTTAAGCATTACACCACGATGGTACGACTGTCTTGGAAAGAGTAACTATTTCTTTTTTGTTAGATTCTTTCTACGATGATGAACTATGCATATCTCTGAATAAACACTAGTATGAGTACGTATGAGTACGACCGTAAGTCACAGGAATTAGCAGTACGTACCGTATTTGACTGCATATAGGACGCATCTTTTTCCAAAATGTTGGCTCAAATAATTGCCCTGCGTCTTATACCTCGTAGGTGCAGCTTGAGATCTCCCGTAGGCCTAGGCTAATCTTCTCTATGATGCTCACTAACCCAGCTTACGCTCAGTACTTTTACCTACCTAAAACTCCATGCATCCTTATTTTATTGCGGGTATTGTTATAATGAAGGTTAACAGGAGCGTATGGTGGCGAAGAAAAACACAAACAACAATATATTCTTAAATACACTAAAATCTTTTCCCCCCTGAATCGGACCTGCTGAAATGGGGGTACCTCTTATATGCCCGTGCGTCTTATATGCCGTCTATTTACCCAACCCGATCACGATGAGTAGGATGTGACACAAGATATGGGACATTCAGTGAGTATCAAACTCGTTATTCATAAGTAATGGATCTGCGAGACTATCTGGCTAAAAATCAAACTACGATGGGAGACCTTTTACTAAACCCATTCACCAGGTGTAGAATGTGACACAATGTTGGCTGGTTAGTTGAATTTTACGGTATGTCAACCCTTGCTGGGTAATTTTATACAGAAAATATTTTGTTTTATTCGTTCTAGATGAGTATTCAATTTTATTAAAACATATTTTAATACTCATTTTGTTAAACTATTTAACCCATAGGTGGGACCTTAACAGGTACTAACACTTCGGATCAAGGTTGACCTGGGAGTAATAGTGATAAAATGGGTACTCCACATTACCCAGAGTTTCAAGATTGGAACTTCACCACTAGATGCAGTTTAAAGTCATACACAGGGAAGTAAGACCCTTAACGACCGCCTTCTAGCACATATACGATAAAAATGGCAATAGAATTGGGACAATCATATAGGTGCTAGGGTTTGACGTGACCAACCGATCGATCGGAGAGGACCTCTCCGACCATCCGTCTAGCTTAGGTAAGGGCCAAGGTGGAGTGTTGCAAGTCATAGATGGCTCAGCCACCAGGATTCCGTCTTTAAGCATCACGAGTCGCCTTCCACGATAACAGGCGGCTTTATTGGGGGAATTTTACCCATATGCAGAGTTGCAGTCGGTCAGTCACCAGGATTCTATCTTTAAGCATCACGAGTTGCCTCCCACGATAACAGGTGGCTTTATTGGGGAAATTTTACCCATGTGCAGAGTTGCAGTCGATCAGTCACCAGGATTCCATCTTAAAGCAACACGGGTCGCCTCCCATGATAACAGGTGGCGTTATTGGGGGGATTTGACGCCTGTGCAAAATTGCAGTCGATGTCTTCTATAACTAGCAAGCATGGCGCATCCTATTCAGTAGTAATTTTTTTAAGGATGTATAAAATCGTAGTATTGTTTATTTTCTTTATTGAAATAGATCACTAAATAGGCCTGAGCCTATTCTAGTAGTGGCCACTCCACGTGGAGATTTAAGAGGTTTGAATTCAGAGCTTTCCTTCTCCTAGACTGGTTGCCTAACCAAGGTTAAAGAGCCCAGTCTGCCCCTACTATTTACCAATAGCTGAAAGGAGAATAGTTGGATTCATACCTTTCTCAAAGGTATTAACGTTATGTGAACTGTGACTTCGTCCAGGATTTGAACTCGTGTCGACGAGTCCATTTCCTGCGACTCTAACCTACTCTAGTACACCAACGTGCTCTCCTTACACCACTACAAGAAAAACAATGACTGATTATGAGATGAACACGTCGAAAATATCAACATCAAAAACGCCTAGGGCGTTGGACGTTACGTGCTAGTTATCATGTCACACTATTGCTGAAGCTTGCTTGGTAGCTAAGCTAGTTGTGTATTTAACAACGGTGCCAGATTTCGGTGATAGAATCCAGATAAAATAAAACCCGGATTTGAAATAGCGATTATCAAGACAAACAGGTCTTCGCCATCTTGGTGTAAATCTACCTTCTTTTCCGTCACTCCCACCTCAATGTGGCTTTGTATCGTACGAAAATGTACTTAGTAAACAACAATGACGCAAAACTGTCCTCTGGTGCAAATGAAATGAAAACAATATAAGTATCTTCCTTTATGTGGGACGTAGTTGCTTATTATCTACGCGTAGCAAGGTGAGAGAGACATACAGACCGTCACGACCTCCGCAATTGCTTTTCTTGTACAGGTGTATCAGTTATATATATATATATATATATATATATATATATATATATATATATATATATATGAATAGTTTATTGGCAGTACTGAATTTAAAAAGGACGCGTAAAAGCATATGCATGTTGTAATTTTTTTTTCTTAAAAAGAAAAGTAAGGGTACCCTAGTTAGATTTAAAATCTAAAATGATTTTATCTTTTTTTCGTTCAATGCTCCTCAGAGAAAAATTACATTGAAAGATGATATTGTGGTTTTATTTTGTTTTGTTGTGGACGATGGAATAGTCAGAAAGCAATGAGAAAATGATTTTTTCTCAATAAGACAAAGAATTCGTAAAACTAAGAAACTTACAAATCATAAGGGGGGGGGGTCGAAAATTACGAGTCTCCCCGTTAGATAAGTTTAGGCTTGACGTGCCAAATAGGAGTAACTGATGGGACTGCTTCTGAACGCACAGGAAAGGTTGAGTGCGGGAGATAAACAGGGACTCAAGAATCTGTCGTTGTAGCTCGCTGTTGGAACTGCAAAGGACTGAAAACATAGCTAGGTGGTAGGACCAAGCGCAAGTGGAGTTTCTTAATAGATCTTGTCCAATGGTGGACGGAGTATTTATGTCTGCTGCTGTGGGACAGTCCACATTGCCAGAACGGATGTTGTAGGGTATGTGCTGCTTGATTCGAGATTCCAGTCTCAAGGTAGTACGGCCAATGTAGCAAATCTCACATTTGCATGTAAACTTATAGATTATATATATATATATATATATATATATATATATATATATATATTGGAATTTGATAATTTGCTTTTGAAGCATTGTTATGTAAAGTATACTATGATTTATATTTGTTGAAGGCAATTACAATGCGTATATCGTATAAAATACCCTTGGGAAATGTATGAATCCAATTCTCCCTACATCTATGGGTAAATAGCAGGACAGACTGAGCTCTTTAAACATGGCTAGGTAACCAGGTTAGGAGAAGGAAAACTGATTTCAAACCTTTTTAAAAATTGACCTTGTGTCGCATCCTGCTCGCGCAAAAGGGTTGGTAGATATATACATGCAAGAATTATGAGGAAACCCTACAGACTAAGATTTACAAAGAAATACTAAATATTGGGTGGGACTGGGAAACCTACGGAACTGGGCTAACCAACTGGCGACAAGAATTCTAACAAAAATAACCGGCCACATAAGTAAAGTTGTCGGGGCGGCCTAAAGTCGGTATCAGCCAAACAGCGAGGGAGCCTATCCCCTTTTCAATAGCGCTAGACCAAGGAGATTATTTGAGCATCTGAGGTGGAGCGCCACACCTACCATCAGCTCCTTACTTTACCGCACAGTTCCCTGTGCTACTCATACGCTGAGTTGGCGAGGGCCAGTATCGAACCAAGAACCTTGAGATTCCTAACCGAAAACTCTACCGACTGAGCTAAACCGGCCACATACCCAGACACAACCAAAGTAAACTAGGTCGGAACGACCAGACTGAAATAGGAATAAACAGCCACATTGAAATGAAAATAAACGGTCACGTTAAAATAGGCACAAAGGACTACATTTCAATAGACAGACATGACCACATTGAAAGAGATAGATGACACGACCAAATTAAGAAAAGTCAACATGACCACATCGACATATACAGCCAATGTCACATTAAAATAGACGGCTATGACCACGTTGAAATAGACAGACAACCACAGTGAAATAAAAACACAAACAAAACAAAACACAGTGTGATTCAAAAATATCAACATGACTGGAGTAAATTATAAAACGTTATTGCTCTTCCTGATCTGATGAGTCAATTTGTTCCAGAAATATATTATTCTATTAGTAAAAATATCCAGTCGGTTCATTGGCTTAGTTTTTGAAATTTACATTGACATTAAGGTTCCAGTTCGAGGAGATATATGAAAAAAGTGTCTACTATAATTTGTTGTTCCATTCATCATTCTGAAAGTTTCAATTATATCACCTCTTATTCTTCTATCAATTAATGTAGTTAATTCTAAATTCTTTAATCTCCCTCCCTGTAACTGTAATCTTTTACTCTTTTTGTTATTTTTGTCACTCTTCTTTGTATATCCTTCAATCTTATTACTATACTTCAACTTCCATTCACCGGATGTAAGAATCAGGTAACTTTCAAGATTTAAAAAAAAATCCATCCTTTGTTTTGCCATCACACACATGAGGTTTTATTATCAGAAATTTGGCCTCGTTAGGTTCAATGATTGAGACTCTTCTATTTTTTCTTCCTTTTTATCATTTTACGCCATGTCAAACTTTGGATTATTTTATGCAGGACACGTTTTGTTCTATTTATTCTTGATGGGTATTGATAATTCTTTTTTTAATTCAATTTTTTTGGTACCACCAATTTTCCCTTTGAAATTTACCACTCCCCTATATCTAACACAATGAAACTTGCATAAAGATTAATATCTTGAAAATTTTTTTTCCATTCGAAAGAAGAAACATTAAACAAACTCCTGATGGTTTTAAAAAATCCGCTTACGGAAATAATGAATATTATAAACGAAAAACAATGTTTACATTTTTGTACTGTTAAACAATTGAAATTTAACGGTGCCAAAAAACAAGTTATGACTAGGGGGCTTTTTTAAAAATTCTATGAAAACTCAATTAAAGGTCCGATTTTCACGAAAATTTTCCAGAATTGCTTAAGTTTGGATGAAAATATGTCTGAAATTGTATTTTCCTAAAATATATTAGAGGAAATATTTTTTTACGAGGTATACTCCACATATTCTAATGATAATATGAAAAAATGAACCAACAAAAACGATTTTTACTTCTTTTCTATATCGATAAGCGTCTGAATAATTACATCAGAAGATTTTTATAAGTTTCAATACCAAAGCTTTTTAGTAAAATAACCATGAATACAGAATTCAGCTAAAAATATCAATAAAGAAACTGATCGTAGCGTAAAAAAAACGGATTGTTTTACTTATTTTTCAAGATAACGGTGAGTAATTTTCCCCCAATCAGATAATGGGATCTTTGAACTAACTGTAACTTTGTAACAACTCTTTATGCTCGTTACTTCTTTTTTATGAGATTTAAAAAAATATTTACGTTTATTCCTTCATTATGGCCTAAACTTATCACGTGACGTATGTTGGTGGTACTTAAAATTTTGTTAAGTCATTTTCTTCTGTTTAACCTATAGAAGTGACGCCACAGGTAGTACCACTCCGGGTCAGGGTGGAGCAGGGAGTAATGTTGATGATGGGGTCCTCCACAATCCCCAGATCTCTAGAATTGGAACTTCACCATCAGATGCAATTTAATGTCATACACAAGGCATTAGGACACTCAGACACCGCCTTCTAGCAGATATATGATATAAAGTGTTTGGGGGTTTGCTATAAGGTCAATAGGGTTTGGACAATCATCTAGGTGCTCGAGCTTGACGTGACCAGCTGATTTATCGGAGAGGGCCTCTCCGACTGCCCGTGTCGCCTAAGTAAGTGTCAAAATGGAGTTTTGCAATTTATGGACTACTCAGCCACGAGGATTACATCCTTAAATATTATGGGTCGCTACCCATGACCAACAGGTGGCCCCATTAGGGGGGAGGGCTTACCCCTCTACAGAAGTGCAGTCGGCGTATTCTACAGCCTTAGTCGACAAGGCAGGAGGACGATTTTCTTGAGTTTCAGGAATTAAGTTTTTATGCTTAGATTAAAATCAACAACAGGAAATAACTAATTATTTTTATATTTCTATATTTTTTTACATTCTTAAATGTATATTCAATTTTTTCATAAACACATTTTTCTCTTTAAAAAATATTTTAATAAAAAAAATGTGTGTTTGGTTTGTTAATAAACATGAACTATCTTTTAAAAAAACTTACAGTGAAATTCTAAAGTAGAAAATTGTCTCTTTTTAACAAATAACCGGAAATTGACGATCAAAAGCAAAACCAGTTCGTTTGAAAAATGCTCACAGCCGGGGTGCTTATTGGTGACTTGATCCGATTAGTTTTCATTCGCAACCATTTCGTGAGACACGCTGCTGCGAAATATCAGGTCTACTGAAAGTCTGTTATTATAATCAAATGTAGGATATTCAAGTGAGAAAGTCTACACTGTTAGTAAACAATGCAAAAATAATTACGTCTTCTGCTGCTCTGACTGAATAATCCTTCAACAGAAGACCACGGGCGTCTTAGACAAAGCAATGTATGTTTTTCCCTTTGGAGGAAGAAACCGAACAAAGACAATTTTAATAGGAACAACATCTGTTAACGAAGGTTATTCACATTGGCAATATCATATTAACAATTCCAGAACTTATCACAAGAGCAACAATAATTTCAGAGGACTCTTCACCAATGAAATAACATTGACACAAAACACAGAACAACTTAGGTGAACAACAAAAACTTTTATTTCTCTGAATTTTTTAGATGAGGCTTGATAATTTGTATTATATATATTTAAGGACCTACATGTGTCAGACACTATCTACCTAGGTTTCACCCGCCGTGTTCTTCAGGATAATATCCTGAAGAACCCATCGGTTGAAAGTTAGGTAGATAGTGTTTGATTAATGTAGGTCTTTATAATCATGTTCTACTTAGCGTATTGAGCACTTTTTACATATCTAATTTAGAAAACTACTCCGGTGTTTTTTCTTTTGGTCACTACGTACGATACTGATGATTATTTTCAGAAAGTACGGATGAGCAGGTCTTTTATTAAAAAAAAAAATTCTCCCCTAGATGTCAGTTTGAATTTTTTTTCTACTTTGAAAAACTGAGTTATCTGGGTTTTTTTCCACACCGGTTGAATTTAGAAGTAATATATACTATTCCCTCCACACGGAGAGAATATTTCACAAGCCCATTTTTAAGCGGAGTTTAACAGGTTCAGAATTTCGCATCTCCTAGACTGGTTAACTAGCAAATGTTAACGATCCCGGTTTGCCCTTCTATCTAATCACAGCTAGAGGGAGAGTAGATGGATTTATACTTTCCCCGAGAGTATTAGCGCTATGTGAAATACAAACAGCCTCGCCCAAGATTTGAACTCAGGTCGAAGAGTCAATTTCCTATGAATAACCATTGCATCAAGTGCTTTCTAATTTGAATTATATATATTTTTCAGACTATTGTCCTCATCTCTGCCATATAAACTCCGTTTCGGTCGAAGTGCCTTTTGTGTCCAGTTCGACAACGTTGGGGAAAACTGTTTTATGTGACAATCTTCTGGAGGTTGCAGGTTCAATCCTTACAACAGGCAAAAGTGACATAGAATACTTAACATAGCTTAACACTTGTACCCAATCATGGTTAACAGAATGAGAACTATCTGTCCTGTGGTTTAAATAAAGGGATCGGTTCGAAGTTCCATGAAGGATCCTGATTACGTTATGAATGACCCCGGAGTTCGATAAGAAACATCTGAAAAAGGCCGGGGACACATCGACCGAAACATTGTGTATTTGATAATAAAATTGAGATCAGCAGTTTGAAAAGCCTAAAAAAACAAATTGCTGATAACCATGTAAGTATTTACCCAACCCATTTGCTACGGGTACGATTTGACAAAGTCGAAAGTATGGGGCATCCAGCGAGGATTGAACTCGCTATTCAGTAGTAATAGTTCTGTGAGACTAGCTTGTTGACCATTATATCACGGTGGGACCCACCTTTTTACCCAACTGGTTTGGCACGGTTGGGATGTGACACAAGGTCGCAAGTATAGGGCATCCAGCGAGGATCGAACTCGTTATTTAGTAGTAATAGTACTGTAAGTCTAGCTTGCTAACAATTATACCATATTGGTACGCCCTACCTTCTAATCATGTAAGTGCCATTCTCGCTGCTATATAGCTGATGCTTAGAGTACTTAGAGGACTGTATCCCAAGCAGAGGAGTAATATCCTAAACATATGGATAGTTAGAATACCCATTTGTTGCCTTTTTGGTCCCTTCTTATCCCTTGTAGTTGTTAGGGTCCGATCTATAGTTCAAATAGATCGGATGAAATAGAAGTTATAGCAGAAAAGTTCCAGGACTGGTGTCACAAAAAATATATTTCAACTACAAACTACGAGTTAGCCACTTAAAAATAATCCCCCTGAAATCTAATGCACTTTTCCCATCCTTCTCTGCCACGCTTTCACGCACTAATGAAAGGATTCTTCTGGGATTCTCCGTAGCTCTGTCGTCACGGCCTTTTTGATGTCGACCCTTTTGAGCTTGGGGAAGAGGAAAAAATCACATGGAGCCAGCTCGGGTGAGTAGGGGGTGGCTCCAGCACAGTGAGGTTCTTCTGTGCCAGGAACTCTCGGATACTCAGTGCAGTGTTGGTAGGTGCGTTCTCATGCTGAAGCACCCACGAGTTGTCCTGACACTTTTTCCCCCTCTTCTCGCACACTGAACGAAGCAAACGCCACAGTATCTCTTTGTAGACATGCGGGTTGATCGTCTGGCCCTGTGGCAAGAAGACGCAGTGGATGATGCCCCTAACACCGAAGAATATGACTTTTCTGGAACTTTTCTGATATATATATATTATATTATTATCATTATCATTATATAATTATTACAATAATATAATAATTATATTATAATAATATTATTGTATAATATACATATAATATTATTAATATTTGATAGAACTGTGGGCAAAAGAAAAACATTTCTTAAGAAACAATTACATAAACAATGTTAATATTAACGGACAACGAACGCGATTCCTCAACATCTAGGCATAAAATAACACTGGAGATTATTTTGTTTGGTTTGTTTTACGGCATACCAACCTCAATGGGTCATTTAATGCCGACAAAGTTTTGAAATAAATTCATTCTTAAATGTATACTCAATTTTTTTAATAAACACATTTTCTATTTAACACATAAATGGGTCCCCTAACAGATACTACCAACCTGGTTCATGCTAATTTGGCGCATGAGTAGCACAGGGATATGTGAGGTAAAGTGAGAAGCTTATTGTTAGTATGGCGCTTCTCAGACGCGAAAATAATCTCATTGGTCTAGCGCTACTAAAAAGAGGATAGACTCGCTGGCTGTCTGGCTGATGTCCACATTAGACCACGCCGCCGACTTTACTTATTATTATCATCATCATCATCATCATTATTATTATTATTATTACCTAGATAAGCAACCTTTTGAACAAGCATGGTTTTATACTTTACCGGTTACGCCAGTAGAAAATTACTAGTGACTTCTATTTTCACTTAGTGCCCTTACATGCTGCTGTCCTTGTGCCATGCTAACCTAGGCTTATTAAATGACTATCTATATGTATGAACAGCTGTCCTATGCCATGCAGCCATCTTGTTTTCGATAGCAGCCATTTGCAATATGCTTGTTTTTAAAACATGTTTTGTACGAGGAATCTATATTCCATCAGCACAATATCTAATTCCCAACAGCAAAACATTGGAAACAAGAACATAAAACCAATTAATCGACAACTTTACAGAGTAGCGGAATAAAACAGCTCTAATAAAAACTCTTAGCCACAATGGATTTAGTTCTAGCTTACGAGTTTTGTCAGCCATTGTTGAATAACTGTGAAAAAACAGCATTCGTCCCAAATAGACTGGCCTTCAGATGAGAGCTTCACAAGTTTTTTTCTATACATTCTGACTCATAATTTCTTTCGTGGTTACTCGGGTTCGTTCGTGTAGTGTTTCCGTGGCGTAGTACGTAACGTGCTGGACTGCGACATCGTACAAGGACACTGAAGAAGGTTGGAGCTTGCCGTGGCAACAGCCTGTCAAGATTTTATCACATTGTACTGTGGCGAGTTCGATACTCACTGGATTAACTCCAAAAAAACCAGCGTACATTTGTCTAACTTGTAAAACTGATAGATACATATTATTCAAGCTGTTTGCATTCCACATACACTAATACTGTTGAGAAAGTATGAGTCCAACTATTCTCCCTCCAACTATAGGTAAATAGTACGGCAGATGACTGTTTAACCTTTTTTAGGTAACCAGTCTAGGATACGGAAAACTCTGAATTCAACCTGTTAAACTCCCCTTAAGTAATTGACATTGTGTCGCATCCTGCACGTGTGGAGGTGTTAGTATTATATATATACTATATATATATATATATATATATATTTGTGCGTGTGTATATGTGTGTGTGTGTGTGTGTGTGTGTGTGTGTGTGTGTGTGTGTGTGTGTGAGAGTGCATGTTTTGTTGAACTCGACAGACATTTCTTGTCTGACAAGTTTCTTTCTATCCTTTCCAATTGTCTGTTCATCTTTTTTTATATCAGGATAGAATTGGTGAATGAATCCACCAAAGGTTCTTACACTCCTACTTTCTGCACTACTTAGTGCCAACATCAGGTGTGAAGTGGTGAGATGTTTCCGTGGTTTTTCTTAAACACACAGTAGCAATATGAATTCTAAAAAATGTGTTTAAACGGAAAAGTTGAGTTTACAAAATAACTGAGTAGAACGAATGACCCAAAGTTGACATGCCGTAAAAACAAACCAACCACAGAACGCGCCAAAAATATGCAATTAAATAGAGATTAAACTTTTGAATATAATTCAAAATTCTAGTTTCCTTTATATTTTCCACTAATAAAAAAGTAAAAGAATTGGGTTAATCGAACTAACGGACTAAATTCCACCATCGTATGTCACCATCGAAAGAAAAAAAATACCAAAAATCAGGAAATAAACCGAATTTAATAAAATTTTCAGTGTTGATATATTAATCAATAGAAAATATAATGCATCAGTTATTTTATTTTAAAACGTTATATTTTTTAGGTCAGTTAACTTTGAACCTGCATTCCAAGACTTGAACTTGTCTCACCATGTCCATTTCCTACGACGGTAACCATTGCACCACGTGCCTCCTTGGTATCTGTTTTTGTGTGACCCCCCAGTAATGTTACATGGACCCTGGGTGAGAACCACTGCTCTAAACGAATGTAGTTTTTTTGATTTCAGAAACATCTTAGTCAAAGAAACAATCCAAAATTTAGATTGGGTTCATAATGGATATATTTCAAATATATCCGACTAGGAATGAACTCTATTTAACATATTGAACGGACGCACACTACCTTTAACGGATCAACAACATACGAAAAGCATACACAAGTGGGACGCATGCGTATACCACAAACAGAACACGGTTGAGTTGACATGAATCTACACTAACGACATTTCGCTATGAAATATGGACACTTGTCAAGAACTTGCTAGACCCAAGTGTGATGAATATCTTTTTTGCTTACTGGGTTTTTATTTATCACTCTATAAGATTTAGTGGGAAAGGGCGATATTATGACTTTCAACTTTACATTTACGTATCAAGGTAAATACGATGTAAGGCAGGTTATTCAATCCAGAAATGGAATTAATATTAGCAACGTAACTGGATCATGAGGGGCAATATAATGTCATATATATATATATATATATATATATATATATATATATATATATATATATATGGTTGGAGGTTGATTTTGAAGGCTATCACAAACAGGCGTAAAGAAAAAATATAAGTTAACAATGGTGTTGTTTGTTAACCTGTAATTTATCTTGATATTCGAGATAAAATTCTTTTTAGAAGAACACTGGAACTGAAGTAGTGTCGTCTTGTTTACACCTGCATTGTGATAGCCTTCAAAATCAACCTCCAAACCAATATATAAACAATGCCTCAAGAAAATTATAAAACTCTCTTCTCTCTCTCTCATATATATATATATATATATATATATATATATATATATATATATATATATATATATATATAATATATATATATATATATATATATATATATTATATATATATATATATATGTATGTATAGTGGGGGAGACTTTTGTCAATTTTTCAACTTGGCTTAACGCTTTTTACACTTCTTACTCAAATTCTCACAATCACTCACTCTCCATACATTTACACACACACACGTGTGTGTGTGTGTGTGTGTGTGTGAGAGGGGAGATTGGTTGGATTTTACGGCGTTCAAGCCTTGTTGGGTTATTTTGTACCAAAGATGTTTTGTTTTATTCATTCTACCCACAAGTAGACGATTTTGTTTAAAAACTCAATTTTTTAAATACAGTTTTCAAACACATTTTATTTAACCCATACACTGGATCCTCACAGGTACTAACAAACAGGGTCAAAGTTGACCTGAGAATAATAGTGCTGAAGGCGTACTCCACATACCCCAGAGCACCAAAACTTAAACCAGAACTTCACCCTTAGATGCAGTTTAACGTCATACTCACGACATTAAGAACCCTATGTCTCCCCTTCTAGCACATATATATAAAAATGGTTATGGGTTTTCTACAGGCAATATTGTTAGGACAATCATATAACTAGGGCTTGTCGTGCCAACCAATTGATCGGAGGGCGCCTCTCCGATCGCCAAGTAAGAGCCAAAGTAGAGTGTTGCGTGTCAATCTGCTCAGCCACAAGGATTCCGTACTAAGCATAACAGATCACCACCCACGGCCAACAGGCGGCTCTATTAGGGGGATTTTACCCCTCTGCAGAAGTGCAGTATTTCTACAGCCTCAAAGATATCGTACACACATTCACACACACACGCGAAATATATATGAAAGTAAGATGAGGAAATTAATCCACAGTATGTGGAGAAAATTTAGAAACAAACACGGGAGTTATGATGGATGGAAATTTATAGTCGATACTAATTCAAGTGATGTTCCATCATTTCCTTACCTATTCATGAGGTTTCGGATACTGGTTAGAGATGCAGCACAGATTCCTAATGTTAGTTAAATGAACTGTCATGCAGGAGGAAGAATCTGTTATGCACAAACAGAAAACGATTTCAAGAGACTTGATAAAAATCAATTAAAAATAAACAGGAAGAACACTAAAACAAGAACCTGTAACAGAAGTGACTTCAGAGTCCTGAAGAAGATTTCTATTGGAAACTGAAATGCTTGAGTATCGACTATAAATTTATCCATCTAACATCCCTTTGTTTCTAAATGTTCTCCATATATATATAACTTGTCTAAATAAAAATATATCAGTGGTCTGAAGAAGCTCGTGAGCATACTCGCGAAGTGAAATGGTCCATAACCACGATACCCATGGTATTTAAGGCCTTTTATTCTTAAATATATATATAGTTCCCCAATACATATATATGCATAAAAAAATTTAAAAAGTAAAAAATAAATTAGACACACACTTACAACACATATATCTTAACCAATCCTTACAATCATATTATACTAGACTAACACATGCAGTACCATTACCATTCTGATACACTCCCTATCCAGAGAGAAGAAAATCCACTACCATCCCCAACCACCCCTCCCCCTACTGACAACCTCTTGTTTACCATTTTGAGAATGTCCATCACTGAAGCAAGAACTATATCCAAGTCCCGACCGAAACGTTACATCGTCTATAATAAACACCAGTTTCCATAACATCCCGTGTCTGTCTACCTTTTCTCCACTACGTTTGGATTAACCTCCTCACATTCTCCCATACATATATTATATATATATATATATATATATATATATATATATAAGTACAAAGAGGAAATCAATCCGATAGTATGTGGCTAAAAGTAGACAAACACAGGATATTACCTATAATACACATCTATCCAGTACAATATCCCATGTTTGTCTACTTTTCTCCATATATATATTTATCAGTGTATATGGTTGGCACTATTATACTTGAAAAAGCAGTAGTAATCCAACGTACAGTGTTATTAGAAGAGTGCTCAATGTCTGTGATAGAGCGTTGATAGATAAATGAATGAACAAATAAAAGGTTTAGCGTTTATTTATTTACATGGGAACAATATTTACAACCAATGGTTTCTTGCTAAAGCATTCGTCAGGTAAACGAAATAGTTGAAAAAAAACTATTTCGTTACCTGACGAATGCGTTAGCAGGAAACCATTGGTTGTAAATATTGTTCCCATGTAAAAATAAAAGCTAAACCTTTATTTGTTCATTCATTCATTTCTCTCTCTTAATATATATATATATATATATATATATATATATATATATATAATATATGTGTGTGTGTGTGTGTGTGTGTGTGTGTGTGCAGGATTTTTAAAACTCGTTTTCAAAGCAGGCAGAATCTTCCCATCTAAAAGATGAGCTAAAACTTTCCTCGTACATTCATCACACTAATCTCAATGTAAGAATCATCACTGACCTTGACTACAAAGAAATCTAACGACTACTGTGTATCTTGCACAGTGTTCCATCTTCGAGCCCAGGTAAAAAATAAAGTTGAATGCAAGCTAACATTAGATCATGGTGTAACATAATATTTTTCATATCTTGATGCGATTTTTGCCGTGATAAGCTCTCGTATTTGATACATTATCAGACCATATCATCTCATCAGGGGATATTTCTTATCATCCTGACTTAGAATAAGCTGACTATTCACTGCAGAGGGGTAAGACCTCCAGAAAAATTAGTTTACTGGGTATGGCACTATTCTACATGTGATGAGGATTTCAAATACTGGACGAGGCTGTTTGCACTTTTTATAGAGCAAATACCATCGGGAAAGGTATATATCCAACTATTCTACCTTCAGCTACGGATAAAATATTATTACAGACTGAGCTCTTTAACCTTGGTAAGTGTTGTAACCTATCAAGGTTGCTAAATGAGAAATAACCAGACGATCTGGGAAATGAAATGAAATCTTTATAACATTAACAAAATACAATACTCGCCAGCGGCGTGAAGAATGGTAAACCACTGCTAGTGGTATCAGACTACTCAGTCAGCATAATACATCCGTATTTATGAGAATTGGGACATACCCATTAATGTTCATAGGTAGGGTATATAACAGTATGGAAACCTGCAGAGGAGAAGAAAAACTCTGGATTCAAACCTGCTGAATTCCGTATAAAAAAATTGATCTTGCGTTGCTTCCAGCTCTTGCTGAAAGGTTGTGTAAACATATTCTATTAATAATGGAGATATTTCTGTCTGTAACTGAAATTATATTACTACTCAAGTCACAATTCTCTTAGTTATTTGCGTAACAGTCTCAATGATTTCAATTTTATTTTAAAAGATTTTGGAAATTGTTTTGCATTCTTAATACTGTTGACTATATCTACATAACAATAACATGCAGTTGTATTTATATATGCAACAAAATAACGGTTTACAGTGTGAATGGGAAAGCTAATTTGCATATTGAAATGAAAACTTTGATTTTAATAAATATGTGCTTAGTATTATTGATTGTGGCGGTAGAATCTCCATAGAGGACTGTACAGGTCAGAAGTCACCCTGATACAACATCATGAAGCTAAGAGGTCCATAAGAAAGCAACGGCAACAAAGCATCGGAACATCATCATCTACAGGGACAACCTACAAATGCAATACTGTGGTCGAGAATGTTTCTCAAACATAGGACTTCATAGTCACAGGAGGGCGCTGCAACTTTAGGGGCACACCAAAAACTTATCATAGTCTTCGAGAACTGAATTGCCAATGAATGATGATTATGATTTCTAATTTTTTTTTTATCTTAATGAATAAAAACAAACTTTCGGTGATAAATTTTAAAAGAAATCCATTAAAAAGAAGAATACTGTAATTTTATTTTTAACTTATTTAACTAAATAGTTAATTAGGAAAATTTAACAGATAAAGCTGGGAGTGATGGAAGAGTAAGTTTCATTTGTTCTATTTTTCGATTATACCTCCTCTGTTTCAATCTTTATCTGCATTCTTATTTAGTTTCATTAGCATTTCTATTTTAATATATATTTATTACATTAATACTTGCACCGGGAGGGTGCATATATTTTTCTAGTATCAATAACATCAAAAGAGTAGCCAACAAAATTATCAAACAAAACAAAGTCAGTTCATCTTTTAAGCATAGAAAACATTTCAACACAAAGCAGAACGTGTTTCAGTAGTTTTTTACCTTATATGTTAGGTTCAGTGTTAAGGTTTGAGTTGGATATGTTTCTGATAAATTAAAAGTATTCCAGATTGTACAAATAATGTGTAATCTAATATATTAGGACCGGTTTAGCTCAGTCGGTAGATCGTTCGCTTCGGAACCACAAGATTCCGGGTTCGATACCTGCCCTCGCCAACTCAGTGCATGAGTAGCAGAGCTTCTGTGCGATAAAGTAGGGAGTTGATAATAGGTGTGGTGCTGAACCCCAAACGCAAAAAACAATCTCCCTGGTCTAGCGCTAGCGAAAAAGGGATAGACTCCCTCGCTGTCCGGCTGATACCGACAATAGGCCACCCTCCGACTTTACTTTTCTTAATACAATTTTGTATATTTTATTTCGTACTCCTGAAGAGGGACCAATTCTTAAAGAGTACTATCACTTATTCTGCGGCTCATAGTCCTCATCTTTCTCTGAGTAATACAATATTCATACTAATACCTTCCTTAGTTGTTTTCAGTGTCATGGAATATCAGTGAATCCATAGTGAATTCGGGTATAGAATCTTAGGCGTTATTAATGATATTTTCGGGCCAATGCATTATCCAGTGGAGTGGAGTATCTGCTCTTTGGTGGATTCGAGTATAAAATACGCTATGTCAAACTTTAGGAGATTTTAACAACGAAGGCAAATACAACAAACATTGGATATTTTCTTTATTAAAGAGAAGAGGAAAGTAACTGCAGTGAAAGAAGATTCAACTATGCCCAAGAGACAAAGAAGGGAAAAAAGACAGGACAATCACCCAGTCATTTTATGGAGGAGGAGGAGGCTTCCCTACAAGGCATTAACCCTCCCTCCTTCCCTCCGTCTACAAACGACATCCCATCGCAGTCAAAAAGGTATGTAAAAATAATAAAGAATTAGGTCTAATATTACTTATGCTTTTCTTTTTTTGTATCTACATTTGTATGTGTTATCTGTTGTTTAAATACGTCTTTCCATATTATATATAGCTATAGGCATGTAGGAAGCGCGTGGTGTAATGGTTAAAGTCATGGAAAATGGACTCGTCGTCCCGAGTTCAAATCCTGGACGTGGTAATTGCATTTCACTTAGCGCTAATACACTTGAGAAAGGTATGAATCCTACTCTCCCACCAGCTATGGGTAAACAGCAAGGCAGGCTGGATTCTTTAACCATGGCTAGGTAACCATTCTCGTGCGGAGGAGTTGGTGTGTGTGTGTATATATATATATATATATATATATATATATATATATATGCACGTAAATAAGCATTCATCTGATGGTCAAGAATGCATTAATCCACTGTTCAGTCGGTAGAGTGTCTGGCTGGGAACCAAAAGGTTCCTGGTTCAATACCGGTTCTCGCCAATTCAGCGCATGAGTAGCATAAGGATATGTGCGGTAAAGTGAGGAGCTAATGATAGGTATGACGCTCCGTCTCAGACGCTAAAAAACATTATACTGGTCTAGCGGTAGTGAAAAGGGGATATACTCTCTCACTGTCTGGATGATACCGACTTTAGGACGACTTGACTTACTTACACTATTCCTTATGCAAAATATTGTTTCAGTTTTCGAACAAATCGGTTCTAAAACAATTTTAGAACGAATTATGTTCGAGAACCGAGGCTCCCCTGTACTCCTATGGATTGCGGAAGCTGAGACATCGAATAAGTGTCAGCTAATAAGAGAATAGTCCAAAGAATATGAAATTATTAAATGTAAGAAACATTGTAAGATTTTAAACGTACTTTGCTGTATACATGGGTTGTTTTGATGCAAAAGTAAGATTTTCATATTTTCAAATGCCGAGGGGAAATGTCAATTTATATTTAAATATTAAATTCTACCAATTTCGGCGCTATGTGTGAAGTAAATTATGTAATACATTTCTTTACATTAAAACTTAAATACTTTTGCCAGGAGGGTGCATATTCTTGCTAACAGATTTTGATAACATTTTCTCTCAAAAGACAATATTTTCAAAAGAGATGCACAGTTTCGCATGATAGAAAAGTATTTTTTATTAATCAGGCGTAGGAAAGATATTCTATCTATGTATATGTATTAATGATTTCGACTATAAATTAACTACTCATTGATAAACTTACACAATTCCTGAAAGTATTGTCTTGTAAACAGACACGTAGTTTCGGTTAAAGATAGACAGATTCCGAATCTCCATTATAATAAGACATTTGGGCTAATAACTTCTTCAGTTGTGTTTAGTTCTATAGTGGATTCGGGTATAGATTTTTTTGCGTTATTTATGCAATATTTAGGCCAATACCGTATTCAGAGGTTTTCAGGGGAGTGGATTATTTATTATTTGATGGATTCGGGTAGAATATCCCTATGGAATGCCGAGTTTGTTTTTTTGTTTATTCGTTTTACGGCATATCAACCACGGTGAGTCATGTAATGCCGGTAAAGTTTTGAAAGATTTGTTGTGATAGTTTCGAACTCAGTTTCTTTGTAAACAAATTTTCTATTTAAATCCATAGATGGGACCCTAACAGGTACTACCATTTCGAGTCAGAGTGGACCTGTGAACAAGGGATGCTCCGCATTCCCCTGACCTCCAGAACTGGAACCTCACCATCTGATAGAGTTTAACGTAATACTCAGGACAATTAGACTCTCAGTCACCGCTTCCTAGCACCCATATGATAAAAAGGGTTGGTGTTGCCATAAGGACAATAGGGTCGGAACAATTACATAGGTAGTATGGAATGCCAAAGTGAGACTTCGATTAAATAACAGCAAATATGGGATTAGTCCAAAGAATATATAATTGTTAACTCTTCTGTTACACAAATTTAAGAAATAATCAACCCGTCTTTAATTTATCAGATCAAAACTTCTGATAAAAATGAGGCCTCACTAACTAAAAATTAAATTGAAATTGAAATAGATCACCAAGTAGGCCTAGGTCTGTTCTAGTAGTGACCAGATTCTAATTCAAAGTTTTTCTTCCCCTAGACTGGTTACCTAACCAAGGTTAAAGAGCCCAGTCTTCCCTACTATTTATCCATAGCTGGAGGGAGAATAGTTGGATTCATACCTTTCCCAAGTGTATTAGCATTATGTGAACTAGGGCTTCGTCCAGGAATTGAACTCTGGTCGACGAGTCCATTTCCTGCGACTCGAACCAGAACACCACCGCGCTTCCAAGTAAACTATTTTTCTTTTTTCTTGTTTTGAATGAAACTCTTTCCTGTACAGCTGATTTTCTTAATTACTTCTGGAAAAAATGAAATAAACAAAAAATCGTATATATATATATATATATATATATATATATATATATATATATATATATATATATATATATAGAAAAGAAAAAATGGACCACAAAGAAAACTTTGAAGTTGATATCACTTAAATAATACTTGCTTCAGTGATCTTGAGAAGAATCACGTGACACAAACAATAGATTGCACGCCTAAGTGCTGCATTCATATTTTATTATTAATATTTCTTTGCATGTTTCACCGATGTAAAACCGTTGAAAGTTTTTGAAGTTATAATCTAATCACGAGTCTATCGTGTCTTTGTGCTACCTTAACTAATACAAACACGAGAGAAGTTTAGTGGATCATGTAGCTGTTTACTTACCGTTAATTATGTAGGTATGTACCTAACCAGTGCATCACGAGTAGGATGTGACCCAAAGTCGAAAGTATGGGGGCATCCAGTTTGGATCAAACTCACTATTCATTAGTAATAGAATTGCGAGACTAGCTTGTTAACCATTACACCATGATGGGACAACTACCTCATAAGATTACAGTGACGACAGTTATTCTGTGTTAGATCAGTTGTCATGGGGGAAAATGCGTTCGGCTAGAAACCACAAGGTTCCTAGTTCGATACCGGTCCCCGCCAACTCAGCGTATGAGTAGCACAGGGATCTGTGCGGTAAAGTAAGGAGCTGATGGTATGTGTGGCGCTCCACCTCACATGCTAAAACAATCTCCTTGGTCTAGCGCTATTGAAAAGGGGATAGACTCCCTCGCTGACTGGCTGATACCGACTTTAGGCCGCCCCGACGACTTTACTTTATTAGATCTGCAAGACTAGCTTGTTAACCATTACACACTATGGGACATCTACCGCGAATTAGTTTACAAACATAATTCTTTTGATTTTCTTACCACCTTACATGTCCGATTATTGTGGGAAGCCACGTACAAACCGAAGCTCATGCGTTGTCTAGGGAAAAACTGCGTGTTTCTATTTTGAGGCGCCTCAGGCACCAGAAAAAACTTAGGCCCGGCCCTTTAAAATGAAGAGTCAGGTGTGGACTCAGGAGGCGGCTCCCTGTGATCATGTGATTTATTTGTCCAGCGGCCGTGATAATTCTGTGTTATTTCAGTTGTCATATGGAAAAATCTGGCCATTTGGATTGAAAATCTTTTAATCTTCAAGACCCAAGAATTTCTAAGTTTTAATCTCTTTTACATTCAAGTAAAGTTGCTTTGATGTTCATAAACATCAAAACAATATACACACCGAAATCATTTGATTTTTCTTAGAAACTTATTTATCTATACGTTTCAATTCCTAATATGGGTATGTGCTTATGTGTTTGTATAAGTGTGAATTAGTTCAATTTGGTTGTGTTGTTTGTTTGCTAATTATGTGTGTGTGTCTCTGTCTGTCTGTGTGTCTCTGTGTGTGAAATTGTTTGTATTTCAGGATTTGTATATGGGTAATTCCATGTCAAATTATCCAGGCCATGTCAACCCCCCCCTTTCAATCTTTTTGAAATTTTGTCCAAGTGTGAATTATGATAAAGTCAGCCAATTCCTAAAATTTGATCTTCAAATTCCAAAAATTAGCGGAGTTATTTTGATTTTTACCTCTCCAAATTTGAGGGTGGGGGGTCACAAAAAATGGCGACATCGTCTAATGTTAACAGTCCACAAAAAAATTTGTAGAAAACTTTAAGGGTTTATGTTTATGTTGATTTTTTTTGTTAATTGTGTGTGTGTGTGTGTGTGTTGTTTCTGTTTAATCGATGTTTGAGATTACGTAGGTAATCTCAGGAAAATATGTATCTTGAAATTCACCATTCAAGATGTTAGCTTTTTACCTAATCTCAAAAACGAGGCGCCCCATCGTAGTGTGATGTTTAGAAAGCTAGCATCGCAGATCCAACCCTTTCACCACGGATAGGATGTGACACAATATTACAAGTATGGAACAACCAATAAGGACTAAACGCATTATCCAGTAGTACTGGAATCTGCGATGCTAGCTTTCTAAACATCACACTACGATGGGGCGCCTCGTTTTTGAGATTAGGTAAAAAGCTAACATCTTGAATGGTGAATTTCAAGATACATATTTTCCTGACTTCCCAACTGGCCAGATTAACAAAATATTTTTAACGCAGGAGGGGTGTGGGCTGGCACACACTACAGCTCAGATACTAGGCAATAAACCCGGCCCTTAACCCTTTAGGTGAGGAGGCAGGTGCTGTCTGGGAGGACAACCTCATTGAACAATGCAATATATATTTTACCTCACTCACCAGATCAGAAGCCGAGGGTCTCTAATGTTTCATAATTGATAGGTTGACTATCAATTATGTAATGTAGAGTAGTAAAAATTAAAATAATAGTTTCATAGACAAATACAAGTAAGTTAATTGACTGATTTTATTGACTTGCTCTTCAATTGGACAGAGCCAACAGAAGAAAGCTAGAAAATCAGTTTTTGGCTGGGTGTTGAATGGAGTGGAAGCAAAATGGCTGTCTCCCGTTGGAGGTCAATTCTTTTTATTTTCAGTAATAATTTATTTTTCCTTAAACCAACAAAATCCCTGATGAAGGTCTATGGAAACAGACCGAAACACTGCAGCAATGGCAAAATAAACATTTGTTTATAAACTTGTGTTTTTTCAATTTTTTACAATATATATATATATATATATATATATATATATATATTAGGTACTGGCATTAAAATCGTCTGCTACGAGTTTTAAAAGCGAATTAAAAATAATTAAATCTATTATTTAAGGTCAAACTTTGTCTAAATCGATAAGTAGTAACATAATGACATCATTAAAAAAAGAAAAATATCATTACATATGCAGTTTATCTTTAATAGATTTAAAACGATTTGTTTTGGTCAATTTCGACGCGATCCGCCATTCTGTCTTATCAGATTTTTTACTTGTTTAATAAATAAATAAAAAGCTGTATAAAAAAAGAAGATAGTCTTGTGTTTATTGATAAAAAAAACCCAAAGAAACTCCAATAGGCAATACACTTGGAAGAGCGTGGTGTAATAGTTAGAGTCATAGGAAATGGACTCGTGAACCAGAGTTCAAATCCGGGACGAAGCTACATTTCACATAGCGCTATTACTCCTGGGAAAGGTATGAATCCAATTACTCTTCCTCCAGATATTGGTAAATAGTAGGACAGAATGGGTTCTTTAACATTGGTTAGGTAACCAGTCTAGGATAAGGAAAAAACTCTGAATTTAAACATGTTAAATTCGCTTGGGGTAGTCACTACTCTAATAAGCCCGGGCCTAATTAGTGATCTATTTCACTAAAGAATTAAAAAAAAAAAAACATCCCGAGATCAAGTGGACTAGAAACCCAAAATAGAAGAGCCATCGTTCTATGCAAGTCATCTAGATTGTTACCAACGCAAGGCTTACTCTCCAGTGGGGAATTTGATTGTAAGGGTAGGGGAAATTAAAACTAACGATGTATGGGTCCAAATTAATTTAAGACTGAAGCTGACTAAATTAGAGCCTAATATAAAATTTATTTGCAGCTGGCATGAAGCACAATATTCTTACCGACTTTATTCTACTTGATTTAAGTTAATCTCAAATAGTATTTTGTATTTGATTAGTATCCTTATTTTATTGTACAAAAATATTTCAATAAATTTATTGAAATATTTATAGAGACATTTTCTCTCTTTATTATCTTATGTTTTTTAAATTTTCATTTTTAACTTGTTTTGAAGCTTGTTTAAACCAATGTATTAGCATTTTAAACTTTTTTTAATTCAAACGGAGTTTACTTTTTAAATTATAAGAATTATATATTGCCACATGGGAGGACCTTAGGACTTTAGATGTGATTAGGGGGTGCGCTGCAAAAATGGGTTAGGAACCCCTGTACTAGATGGTATCCAGTAACCACACATAGCTGGTCGAAGTCTATAGAAAACGTTGCTTACGACTTCGTACTGACTTCACCAAGAATACCTATCATGTCATGTTCGCCTTTCCTGGGTGATTTGTGATATGGGAGGGGGTAATTGTCCGTACAGCTGTTGTTTTGTAGCATGCTGCTTCCAAGATTTGTTCAAGACAGATCAGAAGATAGTTCCCATCAAGTCTTTTCTCCAGACCTTTTGTTAAATTACAACTGTATGCAACTATATAGTTAGTATAACACAGCTACAACTTGGGAGAACTATTCTTTTACCTTTCTTTTTAAATTTTCTTCATACAATGATTACATAAATTATTATTTTTTATGAGTTTTACGAAACTGTTTCTCCAGCAAAGCTCTGGCGTTTCAAACACTCCACTTGCTTCTTGCTGCGAGGTCGGTGTTTAGGTTTCGAATCAGGAGAGGAAATTAGTTGTTTAATATATCATTGTTGTGATTTAATGCAACCAAAGTAATATATATATATATATATATATATATATATATATATATATTTAAAAATAATTCAGCATTATACATCATTTGTCACACTTTTCCTTTTCATCTTATTTTTTATCAACAACCTCAGATCATTTTTTAATGATTTACGACCTTTTAAGGCCAGGAAAAAAATACGAAAAGGCAAAAAATAGTCAATGATTAATTGAATCATCTCAATACTTCAAAAGACCAGACAATTTAAAGAAATCATTACACGTAAGTGATGTTTAATCTCAGGTGAACCTTTTTTTAATGATTTTTTTGGTAATCTTTTTAGTTGTTTGGTTATGTTGTTAATGCATAATCAACACTTGTGGGCTATCTAATTCCAAATCGTTTTACTTTTTGCATTATATATATAATATATATATATATATATATATAATATATATATATATATATCTTATTAATAATGGAGATTATGGTTTGTTTGTCTGTAACCGAAAACTAATATCACTACTCAAGTCACTAATCCATTTAGTTATTATACATCACATTCTCCATGAATCTTATTATTTAGGCCTCAATTATTAATAAAGATTGTTTTTCATTATTAATACTGCTGGCCATATCTACGAAACCAATAACATGCAATTGTATTTATATTTACAACAAAAAGTGGTTTTACTGATGTGAACGGGAAGGCTAATTTGCATATTGATATTTCTAAATTTGATTTTAATAAATATGTGCTTTGGTATTGTTGATTTCTAATGATTTTTGATTTTATCTAAATGATATGAGCAAAAAATCTCTGAGATAAATTTTAAAAGAAACCAATTAACAAAAAGAAATAACTGTAATTTTTATTCTTTACTTTTTATTTAACTAATAGTTTAAAATTAGAAAAGTTTAGCAAGGAAAGACGGGGTGGTGAAGAGGAAGCTACAGTTGTTTTATTTTTCGATTATACCTCTCTCTGTTTCAAATCTTTTTATCTGCATTCTTATTTTAGTTTATTTAGACTTTTTAATTTAATATGATATTTCTGACATTAATACTTGCACCCGGAGGGTGCATATATTTTTGCTAGGTAATATTTAATAAGGTCATCCACAGACACGTGTTTCGGCATATCATGCCTCTTCAGTGTGCTAAGAGACACAACTGCCCTTGGGTAGGGTCGAACTCAGACTGACCGCATGGTAAGTCCGATTATCTTATCCCCTCGCCCACTGAACAATTGAAATTGCCGGGGGACTGGTGGTTTTTTTTTAAAACTATTAAAATACATAGGAATGTATTTTTCGGTCACTGAGAGATCAAATTTCCGGAGAGAAATGATCATTATATTTATATTACAATATATTATATTATTATATACCAACCCTCCACACGAAGCAGGATGTGATACAAAGATAATTTCTCAAGCGGAGTTTAGCAGGTTTGAATTCAGACTTTTCCTTCTCCTAGACTGGTTACCTAGCCATGGTTAAAGATCCATATTTGTCCCTAATATCTACTCTATTTGAAGGGGGGGTAGTTTGATTACATTCCTAAGGTATTATTACTATGTCAAATACAAACAGTCTCGTCCAAGTTTCGAACTAGTGTCGACGAGTCCATTTCCTTTACTCCCACCCCCTTTTCCCTTTTTTTTTTGCATATATGATTTGTAAAATGAATATGTTGTTGGTAGAAAGTTTTCATATAGGTGAAAAATTTATCAACCTCATTTGTCTGAAATAAACTGGTAGAACTAATTTTTATTTAATTTCATGTTTCAATAAACTCGTATAAAAATCAATTTTCATTAACCTCATGAGGTAGATTGGTAGAAAGATTATGTTAACTTCATGTGTATTAGTAATTAGAAGAAATAACTTCACGTGTATAAATAAAACTGGTGATTGACCCCAGCCCCATCGCCTTATAGCACTTATGAAATAATATTAAGTGTTTGTCTTAATAGCATCTGCTGAAGAATTACGATTCGGACTTTTAATGGATATGGTCATAATTGTTTAATTCTTTTGTTCGATACGAAATTATTACATATAAAAACATTGAAACATAAATTTATCCCAAACTGAGTTATATATTTACACAACTTCTCTGCCAAAGACAGGGTGCGACACAAGGTCAATTTTTTTAAGCGTATTGCAGCCGATTTGAATTTCATAGGATTTGGGGCTCGAATCATACGCGAATCTTTTGGAGCCCATACTAGGTCTACAAATAATTTTATTCAAGGTTTATCTCTCCTAGACTGGTTGCCACAGCAAGCATGAATAACTCAATTTTGTCAATATACTCAGCTGTAGGGCGAATAGATTTATGATTCCTTCCCAATATAGTCATCCACAGTCACCGTGTTTTGACGTTTCACGTCTCTTCAGTGGGCTACACTTAGCAGAGTACTCTAGCAGGGAGCAAAAAACCTAACTAATTTTTCATCAGTCCAATTCCCTCAGCACCTACCGTCCAGAAGCAGAATTTTAACTGATAGATACATACATAGGTACATACATATCGTAAATGGCGAGAGCCTTGTTTATGTGAAATACGGTGACCATCAGCTATTACATATATATAATATTATATATAAGGGAAAGAAAGAGAGAGAGAGAAAGAGAGAGAGAGAGAGAGAGATGATTACAGATATCAAAAGAGAGAGAATAGAACAGAATAGAGAGAGAATGAGGGCTACAGAGAAAGAAAATGTGAACAGAGGGGAAGAGATGGAGAGCTACAGGACAATAAAGAGAGAGAGAGAGAAAAGAGAGAGAGAGAGAGAAGAGAGAGAGAGAGAGAGAGAGAGAGAAAGAGAGAGGAGAGAAAGAGAGAGAAAGAGAGAAGAGAGAGAGAGAGAGAGAGAGAGAGACACACACACACAGACAGACAGACAGAGAGTGGAAATGCAAAGTCTCGTTTGGTATTTGAACTCGGGTAACCGAGTCCACGTCTAGCTTCGATAACCGTTACGACGAGGCGAAGCAGTTCCACATAAAAAACGAGTAATACTGACAGACCGAAAGAGAGACAGTAAACTATAGGAGTAAGTGGACAGAACGTTGTATGTTAGCAAGAACACACACAGGGATAGAGACATCTATAGATATATCCTTTGACAAACATACGGATTGAATATCACTAAAAGCCAAATTTAAATGCAGTTTGTTTTGACTTGTATTGCTTTATGATAGCCATTTACCCGCACGTCGTTCCGTAAGTAAAACACAAGGAATTGCTACAATATATATATATAATTTATATATATTATATATAATATATATTAATATATATGAATGAATGAGTGTGTATGTGTATTAATAGGGTGTGTGTGTGTGCCTATACTCCCCATGCTAGAAACGGCGGGTACAGACAAAGAGAACCATTTACAGACCATCATCCTTACTCTCAACCTCAACATTTTCCACCATTACTTGCTTCAGACCATTAGTTTCTTTTCTTAATTTATTTTCATTCTGAGCAACAGCTGCCAACTGCAATATTTCATCATAATTTGACGACTACTCCTCTTCATGATTGTTCCTGCTGTTGGTATCATAATCATCGTTTGCTATTATTATTTATTATTTATTATTATTATCAGTAACATTCTTTATCTGTCTTTTTATTTTTTCCATTACTTCTTATTTTCTTTTTCAATTTCCCTTTTCTGAATTTTGTCTATTTTCTTAACGCCTTCTTTTTTCCCCGTTTCTTTTCTTCGTTTTATATCTCTCTATATCTCAATCTCTCTCTCTATATATATCTATTTATATCTATATATCTCTCTATCTCTCTCTCTACATATCTATATATCTCTCTATCTCTCTCTCTACATATCTATCTATCTATATCTATATCTCTCTACATATATATCTATATCTATATCTATATCTTTTCTCTCTATTATATAATATCTATATCTTTCTCTCTCTCTCTATCTATATCTTTCTTCTCTCTCTATTTCTCTCTCTATCTATCTATCTATCTCTATCTATCTATCTATCTATCTCTATTTCTATCTATCTATCTATCTCTATTTCTATCTATCTATCATCTCTATTTCTATCTATCTATCTCTATCTATCTATCATTTATCTCTATTTCTATCTATCTATCTATCTCTATTTCTATCTATCTATCTATCTATTTCTATTATCTATCTATCTCTATCTATCTATCTCTATCTTATTTCTATCTATCTATCTATCTCTATTTCTATCTATCTATCTATCTATCTCTATCTATCTATCTTCTATCTCCTATCTATCTATCTATCTATCTATCTTCTATTTCTATCTATCTATCTATCTCTATTCTATCTCTATCTATATCTATCTATCTCTATATATCTCTATCTCTATATCTCTATATTCTCTATCTATATCTCTCTATCTATCTATCATCTCTCTATCTCTCTATCTATATCTCTCTCTATCTATATATCTCTCTCTCTATCTATCTCTATATCTATCTCTCTATCTATATATCTATCTCTCTATCTATCTCTATATCTATCTCTATATCTATCTCTCTATCTATCTATCTATATCTATTTCTCTATCTATCTATCTATATCTATTTCTCTATCTATATATGTGTGTGTGTGTGTGTGTGTCTCTCTCGCTTTCTCTTTCTCTCTCTCTCTCCTTTCTGGTCAATACTATTTAGTATTTCGTTCTTCTCTCTTTTTTGGTTTTATTTGCCATCTAAACTTTCCCTTTTATTATATTTAGATTATATTCCATTTATTTCTTTGATTCTTTACTTTCCTCTCGCTTATCTTCTTTTTTTTTTCTTTTTTGCTTCCTTTCCTTATCATCATCAGTAACATTTTTCATCTGCCCTTTTATTTTTTTTCCTTTACTTTTTCTTATTTTCTAAATCTCTATATCTCTTTTCTAAATCTTGTCTATTAATTTAACGTCTTCTTTTTCTCAGTTTTTCTTTTCCTCGTTTTAGTTTTTTTCTTTCATTTCATTGTTTGTCAATCGGTTCAATTTCATTCTTTTGGTTAACGCGTTTTCTTTCTTTCTCTGTAGCTTGTTTATATCTTTTTTTTTATGATCAATTCTTCATTATGCTTTTTCAAATTCTTCCTTCTCTTTATTTCTTTCTTCGCATTCACTTGTTTATCCTATTCTTATTTCTTCTCTATTCTATATTCAAAATTCATTTCTTTTTAACATTCTTTCTTCTTTTCCTTTTTGCTTGTTCAAATTCGTTTGTTCTAGGTATTCGGACTTTCTTTTCTATTTGATTTTTTTTTAATTCATTTTTTGTTTTCGCATTCTCTCTCCCTTAACTTTTCGCTTTTAAAATTCGTTTTTGTTTAGCTATCTTTCTTTCTTTCTTTTTGTTCTGTTTTTCTTCTAATAAGTAGATTTTTCTCATATATTTTTCTCATTTGCTCAATTATCTTTGACATTTTGTTTTTCTTTGTCATTGTTTACTTTTTCTTCTAATTCTGCTTCTTTTTTCTTTTTATTTCTTGTTCGTGTTTTTCTATTCAATATTTTTCTTCTTCACTTTCTTGTTTATTTCCTTTTTCTCAAAGTATTTTTTTTCTTTTTCTTTCTTTAAATTCTTTTGATTTTCACGTTTTCTACGTATCTTGTTCTTTTTTTTTCTTTTATTGTTTTGTTTGTTTGTTTCTTCTACTTGTTTTTTCTTCTCGCTCTTTCGCCTTTTTGGTCAATACTCTTCAGTCTTTCGTTCTTTCTTCTCTTTTTCTGCAATTTAAGCTTTATTCCTTTTTAGATTTTATTCAATTTCTTTCTTTTTTTCTTCACTTTCCTCTTGCTTATCTTTTCATTTATTTTATTTTATATCTGCGTATTTGAAAAAAAAAAATCGTGACAGACTTTTTGAGTGCAATGTGTGTGAACGTTGTTTGTTGAAGGATTATTTGTGGTTCCCTTGACAGAAACTTTTGAGACAACTATTACAAGGCTGCAGATAGAGACCTCTGGATTCAAACTCGCACTTACGGTTCTGTTGCTCGTTAAGACCGTACCTCGTTCCAGTACATCGCAAACGAAACCCATTATGAAGTAACACAACAGTATCAACTTTTGTAGTCCCCGTAGGAGGTCCACAAAAACGGCAGTTCTTTTTTACTACACTCGTTTTTCACAATATCTCCAATTGGGCCTGTCATTTATTTTTTAAATTATTGGTTCATTTATGCGTGAGTACACACTTCAGTATTGAAGATACATCCGGGATGCTTAATATAACGTAAGGGTTAGTAAGATCATCTTAAAGATGAATTCGATTGTGTAGAGAGTTCGATCTTCACTGGTTTTATCTCTACTCAGAGCTTAACAGGTTTGAATTCAGAGTTTTCCTTCTCCTAGATTGGTTGCCTAACCATGGTTAACTGATAATCTGTATTGATTATTGGGACACCTTCAATGACTTGGGATCTCTAACTGTTTATCATAATGTCTTTTATATATACTAGTACAAAATAAAAGACACCCTCTGGGCGATGTAAAAATAGATTTTTGAAACATATTGCCTGAGGGGTGGGAGTAAAAAATTCAATGTCAGCGAGTTTGTCCCCTATGTAAGTAAAATCACCAAATTCATTAAAGGATTAAAAAATAAAACAATTTGAAATGTAAACTTTAAATATGTATTAAAATAAAACAAACTATATATAGATATATAATACCAGTCATGTATTTATTAAAACTTGTTTAAAAAAAACCAATGAGGACTGTCTAGTGTTGCATGTTCAAATTTTGAGGGTATTTATTCTATGTTATGACGATTTTGGGTAATGTGACGTAAGCAGTGACGTAATTTTTGTACAAGTTTTTACAATTTGCTATAATAATTTATTTTCTAAATTACGTTTGCCTAGCGTAATAGAAATATTTAAAAAAATAAACTGCCACTGTTGCTTAGCGTTACTTTGGTTGCAAAAACAAAACCATAGTTTAGTTAAACATTAAACAGTTTTAATAATGAAAGACATTCATACTCTACCTGGATAATGACTCGGAAAAGAACCGAAAGTACTTGGTCTGCCAATAATGGTTCTTTCGGACAAATCATTAATGTCTTTCAAAAGAATTGTTAGGAAATTTGAAAGAAAAATGAAAAAAACTGTACATTATCGATGCTTAATTGTTTTGCATACATATCATGAGAGAGATCGATCAGTGCTGAGTGCGAGTGGTCTTATACCAAACTATGATAATTAAATACGAGAGATACTTTGAACTGATACCTCATATCCATTTACACCGTTGCTCTTCGGCGGGGCTTAGAAAATGCCAACTTTAAAAAGATACATCCCCAAAAGGTGAGTGGTATAATGTTTAGAGTCGTATGAAAGAGACTCGTCAATCCGAGTTCAAATCCTGGACGTGGTGGGTTGCATTTCACATAGCGCTAATATCCTTTGGAAATGTATGCATCAAACAACTCTCCCTCCAGCTATGGGTAAATAGTAGATTAGGCTATTTAACAATGGCTAGGTAACCAGTCTAGGGGAAGGAAAACTCTGAATTCAAATCTGTTAAAGTCCATTCAAGAAATTGAGCTTGTGTCACATCCTACTCATGCAGAGAGGTTGGAAAAAATATACACACTCAAATGTCCACAGGCGTACAAACACCTTAAAACATATGTTGTAAAAGTAAAGTCATCGAGGTGGCCTAATGTCGGTATCAGCCAGACAGTGAGAGAGTCTATCCCCTTTTTCCCTACTGCTAGACCAAAGAGATTATTTTAGAGTCTGAGATGGAGCGCCATACCTACCATCAGCTCCTCACTTTACCGCACAGATCCCTGTGCTACTTATAGGCCGAGTTGGAGAAGGCTGGCATCGAACCAGGAATATTGCTATTCCTAGCCAAGTGTTCTACCGACTTAGCTAAACGAACGCATTCATACACACACACACACACACACACACACACACACACACACAATTAACAAACAAACAACACATTAACATACAAATAGAACGTATTCACTCTTACACAAACACATTCCCACAGCCCTCCTCCCACGTTAAAAATATTTTGTTAATCTGACCTGTTGCAAGGTCAGGAAATATGTACCTTGAAATTCACCATTCAAAATGTTAGCTTTTTACCTAATCTCGAAAACGAGGCGCCCCATCGTAGTGTGATGTTTAGAACGCTAGCATCGCAGATCCAGTACTACTGGATAATGCGTGTAGTCCTCATTGGATGTTCCATACTTGTAATATTGTGTCACATCCTATCCGGGGTAAACGGGTTGGGTAAATAACTACCTCAATCTTAAACACCGATTAAACAAAAAACAACGCACACACACGCATAAATAACACACAAACAAATAAAACTAATTCACACTTATACAAACACATTCGCACACATAAGCACATACCCATATTAGGAATTTAAACGTATAGATAAATCTCAAAGAAAAATCGACTGATTTCGGTGTGTATGTTGTTTTGATGTTTGTGAACATCAAAGCAACTTTACTTGAATGTAAAAGAGATTAAAACTTAGAAACTTTTGGGTCTTGAAGATTAAAAGACTTTTAATCCAAACGGCCAGATTTTTCCACATGACAACTGAACTAACAGAATTATCACGGCCGCTGGACAAATAAATCACATGATCACAGGGAGCCGCCACCAGAGACCACACCTGCCTACTCGATTTAAAGGGGCACGGCTGAGATTTTTTTGCCCGGTTCCTGAGGCGCCCCAAAAGAGAAGCACATCCGGATTTTACACTGGCCCGCCGTATGAGCATCGGTTTGTGCGCGACTTCCAAAAATTATCGGACTTCATGTTCATCTGACATGTTAGGGGGTAAGACAACCAACAGAGTTATGGTCGTCACCGTACACTCATACGAGGTAGGCGTCCCAGCGTGTGTAATGGTTAACAAGCTATTCTCACCGATCTATTAAATGAGTTGTATTAAAGCCTTTTCTTTACACATATATATATTATTATTATTTTGATTATTATTATGATCTTTACATTTAATGCCTTTTTGTTACCGGTGGTTTCAAAGCTTTAGATGCTTATCATCAGACAAATAACTTTGGAAATGACATCCAAATGAATATCTGTGATGTATGGCGTTCTCACTTTATTTTTCAACGTCGTGGGTGCATGATGGTAAAAATGGAGCTTGGATTTTTTTCCTTTTAAGGAGGTTGATTTTTTATTATTTCCCCAGCCCAAGAGTTTAATAAATATTTTCAATGCGAACAAGCTCTGAATATTTCCGATTTTGTATTTAGGTGTTTACGATTAAGCTAGTCCTTGTAAGATCCGGAAAGTTTTTTTGCACATCTCTTGGATCCATTAATATATGGTCTGAGTTGGTCTAAAATCTTCCAATCTAAATTATATGGGGTTCTAAAGACGATGAAAAGAATGGAAACCGAAAACTTTCAGGATTTCTCAGAAAGAAAAAAATATGTAAGGCCTCATGAACCTTCTGTTTACCATGTTCAATAAAGTTAGTGGTCTAATGAAACTCATATGTATACACGGATACCCGTGTGTAGAAATAGATCTATAACCGCAAAATGACCGACTTTTCAGCTCTTTTCTTTATCAATCACACACACACATATAACAGACACAGTGTTTATATATATATATATATATATATATATATATATATATATATATATAACAGATACCGTGTGTCTGCGTATCACGTCTCCTCAATTTGGCTAGACATGCAGGCTCCCTCCAGTCGGGATCGAACACCGACCGATTTATCAGTCAGAGTTCCTAGCTACTGGTTCATCGACATATTTACAAACTGAAGTGAAAATATAGAAATACTTGAACCCATAGAACAGTAAACGAAAGATTTGTTTTAAAAATAGTAACTTGAAGCTATAATTGTTTAATAGATAATATTATTAGTAGCAGTTACTTGAGAGCATATAATTGCTGGAAATATTGAAATCATATAATTCTATACAAACAAATGATTATTATGTACAAATAGTTTTTGAAATCATGAATTAAGCAAACTTCTATGAACATTATATATATATATATATATATATATATATATATATAGTTATTATCCGAAAAAATATCTTTAATTTAACTAAGGAATTATATCGACTTAGTTAACGTAGGGTAGGTTCCTAAAGAAATCATTTCAATTTAATTGAATCCATGGTAGACCCTTTTTTTCCTTCAATAATAATAATATTAGTATTACACACACACACACACACACACACACACACACATATATATATATATATATATATATATATATATATATATATATATATATATATATATATATATATATATATATATATATATATATATATATGCAAATTTCAAATCCCATTTTTTCAAACAGAAATGCTGATATTTCTCTGAATGTTTGAGATGAGGCTTGATGATTAGTATTATCTGCGTTATTCGGATTATTGTCCCCATCTTTATTGTTATCTGTACATCATTTCCGCCGATATGCCCTTACATAGAAAAATAATTAGCACAACTCCTACCCCAGCTATGGTTAGCGGAATGAGAACAGGATACCCCCGAATAAAGGGTTAGGTTCAAAGTTCCGTGATGGCTTCCGATTACGACAAGAAAGTTCCCGAGTTCGAAAAGAAAGTTCCCGAGTTCGAAAAGAAGGTTCCCGAGTCCGAAAAGAAGGTTCCCGAGTCCGAAAAGAAGGTTCCCGAGTCCGAAAAGAAGGTTCCCGAGTCAGACAAGAAATACCTGAAGAAGGCCGGAGGGCACATCGGCCGAAACGTTTTACAGATAACAATAAAGATGAGGACAATAGTCCGAATAACGCAGATAATACTAGAAATGCTGATGTATATTTCCTCCTCGTATTTCTTGTTGGAACAGTAACTAAAATTAACACATGATATTTATTACCATGAAGAAGATTAGAGACATATACTAAATACATATTTATCTTAAATGTTTTAGTACTGTGGATCCATTAATCGAAACACTTGGAGACGGTACATTTTATCAAATATCAATAGATCATCTTCATTTTCTTATTTTTCACTCCTACTCATTTTTCAACACACACACACAAATATATATATATATATATATATATATATATATATATATATATAAACAAACCTAAAAATATTTGAAAACTGCAGATATACATCTATTGTTCATTTTCTTCTTAAATCTGAACAATTTTTTTATATTCTTTCATAAATGCCAAAAATCCTCGTACGTAAAAACGCTCGTACATTCTTGCCATTTATAAAAGACTATTACAAAGAAATGCCTAAAATTCACAGGATGGACTTGACGCAGTAAAGTAAGACAGCTGGAGCCATAAACAGAAAAAGTAACGATGAATTCAACAAGAATTAAGATATACAATTAACTCCTCAAATAATGACAATCCTTTTAGAATTTCACAAAACATTTCAATGGGTGTTGCTGAAAAGCAAGATCTAATCTCAGTGCGCAATTATTAATTTAATTTTACTGTATTTAGTAAAACAGTGGATACTTGTTTAGAATTGGTGATTGTCCAGGAATGTAAATCAAAAATATACATATAAAAAAAGTGTGACATCCCACAGTGTTGTGTCCATTAGAAAATAATGCTCAAGTTTGGTTTGGTTTCTTTTACGGCATATCAACCTCAGTGGGTCATTTAATGCCGAAAAAAAATTCATTCTTAATAGATACTCATTTTTTTAAAAAACAATTTTCTATTTAACACAGAACCCTAAAAGCCACTACCACTCAGAGTGGTGATGAAGGGGTACTCCACGTTCCCCAGAACCAAAGCACTGTAACCTCACCATCAGATAGAGTTTAACGTCATTCCCGTGATATGAAGACCCTCAGCCACCGCCTTATAGACCCATATGATAAAAAGGGCTTAAAGAGACCAGCCGATTTATCTCAAGTTTTAAGTTTGAAAGACGTAAACCAAACTCAAACCCTAAATAATTAGGGTGGAGTATAACATAGTATTTTTGTTATATTTAATTATGATTATAATATATATGCTGATATATTATAATTATACAATATCATATATATGATATTATATATAATTAATTATAATTATAATCGATTATAATTGTGTTATAATATTTATTATTTTTTAAATATAATGAATATTTGAATAGATAAAAAAAAACAACAGTAAAAATGCATCTAATTCTTAAAGAAATTATCCTATATGTACTTACCTACCCCCTTAGTAAGCGCAAAGTGCGGCACAAGGTCAACTTTTAAGCGAAGTTTAGCTGTTTTTTATTTAGATCTTTCTTTCTCCTACATCGGTTGCCATACTAAGGTTAAAGATCTCCCTCTTTCCTATTATTTTCCCCATAGCTAGGGGGAGACTCATTGGATTCATACCTTTCCCAAGAGAATTAGCGCTATGTGAAATGCAAACAACGCCACATCGGAATATTATAGTTAGGAAGCTAGCCGTGCAGATCCATTAATACTGAATAGCGAGTTCGATCCTCGCTGGATGCCCTATACTTGTGTATTTGTGTCACATCCTAGACGTGGCGTACAAGTTCGATGAATTCATACATCTCCGCAAGTGTAGCATATTTTTATTCACTCACAAAGTATTAATCGATTAAAAAAAAAAATAATGGTTATTTCACGCCCACCTATCTGCAGATTTAGACATTATTTAGTGATCGTCTTCCAACATCTGACAAAAATCCAAATAGATTGAGGTCCCTCAAATTACAATTATTCGATCAGAAAATATACAGGGTAATTGAAAAGTAACTCCCTATCCTTTTTTTAAACTATTTCTTTCTTTTTTTCATATGCAATTATATTTTTCTCAATTCATGTATGTTCTTTCATACAAGACTGATTCAAAAATTAATGGAATTTTGTTTAGGGCAGGTATAATTACCAACACAGGAACATGTATCATACATCGAAATGAAGCTGGTCCTCCATGGATGTTTATTGAGAGAAACGGTTACCCTATGGAGAAGTAGGAATGTGATCCATAGAGGACCAGCTTAATTTCGATGTATGATACATGTTCCTGTGTTGGTAATTTTACCTGCCCTAAACAAAATGCCATTACTTTTTGACTCACTTGTATTAGCCTATATACATGAAATGCAAACAGCCTCGTCCAGGATTTGAACTCCCCTCGCCGTGTCCATTTTCCACGACTATAACCATTACACTACGAGCCTCTATATATGGGAAATATCGTTACGCAACTACCCACTCTCCCGCAGTCAGCCATCGTGGCAATCCAGTGACGAGACAAGTTTTGGTTAAATTACCTGGCGATCAATTGTTCAAAGTGTTGCTAGAGCATTAGTCTGAAGTAAACATTCAGAATAATAACGTAGAAGCACGTGGGGAGCAAACACACAGACACACACACACACATATATATATATATATATATATATATATATATATATATATATAATCCAAAAATCCAGAGAAGAAATCTTCCTTACGACATAGGAGTTTTTTTTAAACAACCTGTCGCAGTTTGAGAGCTCAATGTGCAAATTTATAAGTAAAGAAATAACACAAGACTTAGAGATTTTGCATTATAGTCTATTTCGGGGAGCTTAGACAAAGTGTCTAATTCTCCCAGCTCATCAGATGTGAATGATGAATTCTTTATTACTTTTAAGGCATTTGAAAAAAAAAATCTGTTTTCAAATGCCTTAAAAGTAATAAAGAATTCATCATTCGCATCTGATGAGCTGGGAGAGTTAGACATTTTGTCTAAGCTCCCTGAAATAGGCTATATGCAAAATCTCTAAGTCTTGTGTTATTTCTTTACTTAATATATATATATATATATATATATATATATATATATATATATATATATAATATATATCTTACGGGTGGCATTTGCAAGTGCCATTTTTGTGTGTTCATTTCGCGATTACTATTACGTGTGCCATGAATTCGCTAAGCATTATGCTTTCTTCCATCTACAGATCAGTTTCTGATTTATGGCCAGAGTGGAAACATTTAACCTGTTCCCATGATACTAATCTATTTAACGAGTCACCCATTTAGTTGTAATACATTCGGGCTGGTTTAAATGGATACATTAACAGTTTTCTTTCTGTCCTCAGCTGTTAGGCATTTATTAAGGGCTTCGCTTGAAACATTTTACTTTTAAAATTGTTTATTATAAAAGCTCTTATTTTAAGCATTGTTTAAATAAAAAATAGATTAATCATACTAGAAAAATATATGCACCCTCCGCGTAAAAGTATTTAAGATTTAATTCAATAGATTTTTGGTTTGGTTTGTTTTGTTTTACGGCATATCAACCTCAGTGGGTCATTTAATGCCAATAAAGTTTTGAAATAAATCAATTCTTAATAGATAATACAATTTTTTTTTATAAATACATTTACCTAACAGGTACTACCACTCCGGGTCAGAGTGGACCAGGGAGCAATGGTGATGAATGGGGTGCTCCACATTCCCCAAACCTCAAAAACTGGAACCTCACCATCATAGAGTTTAACGTCATTCCCAGGACATGTAGACCCGCAGCCACCGCCTTCTAGCACCCATATGATAAAAAGGGGTTGGGGCTTGCCATAAGGGCAATAGGGTTGGGAAAATCATATAGGTGCTAGGGCTTGGCGTGATCAGCTGACTGCCCGTCTAGCCCAAGATAGGGTCAACGTAGAGTATTGCATGTCATGAACTGCTCATCCACCTGGGCTCTATCCTTAAGCATCACGGGTCGCCACCCACTGCCAACAGGTGGCCCCATTGGGGGAGTCTTACCCCTCTGCAGAGGTGCAGTAGGTGCATTCTAACGCCCCAGCCTACAGGGCGGTCAATAGATTTTTATCAGCATTTTTCCGGACTAAGCATCTTTCACATGTACCTCAAAACTATAGGGGGTACCTGTTTCTGTGACTCTTTTCGGTCTATCCTTGTTTACGGCTAAAGTTTTGGCCGTGTAATATTATTAAGCTTCTTGTTAGATAAATCAGGGATCGCAAAACATTGAAATTTAGTAAAAGTAAGTTAGGGGTGAAATAGGGAGAAATAAATATTTTGGAAAATATTTTGAAAGGAAAAATTTTATTGTATTGCATTTTGATTGTTTTTGAATTCCAACCAGCAAAATTCTGATGCTGAAAAATGTGAGCACCACGAGAAGTTGTGGGGATTAATAAAAATAAAATTAAAACAAAAATAAATAAAACAAAATTAAATTAAATATAAAAGAAATAAAAAGACACAAAAAGTAACAATCTCCCAGAAGGCCTCAGGCCGGGAAGAGCCCTCTGGGCATGTCCAGAAAAAAACTGAATTCTGGCTCGGGCTTTCTACTCCAAGACTTTGAAGGAAAAACACATACTGACTTGCTAGGGAAATAAATAGTGTGAATCAGCGAATAAAAGTCTTACCCTAATTTATCCTCATTTTTGTTCATTTAAGATTAGCTTAATCTGCACAAGGACACAGGTGTAGGGATAGACATAATGATAAACAACCCAATATATTGTATGTTGATGCGTTTGTGATGTAATGAAGTCATAGCCAGGATGATGGAGATGATGATATAGAACAAATGATTTCGATCACCATGTTTCTAATACACGTGGGCATGCTTACAAAATCAGAAAACAGCATAGATCACTTGACTTTTGGAAACATTTTATCACGCTCAAAGTTGCCGAGACATGGGATAAACTACCTGTGTCCGTTGTGGGCAGCCAAAACACTGCATCTTTCAAAGCCTCCGTGCTTCCTGTAATCCTCCAGCACCATACCTGATATTCCCATCTACACATACATGTATATTATTACTGTACGTTCTTGACACTAATACATTATTCTATGTACTAGAGATGAGACTTTGATGAGTTGTGGTGCACCTGGGCACTGTACACAATAAATTTAATTATTAAATCATCATCAGGTCACGAATACCCATGATCTTCTCTCAATAACTGTCCCTTTCGGCCATCGCCCTTGGCATGTCTTCCGCACGGCATCCAGGATCCGTGCAGATATGTTTGACGAATACTTTTGCTGATCAGCCTACACTGGCGTGTCTATGTGCAAGTGCCCATAAGCGAACGTTACTTGTCCTTGCTTCTACAAGAGTGTCCAGCATGTTTTATTCGTCTTATTTGAATAGTTTATCTGATAGGAGTTAGGTGACCATATAGCTGTTTTTTTTGGGGTTTTTTGCGTGGTACTTCCATGATTTTTTCTAGACAGCACACAGCATTCTTGTGTAGTTTCCATCAAGCGGTGACTTAATACCAGGGCTTGATATTAACGCCGTCCCGTCGTCCCAGGGACGATAAAAATTACATTCGGGACGATCAATACGTCATTCGGGACAGTTTGCCGGGGACGGTAAAATTTTTTCATAAAAGTTAGTACTACATTCCAATATTGGCCGTCCTGTGATTGCCCGAATACTGACCTAAAAAAACGGTCTAGTTCTAGACTTAAAATTACTAATGGCAACAACACTGAAGAAATAGACACAGTCACACAGTATATATTTTTATGATTGGAAGATGTTCGCATAAAGATGGAAATAGAATAAATTTTAGTTCATAAAATTTGTATTTTATCATTCTTGATTATAAATAAATGTTTCTGTCAACTGATTCAACTTTTCTTAATGTTTTATTACATGTTATTATGTTACTGATGACTGACAAGTATAGATGATGCTAATGAATTGAACAAAAATATTTGATTTCGGGACGGTTGATAATTTTTGTTCGGGAGTGTCATGAAAAAAGTTAGTATCGGGGCCTGCTTAATACATAAGATGAATTGCTGCTGCTGCTGACGATGATGATTTGAAAGAGAAACTTCTCCGTTCGGAGACGATGATATTATGAAGGAATATATATTTGGAGTGGAGATGTAGATATTAACAACATTAATATTTATTAACAATGGTTTATTTTCACACATTACACAGTATAAACAATGTTATAGATCACAAAAAATCGTAATGTTGGTTGTTGTATTAATGTAAGGATGATGATCACTAATTAGGACTGAGCCTATTCTAGTAGTGACCACCCCAGCTCTACGTAGAGAACTGGTTCTCCGTAGAGGGCTGTCATGTCTGAAGTCACCCTGATCCAACACCAAGAATCTAAGAGGCCTAGAAGAAAGCAGCGGCAACAAAACACTGGCGCATCAACATCTTCAGGGACAACCATCACATGCGACATCTGTGTTCAAGAATGTTTTTCAAACATTGGAATTCAGTCACAGGAGGCGCTTTGACTTCAGGGGCACAAAAACTATAATATAGTCTTCCGAGACTGAAATGCCAATGTGAGGAGGTTGATTACTAATTAGGACTGAGCCTATTCTAGTAGTGACCACCTCAGATAATATATATATTTTTTTATTATTCTGTTATAGTTTGAAAGTTGACTATAGTGATGTGGATTAGGATCACGTAAAGTAAATATAGTTTCGAGTTTTAGGTATATATCGCATAAATGCGTCCCGGTCTCCGATCCTAAAAAAACGCTAAGCGCTCCCTATTGAAAGTCCAACCTGTGCTACGTATGTAGCGGATTGGAGGCGTTTTTTCTTTCAATAAATAACTATTTTTAAGTGGTTTGAAGGCCTTAAAAGTAAGCCACCTCCAGTTTTTTTTTTATCGACAAGTAAATGTAAATATTTTACCCCTCCCCTTTAAAATGATTTTTAAAAATGTCACTTCCTTTTTAATTAAAAAACATTTGTGGGGGTATTTTTATTTTTATTAAAAAAAAACTTGTCACATATTGTTAAATAAATACGACCGAGTTCCGAAAATAAAAACAATCAATACATTATTAAACAAATAAACAAAAAAAATATTTAGATATTCTTTTTTTAAATTTAATTAAAAACAAACGTCAGAAAAACAATCAAGACATTAAACAAACTAGTAGCACGGGTCGGATTTTCAGCAGGCACCGCTTAGCATTTTTTAGGGCAGGAGGCCAGGACGCATTTATGCGATATGCACCGAGTTTTGCACTGGCAGTGTTACAGGGTGAAAACATGAGATGGTGGCGGAGGGGGAGCGTATAAAAACTATTCATAGGTCGTCTATATAAAT
>CM042143.1:114559063-114591563 GCA_023376005.1 Doryteuthis pealeii | reverse complement strand
TAATAATCTTGTTTTAACTCTTTCACTGCTTTTATTGCCTTCTTTTCAACTTTTCATTATGTTCAATTGAAACAGATTAGCGCTAACACTTCCGCGTGCTCCTCCCCCCTCTATATATTTCCTCTACACTTTCTTTTTTACAATGTTTTGTGTGTAGCATGTCCTTGCTTTCTCTTTCTTTATAATAAAAACGGAATAATTATTTAGCTGAGGTGACGACACCCATGAGTAATAAGGCGGATTAACAACACCAGATAATCAGGATTTACATTTCTGCGTTTCATCTTGGACGCTCTCATTTCTAACCTGTGGGTGTTACAAGAAGATAAGGTCTTCTTCAAATGTCCAGATTCTTACGGACGGTTCCAAGGGTTCCAACTACTGTTACCATTATGTTCCACAATTTTTACCATTCTCCGTAGGTATTGGTCTTTTTGCCTGCTTTCACTTTCATTCTGCAGACATGGTAAAATACACTAGATCAGAAGTTCTTCTTCTCTCAATTTATTCAATATGTAAAATGCCTGATAATCTTATTTTATCTCTCTCCATTCGATTGAAAAAGATTAGCATCATCGCTTCCGCAGGCACACCCCCTCTCGCTATCTTGCCTCTATCTTTCTTTTTAATATTTTTCTGTGTAGCATGTTCTTTTTATCCCTTTCTTTCTAATAAAAACGGAACAAACATTTAGCTGGGGTGACGACACTCATAAGAAATAAGAATTAGGCGGATAAGCAACACCAGATAATAAGGATTTACATTTTTTTGCATTTCATCTTCGATAATTTAGATGATCTCATTTTAAATCTGAGAATGTTGTAAGATAATAAGATTCGTACAATTGAAGAACACGAGTATTAATACATGTTTGCTATAAAAGAAAATGACAATATGAATAATATTGAAAATTACAATTACTACACGAGTATTAATATATAGATATTTAACATGTTTTCATCAACTGGTGAAAGGAAACGCTTTAAGAATATCACAAAATACATTCAATTTGACCCTCCCCCCTGCGTGGTGATATGGGCATGAAGATAAAATAAAAACTTGATCAAGTAACAGAAAAATGCCTTGTAGTTCATTTAATTAAACACAAGCAAAGCCCTCAGGGGAACTCAAGAAGAAGCAGCTAGAAGAGAACTAGACAGGAACATGGCAACTGGAAGAGTAAAGATGTCAACAAATGATAAAGGATGGCCAACTCCTAACCAAGTAAATCTCTAATCTGTCTCTCTCTCTCTCTCACTGAAGAACTCTCTTATCTGAAAACTCTCACTTTCACACACCAATTGTATGCCTGATGTTAATGTGGGTATGTAATCATACCAAATTTGGTTCCATAACCAGCATAGGACCTCACTGCTAAAATGAACGGACATTATTTACTAATTTATCTATTTGATTATTTATAACCCATTTTTTCCCTTTTTTTGTTTTTGTTTTTGTTTTTTGTAGGAAGCACGTGGTGTAATGGTTAAATCATGGGAAATGGACTCGTCGCCCCGAGTTCAAATCCTGAATGTGTTAATTGCATTTCCGTTTGCGCTAATACCTTTGGGAAAGGTAATGAAAACTACTCTCCCTCCAGCTATGGGTAAATAGTATGGTAGACTGGGCTCTTTAACCTTGGCTTGGTAACCAGTCTAGGAGAAGGAAAACTCTGAATTTAAACCTGTTAAACTCCGCCTAAGAAATTGACCTTGTGTCACATCCTGTTCGTTTGGAGGGTTTGATAAATATATATAACCCATATTTTCCTTTTTCTTTTCAATACCCTGGCCGGTGTCCAAAAGGCTGCTTGGCGGCACTAGGTGTGGCAGTCCAGCTTTTAGCCGCCGAAACTGTTATTACACCTAGTTAGCGGCTGATGAGGGCACGTAGTGTTTATTACACAATGTATGATGAAGAAGTAATATAGATAATCAACATGGTTTCGTTTATTGTAAATTATCCTTATCTCATATTTAGGAAAGTATTGATATTATGAATGTATATTTTATGGAAGTTCTATTTGAAAGTTATTTGTATTCAGTAGATCCGTGCACGAAGCAAGCAAACAAACAAAAAAGAATAAAACAAATCAAATCTCTTAAGAAACACTACACTAAAATTTAAATACAAACACAACTCCTAACCTCTTGGCTTAAAAAAACCTAGATAGGGTGAAATACCGTTAAATTCAATTATTTTAATTAGGGGAGGCTTAACCCCCGCTTGAAAAAGCTAAAAGTGGATAGTGGCCAATCATTGGATATTCCCGATAAGAGAATGAATCTTTGCATTTAAAAAACCCATTCAATGTTTATGTCAATATTAAAACTAAAACCATAACAAGGCATCTTGCCAGGGCGTAGTGGTTAGCAAGCAAGATTCGCAGATCTCTTAATACTGAAAAGAGAGTTCGATCCTCCCTGGATGCCTCATAATTACAATATTGCGTCACATCCTGTCTGGGTAATAAGTACATCCCATGGTTGTGTAATGGTTGGAAAGCTAGTCTCACAGATACATTAGGACTGAAAAGAGAGTTCGATCCTCCCTGGATTCCCCATACTTACAACCTTGTGTCACATCCTACCCGTGGCAAACGGGTTGGGTAATAAGGGTTTCTCATCGTGGTGTAAGGGTTAGCAAGCTAGTCTCGCAGATGCATTACTACTGAAAAGCGTTCAACGGATTTTGTGATACAACATACCCGTAGCGAATAGGTTGGGTAATAAGAATGTCACATCGTTCTGCAATGGTTAGCAAGAAAGTCTCGCAGATCCATTACTACTGAGAAACAAATTTCATCCTCACTGAATTTTGTATAGTTGCAGATTTGTGGCGAAAGGGTTAGTTAAAAACCTACTGCCACCATAGCAAGATTGTGTCCATTAGGGTAGATCGATTTTTTACTTTTTTAAAATATCAAATAACATGAAACATTTAAGGGTGTGTATTGGTTTTGTAAGAAGAGTAACACGAATCGACCGTCTCATAAGACGTACGAAGTCCAGAATGCAAATGGCGGCGCCCACCAGTCTTTAAATAGAGACTTACCGACGGCCTGCCACTTAATTGCATAACACCACGAACGGTCGCTCTAAGTTAACTATCAATAAAGGGAGGTTACTCTAACCTACCCACACAGGTTTATTAAGTACTGATACCAAAAATTAGATCTTAAACTTTTACCAGTTTTTGAGGAAATGGCATCAAATATCGTAGACAAAAATGCACTGAAAAATCCTGGTTTTGCAAAAATTGACCAAAAAATAATCAGAAAATCTAACAATTCCAGTATTTAAACCAGGGAATATTGTCATTTCACTGAATCAAAATGAAATTAAATGACGAAATTATAACTAAAGTTCAAATTAAAAATATGCCCCCACCTCACCAATTATTATAAAACCGAGTGAAAAATCACCCTCCCCTCGTGTCCATTGACACATCTTGATATAAACACTATTATGAACATGATGATTCATATGCATGCTCCCCCCTAGTTCATTCAAAGGAAAATGATATTAGCTGCCTCAAGTGGAATTGAACTCTGTTCCGTTTACAAACAGGAAACTCATGCCACATGGCATTTCATGTGAAATGTTATAGCTGCTAAACTTCTTTTTAAAACTCAAACTAAACACAATAGTTTTTTTTTTCATAAAAGATCGGTCACTGTCAAGATTAGCATTGGAAGCTACGGTTTTTTTATTGTTAGTCTTGTCGGGTAACATAATTGCGGGTGAATGCTTAACATCAGGTGCTTACAAACACACGCATTTCTCCGCCAACTACTATGGTTAGTTGGTTAGTTGAATTTTACGGCATGTCAACTCTTGTTAGGTTATTTTATGCCGAAGATGTTTCGGTCGATTCATTTTTAATGGGTAATCAATTTTTTAACACGCTTTTTTAAACTCATTTTTTCTCTATTTAACCCATAGTTGAGACCTTAGCAGTTACCACCACGCCGGGTCAGAGTGGACCTGGGATTACTAGTGATGAAGTGGTACTCTATATTCCCCAGAGCTGGAACTTCCCGACCAGATAACACGAGTTTAACTGCATACCCAAGACATTGAGACCCTCAACCACCGCATTTTAATATATACATATGATAAAATGGGTGAAAGCTTACCATAAAAGCAATAGGGTTGGGATAATAAGATTGGTGCTAAGGCTTGACATGACCATCTGATTGATCCGGAGGGGGGGGGGGGCAACCACTATAGTGTCCAAGTGTCTTGTAACTGGAGTATCAGAGCTTACAGAAAAAAATGAAGAAACACAACGAATATTAAGGATAGAGAAAAAGATTTACTAAGCAATGATGCAAGGTGAACTCAGTCATTAGCAATTGCTAGGTTTAATTACCAAGTTCCGTGAGATCTCGTTGTTTCTCTCTTTCTAGATCTCGTTAGATATCATTAATAGGAATAACAGACGATTCCATTATTATTACTTAGGTATTATATGACACAGTGACAAGACAATCCGTCAAAATATGACGATAATCCCAAAACTAAGGTCTCCAAAGTGCTGCTGGCACAGGGAAAAAGTTAATACGGTTGTTGGCAACACAGTAGTGGTTACTGCGCATGCAATTGTGTGCCTTGCTGTCATAACCAGTCTTAGCTTGGCAGACATTTCTGATGGAGCTCCCGACGTACGCTACCGCCAAGTGTGAAGTTTGTCTTTCTTTTTTTTTCTTTTTTTTTTAGTTATCTTTTTATATGTGATTGAAAGCGTTAGTGTCCTTAGTATGACGTTAAACTGCATCTAACGGTGAAGTTCCAATTCTGGACCTCAGGGTAGTGTGAAGTACCCTTTCATCACCATTATTCCCAGGTCTACTCTGAGCCCGGAGTGGTAGTACCTGTTAGGGTCACATCTTCAAAAGACTTTAAAATGTGTTTGAAGAAAATTAGTTTTTAAAAAAATTGAATACCCATCAAGAATAAATAAAACAAAATGCCGTAAAATCCATCCAGTCAACCAAACTTTTCTGAAAGTTCTAAGACTGAAATAAACAGAAATTTTCGTTTCAGACGAAATTCGAACTTTGACCACCGGTTCGGTTTCCTGTTGGTTTTTTTCACGGCTCATCGCATCTTCAAAATCTGCACTAACCCCCTTCATCCAACAAACGGTTATTGTTTTGCGGGTATAGAATCGACGATACAATTTCAAATCCTGGATGAAACAGTTTATGTTTCACTTCGTGCTAAAACCCCTGGGAAAGTCATGAATTCATCTATTCTCCCTCCAGCTTGGATAGATAGTAGGACAGGCAGGTGTTGAAGTCAGTCAGTATACTGTTGGTTTGGATAACAGCAAATAGCTAAGCACAACTGAACTAGAGTCCAAAACTTATGAAACTCAAGAATAGTCCATTCATGTATTTGGGTGATTCCATTCCTTCATTCATGATTGGCTGCTTGGTTTCTATGATGTTATGAGGCTTCATAAATACACTGGCATTCTGCAGTAGGATTGCAATAAGGTTATATCCGTATTGAGTTGCGGCGCCTTGTTGCCTTGTCTTACCAATTCGACGGTAATTGGAACTTTCCTCCTATTAAAAATTGACTTTGTGTCACCTGCGTGGAGGGGCTGTATTAACATACATTTTTTTTTTACTCTGTCGCATGATGATTGGTAATTAACTTTATAAGAATTTACGGGTAAGGTGTGACACAAGGTAGCAAGTAAGCGGCGCCTGGCGAGGATCTAACTCTCTATTCAGTAATCATAGATTTGGGAGACTGCCTTGCTCACCTTACAATATGTCCCATAAAATAATCTCTATATAAAACTTTTTAGTTGTAATGGATCTACGATAGTAGTTTGTTAACAATTCCTCCTTGATATCCAACCTGTTCGCCACGGGTAGGATGTAACACAAGGTAACTAGTATTGTGCATCAAGTGAAGATCGATCACACAATTCAGTAGTAATGTCTCTGCGAGTCTAGCATGTTAACGATCATATTCAACGGAATGCTCTTTTTACCCAACCCATCCGCCAGGTATATGATGTAACTCATCGCAAGGTCGCAAGTATGGGGCATCCAGCAAGGATCGAACTCGCTATTCAGTAGAAATGGATCTACGAGACTAGCTAGTACACTACAATGGGATGTCATGATATATTTTTCATTATTTTACACAACAAATATTGATTTTTCAATATAAATTTCCAAGACTCATACTATTAATTATATGATGTATACATCAATAATATTACATTGAAATTATAATAAAATCAGGTTAATTAATTTTGCGGCTTTGTTCCAAGGTAAGGAGTTGCACTTCTGTAGTCTGTGATAGAGAAGAAAGGACAAACTCATAACTGAATTTCACCTGTAGATACCTACACATGAACACACCAGTGTGTGCCAACAAGATATATAAATATCATGACAAATCCTGTTGCTATAGCAGATATAGAAGTATAAAAGTATTTTATATAGTGTAGTACCTTAATTAACAAGTGTCACAAATTGAGATCTAAAATCTAAGGTACGAGTGAACTTCAAATACATTCAAGTTAATAAATTAACTAAAAACATTTACGTTTCCAAATTTATTACGCAAATATATATATATATATATATATATATATCTTCTTATTATAATGGAGATTGTGTATTTGTCTGTCTGTAACCGAAACTATACCACTACTCAAGTCACAATTCCCTTTGTTATTTACGTCAAGTTCTCCATGATTTTATTTATATTTAAAACTCAATTATTAATAAAATTGTTTTTCATTAGTAATACTGTTGGCCATACTATTAACATGCAATTACATTTATATATACAACAAAATAGTGGTTTCCAGTGTGAATGGGAAGGCTAATTTGCATATTGATATCAAAAATTTGATTTGAATAAATATGTGCTTAGTATTATTGGTTTCTAATTGTTTGGTTTTATCTTAATGAATATAAATAAAATTTTGGGAATAAATCTTAAAAGAAATCCATTAACAAGACGAAATAACTGCCATTTTATTCTTTACTTCTTATTTTAACTAAATAGTTAAATTAGAAAAATTTAGCAATGAAAGATGAGAGTGATGGAAGAGTAAGTTTTAGTTGTTCTATTTTTCGATTATACCCCCCTCTATTTCAAACATTTTTATTGGGATTCTTATTTAGTTTCATTAGCCTTTTTAATTCAATATAATATTTTATTACATTAAAACTTAAATACTTGCACCCAAAGGGTGCATATATTTGCTAATATATATAATAAACATTAAAACATGTTACAGCACATAATTCATTATATTCTATTTTATAATATTTTAAATCAATACATTGCTATTCTTTTGATTCAAAAAATGTAACAATTTCTTTTTCTGAGAGTTGTGGGTGTGCTGGAACGGACTAATGGCATTTCAGATTATTTCAGTGGATAAAATTGATTTAATATACGAGAAAATTGAGACAAGAACGGAACGAATTAAACTCCTAAGTCAAGGTACCATTTTTGTTCAATTGATGAGGTACAGCTAAATATTTAATGTGAAGTTCATTTTTAATAATTAATTCGCAAGTTGTTTCGCTTAATGATTATTCTAATTGTATATGATAAAATACTTATTTCTTTTTCTCTAAAATGTTTCACCATTTTTGTAACAGTCTGACTTTTCATAAGATTTTTTCCCAAATGTCTTCGGCTCAGTGTGAACAACTTTGAATGTAATAGAATCCTACTGATGATTGTTTTACAAATCCTTCTTCCGAACTCGTTTTCCAGATCTGTTTTCGTCCCAGGAGTGAAAGGAACGGGGACAATAACTCAATTCAGCCAATCATACGTGCCGGCGAATGTTCCTTCACTTAAGTTCTGGAGTTTCCTATCTAGTAGTTTCTTTCTCTTTTTTTTTTTCAATACATTACGGTTCATTTTTTTTTTTTGAGATTTACTTCCGTCTTTCGTTCGTCCATTATTCACTATCCACTTACCTCCCAAGAAAAATATTTACTGAATACATATGAGAGAGAGAGGTATGTATTACCTCTCTCTCTCATATGCATAGAGATATATGTAAGTTCGAAAAGGGGAACACAAGCGCACGCGTATATACATGAACTCAAAAAGGAAATGACAAGATTTTTTTTTTTTTACATTTGTTTCACTGTTTTTCCCTTTGTTTTTCTTTTTCTTTACCTATATAATATAAAGAACACTAATGAAAATAAAAGAACAAAAATAGTATACATACGTTTTTTTTTTTGTTTTTTTTCTTTATTGGTGTTCATTGATTTTCCATTCCTTTTTCGTTTACAAATTTTCTATCAATTTCAAAACTTTAATCACAGCTTTGAATTTTATTTTCCTATTTAGGTTCTTAATTCGTTGAATGTCTTTTTCCTTTAAAACCATTAATATTTTACTATTTTCTGATTCACTAGAAAGCATGCATATGCACGCAAACACACACAAACATATATATATATATATATATATATATATATATATATATGTATGTATACAGATATGTATATATAAATGGGAGACACACACACACACACATATATATATATATATACATATATATATATATAAATGGGAGACACACACACACACATATATATATATATATATACATATATATATATATGTGTGTGTGTGTGTGTGTAGAGAGGGAGAGATTGTCATATGTACACACACGCAGAGACATTCTCTCCCTCTCCCATATATATATATATATATATTATATATATATATATATACAGACTTATACATTTCTATATATAACCACATATCTACACACACATTTATATATATATATGCACATAAATACACAAATAATAGCAATACAAAAAACAACATTATTTCAATATATAAGCGGTGTTATTTTCATCAAATTCCTTCAAAGAGCAGACTTGGATCACACACACACGCACAATATACATATATATATATATATATATATATATATATATGAAAAAAAAATGTGAGAGAGAAAGGTAGACAGGTAAAGTAGCAGATTTCTAATATTCTAATAAGAAAATCCATTACATTGTACACACACACACACACACATATATATATATATATATATTATTTTCTTGAGTCCTCCTATCATTCATATGACTAAGTTTCATGTACCTAGAAATCTTAAAACTTCACAGACACACACACAAATATATATATATATATATATATATGTGTGTGTGTGTGTGTGAATGATATAATGAAGGATTGCAAAGTAAAAAAAACAGTTCTCAATACTAAGAGCAGAGCAGATTTAAAACCTAAAATACAAGTTTTTTGACACACACACACACACACATATATATATATATATATATATATATATATAACAAGTGTGATAAAACAAATAATAATAATATATGTTTATAATTACTTAAATTTCCATCTTAATTATGTTCACTTAATTCTGAACTTAATCAACAATGCCAAGGAAGTTTTGAACAGTTTTTAAAGAGGTTAAACATATGCAGCGATTATTTATCTATAATTAATGACTTCTATCACTTGGTTAACAATTTAATTTAGAATTCTCAATTTCAATGCTCTTCAGCTCCTTAGAAATCATATTCTACGATACGAAATCTGGACATTCACATTAAAAGTATGAGGCTTTATGATGACGTCATCTGACTTCAAATACGTTTTTATTGTAAATACTGAAATAAAAAAGTATATCCATATTAATAATATCTTCATACATATGTATGTCTCCCCTTATTCTCCCAATATATATATATATATATATATATATATATAGCTGGAGGGAGAATATATGGATTCATACCTTTCCCAAGGGTTTTAGCGCTATGTAAAATACCAACAGCTTCGTCGAGAAATTGAACTCGAATCGACGAGACCATTTTCCACGACTCTAACCATTAGCCCACGCGCCTCCATAATATGGCAGACTGGGCCCTTCAGCCTTGGGTAGGTAACCCGTCTAGGAGAGGGATAACTCTGAATTCAAAATTCCTGAGGTCGGTCGTTGATTGGGTTTGTGGCAACCCTTGATGCACCAATTCTTTCCTATCGACTGTGCCAAAAAGTGTGGATGGTCCAACACAAGCCTTCACCACTATAAACAAATCACTGTGTGGGTGTTCAATGTATGTATGAACCTTCATGCGTCGAAAATCGACGAGACAGTCCATAATATATATATAATATATATATATATATATATATATATATATATATATAGGTAATTTTTCCGAGATGAAATAAGGAAAATAAAGTACTCAATTACAAATGTAAGAGCTGTATTTATCAAATATAACTGTTTATACAGAGGTTTTAGTGGGCATCTACCTAATGTTTCAGGCTTTTTGCCTTCGTCAGGACACCATTTAATCCCTCTGGTGTGTCTGCAAATTCATATTTTGCTGTTTACAAATATATAAACACAAAATATGAATTTGTAGACACATCAGGGGGATTGAATGGTATCCTGACGAAGGCAAAAAGCCCGAAACCTTAGGTAGATGGCCAATAAAACCTTTGTATAAACAGTTATATTTAATTATATATATATATATATATATATATATATATATATATATATATATAAGCATCTCTGCACGAGCCGGATGCTACAAAAGGTCAATTTTTAAGCGGAGTTTAACAGGTTTTGAATTTAGAAGTTTCCTTCTCCTAGATTAACTAGCCATGGTTAAAGAACCTAACCTGTCCTACGAATGTATATATTATATATATATATATATATATATAATATATATATATGCGCGCGTGTGTGTGTGATAGGAAGAACAATTTTATTAATTTTACGAGTAAATAGGGAAGGGCTGGTATATTTCATGAAACGGGAACTTCACATGTAATTTTACCGACGTCTTTATCATTGAGACATTATATATATATATATATATATATATATATATATATATATATGTGTGTGTGTGTGTGTGTGTGTGTGTGTGTCTGTGTATATATATATGTATATATATAAAACATACAAATTAATGCGTAAAGATATTAATTTTATAAGCGTAAAGCAGCGAAGCAAAAACACCTTTTCCAATTACCGACTCCATATAATTAATTTATAATGCTTATCTTTTTCTTTGACCGAAGTAATAAGTTGGTTCTGTATATTCTCTTAATTATTCATTTTTTATCGTAATTTCTTTTGAATTTTCTGTCGATAAATGACCAAGAAAAATAAACTCAACTTAAATTGCTTAATAGCCACCTATGGAAGCTATTAAGCTTTACCGAATATATATAAATTATATAAATGTATATAAGTAGAAAATATGATAATAAAAAGAAAAGAAAAAAACTCATGACCGAGTTTCACGTTGTCAATCCTCAGGAAAGCTCGAATATTAGCTCACCTAGAATTGAATACTAGCTCAAATGAGAATCGACAACGTGAATCTCAGAGTCGTGAGTTTTTTATTGTTTTTATTATTATTGTATTTATACTTGAATAATATTATATTTATTTTGATTTGTTTTCATTACACTATTGTATTGATTTTACTGATTAAAAATGGTTTATCTTTAAATTGTAATTAAATATATATCATCATGTCGCACAGTTAGCACGGATTCCATGACAATCTCTCGCCAACCGTCCAATCATACATTTCTCTCGGGAGGTCCTCTGCGCGGCATCGAATATCTTCGCAGAGCTGGTCAATGTACGTCTTTGCTGGGTGACCCACATTGGCCTGCTCATGTGCTGGTTTCCATAGGAGAAAATCGCTTGTGAGTTTGTCCTTACTTCTCCACCAGTGCCTAGTTTATCTTGATCTTTCTCAGAAGGTCTGTGTGATAGGAGGCAAGTGGGCGTACAGCTTCTTCCTTGTGAGGCGTTTTCCCCCGATTTGTTTAAGATCGCACGCTAAATTTTCGTGCATCTCCCAGTTTATTCTCTTGGAATTTCATTAGAGTCCAAGTAGTTCAGCCATACAGTAGCACTGATACGACTAAGTCTGGGAAGAATTGTCGCTTTAACTTGTCAATGAGATCCGATTTCCATATGATTGATTTTCTGTTAATAGCAAACCATACCTTCCCTATGCGTGCATTAACATCGTTTTCTGTAAATGAGGTATTACTACCTAGGTGTTTAAAAAACGAGACATCTCCACACTCGACGGTTAGCCCCAAACGCCAGTAGAACTATATATATATATATATATATATACTAGAAGTGCCTGCCCGGCGTCACCTGGGTAGAGGGGGATTTTTTTAAAGTTAGTCTTGCAGACCCATTATTACTGAATTGTGAGTATGATCCAGTCACTCTGAAAATAGAAATTTATGTTTACAATATTAAAAGGAAAATTTCCATCATTTAAATTTATTTTTTAGTTATCTTCATGAATATTTGTCAAATTTTTATTATTTTTGCTCAAAAACCAAGCCCTGGTAATATGTATTGTGTATGATTCGCAGAGTTCCGTCCCTGACTCCTGCCTTAAAAAACGCTAGGCGGTGTTAGCTTAAAAACAGTACCACATACGATTGAAGTCCCTAGCTGGTAGCAGTATCAGTTGAAAAACAAAAAACAACAAAAAAAAAAAAAAAAAAAAAAAAAACCAAAAGAAAACAACCAGCGCTTAAGGATTTTTTATTTGTAATTGATTGTCGAAAAAAAATGAGAAAAAAAAGATATTTTTGCGGATTGAAGGCGTTTTTATCGACAATTTTTTTAGTGGTTTGAAGGTGTTAAAAGTAAGCCATATTTGCACCCCCACTTGAAATATTTTAAAGCGGGAGAGGGTTAAGATATTTACATTTACTTGTCGAAAATATACTGGCGGGGTTAAAATATCGCATGAACTTTTCGGGGAAAAACGCCTTAAGCGCTGGTTGTTTTTTTTTTTAACTGACACCACAGATAGGGACTACAATCGTAGGTGGTACTGTTTTTAAAGTAACACCGCCTAGAGTTTTTTAAGGTAAGATGTCGGGACGGAACTCTGCGAATAGTACCAAATCAAATCCTGGAAACAGTAACTAACAAATAACAACAGCTATATGGCCACCTACCCCCCATCTCATCAATCAACCATGTAAGACGAAAAAGATACACTGGAGAAGTAAGGATGATCTCATTAGCGACGTTTTCCATTGGGCTCTAACACATGGACATAACATTGCAGAGATGCCAATAGATTCGCTTCCTGCGTCCCTGACGCACAAAAATTTAAAAGGACGCAATGAAATCATATCCATGCGTCCCTGTGTTTTTCGTTTTTCTTCCCTCACCATTTCAAGCTAACTGTAAATACATTTCAATAGTTTCTTAGTAAATAATTACACAGGATAGGTTTCAAGTTAGGAGTTAAACGGCTTTAGTTGGAACCCATAAATTTTTCTGGGGACTCATTCAAAGCAAATGTGTACGTCCCAGGACGCACTAAATCAAAAGGATATCAGCATCATTGCAATGTTGGCCGAACAACAAAAACTGTGAGGACGCTGGATGCTTTCTTGATGACTTACAGAGAGAGAGAGAGAGAGAGAGAGAGAGAGAGAGAGAGAGAGAGAGAGAGAGAGAGAGAGAGAGAGAGAGAGAGAGAGAGAGAGTCCGTGCTAACAGTATGACGATGATAATAATGACAGAAGCTATTATTGTTTCAGTCTCTTTATTTAATGTTATTTCAACCTTCGTGGGTTATTTAATGCCAAAGCCATAATTGGAGAAGAACAGTAGTGGTACTTTTTAACCCATACCCGTGGATGTCGTACTCCAGCACGTTGGCCACTACACTATGAGAACCCCCTCCGCCGCAAGCTGATTTGACCACAATGATAAAAGCATATTCCGATCATTAAAAATGAAATATGACACTGACAATCAAATATGAGATATAACACACTAGTTTGTGAAAAAGTACGTATTTACCAACCCCTCCACAAGAGCAGGATGTGACACAAGGTCATTTTTTAGGAGGAGTTTAACAGGTTTGAATTCAGAGAGTTCCTTCTCCTAGACTGGTTGCCTAATCAAGGGTAAAGAGCCCAGTCTGTTCTGCTATTTATCCATGGCTGGAGATAGGTGTTGAATGTATACCTTTCCCAAGGGTATTAGCCATGGCTCGACATTAACGCCGTCCGGGAGACGATAAAAATGACATCCAGGACAATCAATACGTCATCCGAGATAGTTTGCCAGGGACGGTAAAAATTTGTTCCTAAAAGTTAGTACTACATTCCAATAATGGCCGTCCAGTGATTGCCTGAATGGTGACCTCAAAATGAGGCTACAGAACCGCATGTCTATTCTCAAAGCCATGTAATGAATAATGGTGGAGGGAGATAGTCTAAAAGCACCGAATTATGTACTACTAACCCTTCTCAGGGTAACTTAAAGTAAAAAATATTTTTTTTTAGCTCAAAACACACTAGGAAATTGATTTTTTGTCCAAATATCCAGAATTATCACTGCTTCAGTTTTTCTTAAATGTTTTATTACATGTTATTATGCTACTGATGACTGACAAGTATAGATGAGGCTAATGAATTAAACAAAAATATTTTGATTTCGGGACGGTCCAAACCCAATTCGGGACGGTTGATAATTTTTGTTCGGGATGGTCTTGAAAAAAGTTAATGTCGGGTCCTGGTATTAGCACTATGTGAAATGTAGACAACCTCGTCTAGGATTTGAATATCTGGTCGACGAGTCTATTTCCTACGACTCTAGATATTACAACACGCGTCTCCATAAAGTAATAAAAATTATACAAGTATTATAAAAACAGAACAGAATGAATTCAAAACATTTCAAGAAATTTTTTTAATGCATTTCATTCAAGTGCTTGAAAGAAGAAAAAAACTCGTGTAACACAATGACTCCAACTGAGTGTTTTCGTTGATTTTGATATTAGTGCATTATTACAAGTGAAATTTTATGACAAACACAGCGTCTTTCAACTCAACTCAGAAAACACTTCCACTTAACCCTCACCCCCCTCCTGCCCAACAAAAATTAAATTTGCTTCTGAAGTGAAAGAGGCGCTTTTCAGAAGTGTCTGCTACTGTTTCTAATAAGTCTTTAACTAAATACACACACAAAAAAAATTGTTCTGTTTTTTTCTTTTCAAACTTGTCCAAAACGCACTGTCTTTCCCACTCCAGGAGCCTAAGAGTACTTAATAGATATACACGGTTTGATAGGTGGAATTTATTTTGTATAACTCCAATTTCAAGAAGAGTCTTTATCATTTCAAGTGTCTTTCACAGTGTTATACTCATTGTTTTCTTTTTGTTTATTTCTGTACTCATTGTTTTCTGGGTTTATCTTGTTTATTTTTGTACTCACTGTTTTTTGTTTTGTTTGTTTGGGCTATACTCATTGTTTTTTTTTTTTTTGTGCTCATTATTTTTTGTCGCTTTTATCATTAATATGAAGTCTAGTGATGGGCACTACAGCAAGACTGAAATATTTTTTTCTTTTTAGTCAAGGAACCAACTTATATTAAATTTGTCGACAAATATATTTGGGAAGTAAGTGGACTCAGCAAGCGGAGTTCAAATCCCGAAGAATGACGTTACATACAATGAAGGTATTTGTGGCGTAACGGTTATTGTCATAAGAAGTGGACTCAGCAACCAGAGTTCAAATCCTGAGCAAGGCGGTTAAATATATTGGAGGCACTCCTGTGTAACGGTTATTGCCATGGTAAACGGACTCAGCAATCGGAGTTCAAATCCTGATCAAGACTGTTGCATTTCTAACGGAGCTGACACTTTGGAAAGTTATGAATCCTAGTATGCTATCTAAAAGATTGAACTAACTATTCAGTAGTAATGGATTTACGAGACTACCTTGCTAACCATTACGCAATGATGGGACCTCATTTTCTTTGCCCAACCTGTTCGTCACAGGTAGGATATGGTACAAGGTCGAAGGCAAAGGGCATCTAGCGAATATTAAAATCGCTATTCAGCAAATATGAGTCTAACTTGCAAATCCTTATACCACAATGGGATGCTATTAATATTAAAAATGTTAACATAAAAAACAGACTACTCCTAAAATAAATTAATACTATAATACACAAACTGTTAGCTTTGTTTAATATTAAATATCAAATAAAAGAATAATTTTCGTTCTAATGAAAACTCATTTTTTAATCTATTCAACTCATGGATGTGTTCCCAATAGGTACTACAACTTTGGTACAAAATGGCAATGAAGGAGTAATCCACACTTCCCAGAGTTCCAGAATTAGAACTTCACCATTAGATGCACTTTAATGTCATACCATTTTTAGGAACACTCGCTGTGTTTTTGTCCGGTCATAGACCGGGTACTTTTGCTAGTAAATATATTATATAAAAGAGGTTTTGCTGTATATCTGTCGACTTATGACCCTGAAAAGAGAAGTCACTCAGATTCGAAATCTTGCGTACACATTAATAACCTACTAACTAAGAAACACACCAAATTTGGTTATTGATTTTTACTGAACGGGATTGAATTAATTAAACCAAAATCAACTGATTTGAGAAACTGGCCATATACCAGCTACTAATAATAATAAAATATTGCTTTCTATTGTAGAGATACCAGCAGTTTACTTTGATTTTATTAAACAAAATCGCATTCTAAAAAGTTCAGCTTGGAATTTCTCGCGTTGATTTTTAAAATATTTGTTTCGAAAGAAAATAAAAATGTCTCTAAATATGTGATTTGTTTGTGTTTTTATCTATTGATTTATTTTTTCAGCGAATTAAAAAGCAAAATAATAAATTAAATAAAAACATTTAACGATAATCCAACTTTTTTTATTAATACATTAGTTTTAGAATACAATTATTTTATTCTAAAACAAATGCATTAAAGAACTTTTTATTAAAATACATTCATTTTTAATCAATATAATAACTGAAACCTTTTTTGAAAGAAACTATCCATGAAATAAACATTATTAAATTAATATGCGAAATATTTCACCTATAATTAAAGTAATGTTTAGTTATTAGCTTCTTTGATACTTTTAGGGGTCGAAAAATAAAATAAATTCATCTGATACATTTTTAGAGGAATTAAGAACTGCATTCAAATTTGTCACATGTACAATAGAACTTAAGAAAAAAAGAAAAAGAAAATACTATTATAAACCAAAATAGAAATTGTAACACGGACAATTGTAAATATTTAGTTCTTAGCATTTTATTGTTACATTTTAATAGGAGAAAAAAAGAACGAATTAAACGAATAGATTTTCTACCATTGTAAATCAGGAGGCAAAGAACTAGCTTTTTTTCTCCAAATTGTTTCAAAAATATAAACAACAAAAAGAGACTATTCTTAAAATAAACGAATATTATAATACACTAATTCTTAACTTTATTTTTTTTATCGTCACCTCTTTATACTAACAATATACATTCGAATGAACCCAAACAAATAAAGACACGTATTGGTTGGTTGGATTTTTCAGAATTTCAACCCTTGAGTTATTTTATGTAAACCACAATTCTAAAAGTTCCAGAATGGGAACCTCACCACTAGATGCAGTTTAACGTTATACCCAAGGTATTAAGACTCGCAGCAACCACCTTTTCGCACATATGGGATAAAAAGGGTTGGTAGTTTGCAATAAGTGCAATACGGTCGAGACAACCATATAGGTACTAGGGATTGACAAGATGAGCCGACTGACCGGGGTGGAGGACTCTCCGACCGCCCCTCTAGCCCAAGTAAGGATCAAATTAGAGTGTAGCATGTCATTGATTGCTCAGTCACCATGATCACTCCATAAGCATCACAGGTCGCTACCCATGACCTACAGGAAGCCTGATTGGAAGGAGGTCTTACTCAACAGAAGTACAGTCGGCGTATTATACAACCCAAGCCAAGAGAGCTAAATGAATAAGGACACATTTTTAATACCTAGCCCCTTCTAATTGTTATTTATTTAGAGGTAAAACAGAAAATAAATTAAACGAATTTATTTTTATCATTTTAATGCAACAAGCAATTATGAAGTTATTTCAAGTGTTTGTAATATGTACAAAAAAGTTTAAAATAGAAAAATATTTCAAAACTCTGAAATTTAAGAATATATTTTAAAAAATAGTATTTTAGATGAAAAGGAAAAAAAGGGAAGAAAAGGTATTCCTAAAATAAACAAGCATTGTAGTATTCCAATTCTCGGCGATTTCTTTTATTTTGATGAATCATTTTCCTCTTATTCTCTCGCTTACTCCTGTTTTCACTTTCTCACTCACTCTTTGGTGTACCTATTTTTCTTTCTTTTAATCATTCATTTTTCAAGTCTTTCTGACCTGGGAGGATATTTTGTTTAAAGTTGCACTAATAAACGGAACGACACTAGTGAAATCTCCTTTGCCTTTGATTAAATTGCTGCATCTGTTCCCCCCCAACCGTATTCGAGCTGGACTCAGTAAAACTCAGCAATTATATTCATACATGCCAGCACCTCCTCCATTGATTCATTTGACGAGTTCATATTAGTCCTACGAGCTAAGATTAAAGCACTGTATCTGTTCTTTGCCATGTTCGAGTAGGAGGCAGTGGAACTCAGTGGTCTTTTTGTTTTTATTTTTTAAATTGGAATAGATCACTAAGTAGGCCTGAGTCTATTCTAGTAGGGACCTAGTTTGAATTCACAGTTTTGCATCTCCTAGACTGGTTGTCTAACCAAGGTTAAAGATCCCAGTCTGTCCTATTTACCCATAGCTGGAGGGAGAATAGTTGGATCCATTTCTTTCACAATGGTATTAGCGCTATGTGAACTGTGGCTTCCTCAAGGAATTGAACTCGGGCCGACGATTCCATTTCCTACGACTCTAACCCGTACATCACCGCGCTTCCTTAATTCCTGGGGATTCCAGCCCGACGACACCACCTCCTCTATTGAACTAAGTGACGGGGTCATATTAGTCCGACACCAGCGGGTAAATGGCGCCGGGGACTGGGGCTATTGTCGGCCTTGGCTCACGTGTATGCACGTGGGACCCCTCGTAAATCTGACCATGTGTCACATACCGAACCCGAGGGGATGGAGTCAAAGAGGTACACTGTTTAGACATTTGAAGAAAAAAGAAGAAAAGAATGAGGGTGTTTGTTCTTTGTTTTGACCAAAGAGACCGCCTCAACGAATAAGCGAACACTGTGTTGAGGACAAGTGGCAGGATGATAGTAAAAACAATACAAGTAGCAGTGAAACCAACCAACCAGCCAGCCAGGAAAGTCAAGTCAACGAAATGAACATCTGTTTTGTAAGAGGCAAAACAAAAAAAAAAGAAGATTCCCCGGCGCAATGATTGAGAGAGCGTGTCAATAACAAGTCAGATTACAACTAATAAAAAACGTTGGAGTGACGTGAGTACCAAGTGTTGGTTCATTGGGTCAAGGATAGGCCGCTGAGGTATCGCTTGTACCCACTGAACTTGCTCGGCGAATACACACAAGTTCTTCAGGATTGTTCTTGCAGAGAGGAAGTTGCGTGGATAGAGACAGTGCAAGAGAAGAAGAAGAAGAAGAAAAGAAGTAGAGAGGGAGACAACGAAGGTCTGAGGAGAAAAACGTGACGGAAGAGCTGACGAAAATCATTGGCAATGAAGAGATGAAAGTTGTATGGTAACAAGTAGTTTTGCTCCGCCTCTTAGTTTTCACCCCCCTCCTTCCTCTTTTACCCCTCCTTATTATTTCTTTCATCTTCTTCCTTCTTGTCTTTATTCTCCCTCTCCTTCTCCCTCTTTTACCCCTCCTTATTATTTCTTTTATCTTCCTTGTCCTTCTCTTTATTGTCCTTCTCCCCATACTCCCTTTTTTACTCCTCCTTATTCTTTCTTTCATCTTCTTCCTTGTCCTTCTCTTTATTATCCCTCCTCCTCCATATTGGTATTCTTTATTCTTCCTTTTATCTTCTTTACTAGGTACTGGCAAAGAATCGGCTGCTACGAGCTTTAAAATCGAATTAGAAATAATTAAATGGATTATTTCCGGTCAAACTTTGTCTAAATCATTAAAAAAAGAAAAATATCATTACATTAGCAATTTATTTTTAATATATATAAAACGATTTGTTTTGGCCAATTTTGTTCGCCGACGCCATGTTTGGTTCTTTTTAAGTGGTTTTATTGGCTTGTTTACAATTTTAATGTAACATTCGCGATTGTAAAAAAAAATTACCAAAAATCAGGTAATTATCCGATTTTAATGAAATTTTCAGTATTGATTTATCAACTAATGAATTTTATAATGCATTTGTTTGTTTTTTTTTCAAAACATTAATTTAGTATTTTTGCTATGAAAAATTAATATATAAAATTCATTTAAAATATGAAAAGCCTGATGTTAAGTTTAAAATGTTATATTTTTCAGATTCTAGAAATAAATCACGCAATGTCTTATTTTGCAGATAGGTATTATTTTCGAGGAAACACGGAATCGAGATAATATAAACTAATAAATATATGCGCCTTCAGGTGCAAGTATTTAAGTTTTAAATACGTCTTTCCTAGCGAAAGGCGGTTGGACAAATAAAGTGCGTGATTCCTCGGCCGGACTGGGTTTATTACCCAGTGACTGTGGCACCCCAAAAGAGGAATGCCGAGAGGATACACACATTCTTTGAACCGGCCATCGCATGAGCTTTGGTTTTTGCGTAGCTTCCTACTTAAAAAAAACCTTGTGTCACATCCTTACTTGGTGGGAGGTTGAGGTAAATAGCCCGTATTTCATAGCGAAACTATCTAGTAAGATTTACAACTGTTCACGCATTCTTGTACTTATCAAAATAAACCCTTTTTCTGCGTTATTCGGACTATTGCCCCCATCTTTATTGTTATTTGTACAACGTTTCGGCCGATATGCCCTCCGGCCTTCTTTAGGTATTTATTGTCGGACTCTGGAACCTTCTCGGACTCGGGAACCTTCTTTTTGTAAGTTTTTACGGAACTTCGAGCCTAACCCTTTATTCAGTTCTCGGGGGCATCCTGTTCTCATTCCGCTAACCATAGCTGGGGTAGGAGTTGTGTTAATTATTTTTCTATGTTACTGTCTCTACTTAGGATTGAACCCGGAATCCAGAGATAACTGTCAATTAGAATTGTCTTGACCTAACTACCTTATACACTAGGCCATGTGTCCAATTGGTTAGTGGAATGAGAACAGGTTCCCGAGTCCGAGAAGGTTCCTGAGTCCGACAAGAAATACCTGAAGAAGGCCGGAGGGCATATTGTCCGAAACGCTGTACAAATAACAATAAAGATGGGGACAATAGTCCCAATAACGCAGATAATATTAATCATCAAGCCTCATCTCAAACATTCAGAGAAACCCTTTTTCATTATAAATTACGATTCGAGTTATTATCTAATATAACTAACTCCAGTAACATTATAATATAAACTTACCCGCTTCGGGCGCCTCGAATATTGTAATGGTTGGTATTTACCCAACCCGTTTGCCAAGAGTAAAATGGGATATAAGGCCGATAGTATGGTGCATCCAGTGAGGATTGAACTCGCTATTCAGTATTAATGAATATGCGAGACTAGGTTGCTAACTAGTACACCACGATTGAAACGGCCTAAAACAATAGCTTGTGGGTGGTAATGGTGTTCATACCTTCCCCCAAGAGTAGGGATCCAAATTCGAACGCAATAACGCGACTAGAAGGTAATTACCTTATCCGTTTGACACGGCTAGGATGTGACACAATATCACAAGTATGGGGTAACCATATAGGATCGTATTCGCTTTTCAGTAGTAGGATCTGCAAGACCAGTTTACTGGTATTTACATGTGCCCCACTTTCACACGATATGGCACAAGGTCGTTTTATGTGGGGACCACCCACAATTCGGGTGGTAGGTAGAAAAATTGCGTCGATCCCTTCGGCATTCTTCCTCAAGGGAGGCGCCTCGGGCGTTGGGCAATAAACCCAGACCTGCCCCTTTAAGTGCAATGAGGCAGGTATTGCCTGGAGGGACGGCCCTCTGGGATCGACGCTATTAATTTAGCATCCCACCGGTCCAGAGGCCGAAGCTCACTGGACCCCCGTCCCGAAGGACGGGTGGGTGGCAGCTGTAGTAGCAGGGACCAGTTTACTAACCACTAAACTACGATGGGGCGCGCATACTTTCCGCAATGGTATTATCAACTGTTTATTTGGACGTTCAAATAAAAATGAAGGATAATCCAGTCACAGAAATACCCAGTGTTAAAAAAATTGTGAATTTTAATGGTTAGTCAACTAGACGCCCCCCTCCCCCGAAAAAGCCCATTAGGTAGCTCATACTTGTGCCCAGCTTAGATACGCTAAATAAATGACGTCACTTACCCCTCTCTCTTTTTGCTGTAATAGTTAGTGAACTTGACGCCGACCCCCCCCCCCCAAAAAAAAAAAAAAAACATGAGGGACCTCATACTTGTAGAATACTGTTAATTGTTATTCTGTGTTACTTTCACCCTTAGCCAGGATTGAACCTGCAGTCTGGAAATGATTGTTACAGATTGTTAACTATTGGACAGTGGAACAGTCAAACACCTCCTCAGCTTAATGGACTCTTCCTGGCAGTAATGGCAGTAATTATTTAAGCTGTTATAGTGGGTTCATTGGAGAACTAGTAACTGCATGGTTAGGCTTGGCCAGTCACATTGCTAAAACCAATTGTCTAACTGACTTACTTCAATATGGCGCTGTGAACAGGATCCGAACCTGTGCGGGAATATCCCATTGGATTTCGACTCCAAAACTTCAATACTTGTAGTCTTGTGCTCAGCTTAGCTACGATAAATAAATGACGTTACTTACCCCTCTCTCCTTTGCTGTGATGGTTAGTTAACTTGAAGCTTGCCCCCCAAAATTAAAATTAAAACAAAAAAGAAAACAAAAACAAGGCACCTCATACTTGTAATCTTGTGCCCAAGCTTATCTATGATAAATAAATGACGTCACTTACTCCTCCCACTTTTGCTGTTCAACTTCTTTTTCTTTTTTTTTAATGTCTTTCATACTGAATAACTTCCTCAGGCTAGATGCACTCACTTCTTGTCATTAACAATACACCTGTATATCTCCTGTATTTTAAATATGGCGAGCATTTTGTTAAGTGTAGATAATGACAGCGTGGCAAGAATGTTTTTGGTTTGGCTTTTTTTTTGTTTTACGGCATATCAACCTCAGTGGGTCATGTAATGCCGATAAAGTTTTTAAATAAATCAATTCTTAATGGATAATAAAATTTTGTTTATAAACTCACGTTTTTCTATTTAACCCATAGATGGGACCCTAACAGGTACTGCCACTCCGAGTCAGAGTGGACCAGGGAGCAATGGTGATGAAAGGGTGCTCCAAATTCCCCAAAACTGGAACCTCACCATCTGATAGTTTAGCGTCATTCTCAGGACATGTAGACCCTCAGCCACCGCCTTCTAGCACCCATATGATAAAAAGGGCTGGGGATAAATTTTTGTGCAGTATACATTTTAATAACTTCTCCTTTACTCTATATAAGACAAACATCAAATATAAATCTACACCTTAGATATTCTTCGACGGGCCTTGTTAAAACATTAACTAAAATAATATCACTTTTTAAAATACCTACATAATTATATAATTTCCTTATTTCCCTCCTTGAAAGTTTTTCCCATCAGTGGAAACTGATGGTCTTTCATTAGAGTCTGAGTGACAACAAGTCTCCTCAGGACTCTTCTGAGTATTAAAGTCAGTCTTGACAATGATGTTGTTTGGTCTCAATTCTTCTTCTCATTTTCATTTCCTCAATTATTATAAACCTTTTGGGACCATTCCAAGGGCACCAACTGTTATTGGTGTCACTTCCATCATCATATTCAACTTTTTGTTTTTCAATTTTATGGCAAGGACCAGGTATTTGTATATTTTTCGTTTTTTTTTCAACTTGACCTTATGATCTACCAGGTCTGCAAAATCTACTAGTTGGCAAGTTCTCTTTTACCTGTTAATTAATACTAGTTTTGGTCTTATGATTGGAACAAGGTTATCCGTCTGTATCTATTATCATCATCATCATTTCACTCCTTGGGAGCTTTTCACGCCAGCCTAAGCTGGTGGTCTTTTCTTTAACATCTCCTTAGATCTTCAGGACGTTTCTGAGTATTCTAGCCCATCTCAACGAAGCTGTTATCCGGATGGTCTCTATTCTCCCTCTGACTTCCAGTTCTTCTAGTCTGTTTTCTAAACTTTTCAGGACCTTTCTAAGTGCACCAAATGCAATTGGTATAACTTTCAGTAGAAGAGATATTACTACCGAGGAATATGAACTGATAGGCGATACCAAATTTTTGTGATGAAGCATCCTCCTAAGTTACATTAGATTTCTGTATCACAGCTCTCAAGTTGTCGTTTTCGTTTTTATACTCAGTGACCTTTAAGTAATTACCGTGGATTGGAAACGTATACTTTATTTTCCGATCCATTCCGCTTGCTTAAATGTCGTAGAGTCTAAAGAAAATTTGATAGTTACGCTAAAGATCAACAAATGCACAAGATGAAAGAAAACTTGTCAAAAATTAATTATTACAATTTAATATGAAAAATGTGGTCTTATATAAATCTATTCATATGAGGGCATGTGGAAGTTTGCGTGCAGAATTTTAATGTAAAGTTTTCATTGATGAATTTTTAAAATCTTTCCCCAAGTCTGGATATTTTGCCAAAAAGAGAAATATTGTGTAAATTGTGGTTATTAATCATTAGTTTAAAAGGAAATCCATCATACTTTCTGCAGGAAGTCCGGTTAATTTGCTTAGTTTTATTTACAGTAGTTATTATTACTACTAGCAAATATATGCACCCTCCGGGCGCAAGTGTTTAAGTTTTAATATAATAAAATATCATATCAAATTAGAAAGGTTAATGAAATTGAATAAGAATGCAGATAAAAAGATTTGGAACAGAGGGGTATGATTGAAAAATAGAACAACTTTGAAACTAACTCTTCCATCATTTTCCATTACTCCCGCCTTTCATTGGTAAATTTTCCTAATTTAACTATTTAGTTAAAATAGGAAGTAAAGAATAATATTACAGTTATTTCTTTTTGTTAATGGATTTCTTTTAAGATTTATGCCCGAGATTTTTGCTCATATTCAATAAGATAAAACCAAACAATTAGAAATCAATAACACTAAGGATATATTTATTAAAATCAAATTTTTGATATCAATATGCAAATTAGCCTTCCCATTAACACTGTAATCCGCTATTTTGTTGTATATATAAATACAATTGTATGTTATTAGTATGTAAATACGATCAACAGTCTTAATGATGTAAAACAATTTTATTAATAATTGAGGTTTAAATAAAAATAAAATCATGGAGAATGTGATATAAATAACAAAGGGAATTGTGACTTGTATACTAATATAGTTTCGGTTACAGATAGACAAACACACAATCTCCATTATAATAAGATTTTCATAAGAAATTATGGTACCTTCAATTAGTACGAGAAATATTAGAAATAATCCCATCCACGGACGATTGGCAAACTGTTCTACTTACTGCAACTAGGCTGAATAGCGAGTACAATCCTCGCTGAATGCCCCATACAGGTGACCCTGAGTGACATCCTACCCGTGGCGAGTGGATTGGGTAAAAACCTACTTACTATTACAAGGTTCGTGAAAAATGTCTTTAAAAATTCTATAGCCACTTGTTTTAAATATAAGCAATAGAACAATACTTTGATGGTTTGCTTTTTGGGGTAATGGGATATCAACCTTTGTGGGTTATTTAATGTCAAATCTATTCGTGTAGAAGAATAGTAGTGGTACTATTTGATTTGAAGATTACGTGAATTCGGGAAATACACTAAAAACAGCAAATAAAGACAAATTACGACTGCCAATAACAGCAATTGCAAAATATGGACAAACAGCTCTGGGTAGGTGATTGAGATTAGGGAAAAGGAGTTAAGCCAATAAATTTATTAAAAAAAAACATACGGCCGGACGAAACCTTAAAATCATTTTGAATCTCTTTCAGCTCTCTCTCTCTCTCTCTCTCTCTCTCTCTACTCTACAGAGAGACTAACATTATATAATGAGGAGGTGGTCAAGAGATTCATAAGGGGGAAGAAAGAGATAGACACAGAGTTAAGTAAGAGATTAGCACCAATTAAAACATGATTTTTTCAAACAAAATTCAATCCTAAAAGTAAGGAATAACTTAGTATGATTTTTGTGTTATTAAACTCAACAGTAAAAAATAGCCTTTAGGAAGCAAATTTTTGACTAATTCGGCTTTAGTATAATTTATAAATATATACAGGGCAGTTGTGTTTTTGTGTATGTCCGGATGAAACTTCGAAAATAAAACAATTAACGACAAAGTAAATATATATATATATGTATATATATATATATATTAAATATCATCAGGACTTGGTTTTTGAGCACAACTAATAAAGATTTGATTTATATTTGTGAAAAGGATTAAAAAATAAAATTTAGATTACAGAATAGAATATTTTTTTGCATTTAATATTTTGAATAGTAGATAACGTTTATTTTCAGAGTGGCTGGATCAATACAAGTTTTGTTTTTTATACATGGGGATTTTAATGGGGCATCCGACGAGGATCCAACTCACAATTGAGTAATAATGGATCCGCGGGACTAACTTTTAAAAAAATACCCCTTCTACACTGGCGATGCCGGGTGGCCGCTTCTGGTAGATAATAATGCTTGCTACTTAATCAAAATCTGCTGTGACTGAAACTGAAATTATAACCTAAAGAAACGGCAATCGGTATGTTCACCTTGACATTTTATAGGCTTCAGTTTGATAGATGACCTCCCAACGGTGATGGATACCTTCACCAAACATTTATGATTAACAATAATCGTTGCAAGTCTGTATATCCTGGTTTGATACGATTCACTTCAAGTAGAACCGCTTTAACGCCAAGTGCAATTAAATGTTTCCGGATGTGTGATTTCGTCAAGGGAAAGTGGGGGGGATTTTTTTATTTGAAAACATTAATTTTGATGTTAATAATACTAGTAAACATATGCACCATCCGGATGCAAGTATTTTAATGTAATAAAATATTATATTAAATTAGAAAAGCTAATTAAACTAAATAATAATGTAAATAAAAAGATTTGAAACAGAGGGGGGTATAATCGAAAAATAGAACAACTGAAACTTGCTCTTCTATCACTCCTGTCTTTCATTGCTAAATTATCCTAATTTAACTATTTAGTTAAATCAGGAAGTAAAGAATAAAATACCAGCTATTTCTTCTTGTTAATGGATTTCTTTCAAGATTTGTTGAAGAGATTTTTGCTCATATCCATTAAGATAAAACCAAACAATTAGAAATCAATAAATCCTTTAAAATCTTTTAAATCCTTTAAACTGCATCAAAAGGTGAAGTTTCCATTCTGAAGCTTTGTTAAGTGTGGAGTACCCCTTCATCTCCATTTCTCACAGGTCCACTGAGTAGGAGAGGCGGTACCTGCTGGGTCCCATATACATGTTAAGTAAAAAAAACACAAAAAAACTGAGTTTAGAATAATATTTTAAAAAAATTGAATGTGCATCAAGAAAGAATAAACAATAACGTCTTCGGCATAAAATAACCCAACAAGGGTTGACATGTCGTAAAACGCAACCAAACAAACAAATTTTTGGTATTATTTTGATTATTCGGACTATGGTCCTTATGTTTATTGTTATGTGTATGTTTCGGTCGATGTGCCCTCCAGGCTTCTTCAGGTATTTTTTCTCGGGCTCGGGGGCCTTCTCAAACTCGGGAATCTTCTAAACGTAATCGGGAGCCATCACGCAACTTTGAACCTAACCCTTTATTCAATCCACGGGGGTATCCTGTTCTTATTCTGCTAATCATAGCTGGGATACAGGTGTTAAGCTGTGTTAATTATTATTCTATGAAGGCTCCCGAATCCAACAAGAAACACCCGAAGAAGGCTAGAGGGCACAACGGCCGAAAAGTTGTATAAATAACAAAGATGAGGACAATTTTCCGAATAATCCAAATAATTCTAATTATCAAGCCTCATCTCAAATCTTTCGAGAAATAACCAAATTTTTGTTTCTACATCTGTGTTTCGGTTGATTCAAATCGATGAAATTCCTGATCAAATCCTAACAGTCTAGACATCATCGCTTCATCAAATAATCTGTTCCTGCCACGCACATATCTTTATTTAAATTTCAAGAATAAGAAAATTTAATGCGTCAGTCTTGAGACTTTTTAAACACTTGATATTTATCCAGTTACTAATACGATGTTATTGCTTTGTGTTGAGAGATATAATTTGAGGTACCAGCGGGATTCAGATACGCTATATTTTAATTCCAATAAAAACATTCACATTTCCAAATTAATTCCGTGAAAGAAAAATGATGAGGTACCTTGAATTACGTGTGCCGCAATTTGAAGGTTTTCTCAGTTATAAGCTGTCGCTCGGCCGATTTTCCTTATGACAAGCCCCAAGCCCTCTTTATCATATGGGTGCTAGAAGGCGGTGACTGAGGGTCTACATGTCCTGGGAATGACGTTAAACTCTATCTGATGGTGAGGTTCCAGTTTTGGAAGTTTGGGGAATGTGGAGCACCCCTTCATCACCATTGCTCCCTGGTCCAATCTGAACCGGAGTGGTAGTACCAGTTAGGGTCTCATCTATGGGTTAAATAGAAAAACATGAGTTTATAAACAAAATTGTATTATGCATTAAGAATTAATTTATTTCACAACTTTGTCGGCATTAAATGACCCACCGAGGTTGATATGCCGCAAAACAAACCAAACCAAATCGGCTGATTTTTTTTTTTTTTGTTTTGTGTTGCAAGTTAAAATTTTGAGGTACGAACGAGTTTCAAGTACGCTTATGTTAATAATTACGATAAAAACGTTTAAGTTTCCAAATTTAATACGCCAATGAAAATATTTATACAAAAATGAATATTAAAACATTAAAACAAAATTCATGTTTTTATTCAATACATTTATATTTTTCTTATCTGAATACGTAACAAAAAATAGGGCGTTGTGGGTCAAATCAAAGGTTTGATTCAATGTGCTTTCCAAAAATGCATGCACAGGAAGAAAATTATCCAATGTGCTTAGATAATATTTTAAAAAATACTAGCAAGAATATGCGCCCTCCGTGCGTAAGTAATTGAGTCTTAATGTAAAGAATTAGATTAGATTAGAAAGAGTAACAAGATCAAATAAGAACGCATAAAAATATCACATTGATTATTTATATTTTAACTGTTTTTTTAATATAAAATGATTCATAGGATTAATTTTAATACGTTGGAGAATAAAACAATAACATAGATCAATTCGTAATTATTTTTAAACCCGGTTTGGTTAAATGTATGCAAATTAACCATATATTACGTAAAGTATTTTTTTTATTATATATATTACACATAGAGCATGAATAAATGAGGCGAATTTCAGATTTTCATAGATATTGTTTTAATAATAAAATTTAATTATTTGTATAATAATTTACTCATTGATAGATTTTATGATTTGCATTTTTGTCTTTTTTTTTGTTTTTTTCATTTTGAAATTATATCTGTTCGTGATATTTTGTACTGCTGTATAATTAAAATAAGAATAAAGCTAAAATTCGCTCAGATAACATCGTCCTGGTGCCTGCTTGGTGTATAAAGTATTTCTCGTATTTCTCCTCGAAACAGAAGGTGTTTATGCTCAGGTAAAGAAAAACAATCTGATGATCCTGACTGCTGATTTACAAAGTGTAAGTTAAGTAAAGTCGTCTGGGTGGCTTAAAGTCGGTATCAGCCAAACTGCGAGTGAGTCTATCCCCTTTCTACTAGCACTAGAGCAAGTAGATTGTTTAGGGCATCTGAGGCGGAGGGCCACTCCTACTATCAACTCCTCACTTTACCGCACATATCCATGTGCTACTCATACGCTGAGTTGGCGACGGCTGGAATCGAACCAGGAATCGAACCAGGAACCTCGAGGTTCCCAGCCGGATACTCTACCGAGCTATAAACGATTCTATCGCACTCACTCCATGCAGCCTACTCCCCAAATGTTGTCAATTTGGCGTTATACCAGACTTAGGTCAAAGTTAGCAATATTTGTTTTGTTTGTTTTGTTTTACGGCATATCAACCTCAGTGGGTCATTTAATGCCGATAAAGTTTTGAAATAAATTAATTCCTTATGGATACACAATTTATTTTTATAAATACATTTTTCTATTTAACCCATAGATGGGACCATAACAGGTACTACCACTCCGGGTCAGACTGGATCAGGGAGCAATGGTGATGAAGGGGTGCTCTAAATTCCCCAAACCCGGAACCTCACCATCTGATAGAGTTTAACGTTATTCTCATGACATGTAGACCCTCAACCACCGCCTTCTAGCACCCATATGATAAAAAGTGCTAGGGATAAATTTTTTAAATGTGCTCCACATTCTTCAAACCTCAAAAACTGGAACCTCACCATCAGATAGAGTTTAACGTCATTCCTCGGACTCAAAGTTAGGGGAGTGGCCTAATGTCGGTATTAGCCGGACAGTGAGGGAGTCTATCCCCTTTTAGCTAGCACAGGGGGATTGGCTTTTGCGTCTGAGATGGAGCACCATAATAATAAGATGCATATATTCCTTATTAAGTATATTATGATTTAATGTTATTTTTTAATAGCGCTTAAAAAACATTAATCTATTTGTCTATATCATTGCACATTATGATAGTGTTTTCTCCATTTTTACGAGTGTTTATGTGTTTGATAACGTGAGTAAGAAATAAGAGAGAGCAGCGTGTGAGTGTGATATTAAAGTGTAAGCGAGTGCAGAATACAAGTGCAAATTGAGTGTTAAGTGTTCTTCTACCAAAGTATGAATCTTTTGAGTGGTATAAGTGTTTTGATATTGTAATTCGATACAATATAGTGACTAATTCTGTAATAGGTTCTTAGTTCATACAAAGGGCGGCGAGTTCGAATTCTATTCGCCAAATTAATGCATTCCTATATTCATTCGTTATCAGGCTGAAAGGGAAGACCTCCCCCCCCGACAAACCCGCTATTACTCTCCTGACTGACTTTATTTACTTACTAAGATAGAAAATTCAAACGTTATTTCCTCACATTAAAGTGACCTTGTGTAACAATGCTTGTGGTGGAGACATTGGGTAAAACACACGTACATACACCCTCTAATCTACACACACATTATATATATATATATATATATATATATATATATATATATATATATATATATATATAAACACAAAACATATACATATACACACATATTACCAAGCTCTCCACAATAGCAGGATGCGACACAAAGTCAATTTCTTAAGCGGAGTCTAACAGATTTGAATTCAGAGTTTTCCTTCTTCTAGACTGATCACTTATCCAAGGTTAAAGACTCCAGTCTGGCATACTATTTAGAGATTGTTGCTCATATTCATTAAGATAAAATCAAACAATTAGAAAACAATAATACTAAGCACATATTTATTAAAATGAAATTTTTAATATCAATATGCAAATTAGCCTTTTCGTTGACACTGTAAACCGCTATTTTGTTGTATATATAAATACAATTGAAAGAGAAATGTAGAAAAGGCCAACAGTATTAATAATGTAAAACAATTTTATTAATAATTGAGGTTTAGATAATAATAATTAAATCATGAAAAACGTGCCATAAATGAATAAGAGAATTGTGATTTGAGTAGTAATATAGTTTCGGTTACAGACAGAAAAACATACAATCTCTATTATAATAAGATATATATAAACATAAACACATTAATATGTATGTATACACACGCACACAAAAAGTAAACATAGACACATATACATAAACACACACATACACACACCCAAAAAGTAGAAATTAAGGTAGAAAAACACAGAAAATCTCTAGAACAAAAAACAAATTACAAACACACAGACCTGACATATCAAATAAACATCTAATGAACTATATCAGAAAAACTCTAATAAAAGAGTTATAAAAGCTCAGTTAATGAATTTATTTCCAAACCACCCAGAAAACAAAAACACCTGTTTAAAACACTAATGTTTAAAATGAAATTCCTCTATACTCCACTCCCAACAAACAGGAAGAGGAAAGTTAAATACTCACATACATACATATATATATATATATATATATATATATATATATATATATATACATACACGTATGTAAGAATTCATTTTCATATTATTGACCAAAGCCTGAAGAAGATACCAGAAGATCTGAAACACGTGTTACATATGTAAGATAAAAATAATTTTTTTTCTGAAAACATAGTAAATTTTGCAGACCTTCTTTTTTTTAAATAAAATATTGAATTTTCTCCTGTTGGAACCAGAACAACATTTTTTATATATGTATATTTGTATGCATATATATGAAAAGCTCCTTGACAAGCTCTTTCATAGACATACAGACATCATCACTATCAGAAACATACGTAGTGATGCCAA
>CM042143.1:114539063-114551563 GCA_023376005.1 Doryteuthis pealeii | reverse complement strand
ATTCCAGCGTGAATGCCTAGTAGTACAGCAAGCCGTTTCCAAATATCTGGAAGAGTGTATTGCAACAGTGCTGCTTTCATCACCAACAGTGCCCAATTGACTCAAGTTTTCTGCACAGTAGACGTATATATATATATATATATATATATATATATATGTGTGTGTGTGTGTGTGTGTGTGTGTTAAGAATTAATGCAAAAATGAATTAATGAATACATTAAAGAATGAATAGAATAATTGAAAAAGATTTTTACCGAGGAACCTCTTCCAAGAGGAAAAAAATAACTTTTGAAAGGGGTCATTAATAGAAAAAAAACGCTTTTCAGATCCTATGGGATACTCAATTCAATCATTGAATTAATATAATTGTTATATAAAATATTGGAGAAGATACAATAATGTCTTAACTTTGTAAAGTTATGTTGAGAAGTATTTCGAGTTTTTCTGTCTAATACTGTCTATCCTCTTTCCGTTATAAATTGCAAAATGGTCAACTGAAATATATATATATATATATATATATATATATTATATATATATATATATATATATATATGTGAAGAGAGGAAGTAAATCCGACGGTATGTAATATATCAAGAAAAATGAAAAAACACAGGTTTAAATGGGTTAAGTGGTAAGTTTATTGGCCGACGCTGCAGTGTTTCGATCTATTAAATAGATCATCTTCAGGGCATAAGATAAGAAATTATATATCACAGAATGATGAGAAAAAGTGAGTGGTAATCCTTGTTATTCAGTCTGTTTAAAAAATTTCTGAAGTTTGAAAAAAGGAGACGGTTTTGAAATATGACATCAAATATTCTATTTTAAGGTGTGAGTATGTAGCGCTGTTAGTGTGTGTATTGAAGGAAACATTGGGCATTTTTTAGGTATGTGGTAGTGTGTGTGTGTGTGTATATAAATTTTTTCTGTAGCGATAAACGACAGCGGAAGTGAAAAAAATGCACAATGTTTCCTTCACTAACAGCGCTACATACTCACACCTTAAAATAGAATATTTGATGTCATATTTCAAAACCGTCTCCTTTTTTCAAACTTCAGAAAATTTTTTTAAACAGACTGAATAACAAGGATTACCACTCACTTTTTCTCATCATTCTGTGATATATAATTTCTTATCTTATGCCCTGAAGATGATTTATTTAATAGATCGAAACACTGCAGCGTCGACCAATAAACTCACCACTTAACCCATTTAAACCTGTGTTTTTTTCATTTTTCTTTATATATATATATATATATATATATATATATATATATATATAAACTGTCAAAGAAATAACTTAAACACTCATCCCGTTATATTTTTATTTCGACCAGAAACTCAAAATGAGAGTTTAAGTTTTTCTTTCTTTGAAACTTAAATATTGCTCTCTATATAAGTTAATTTATTGATTATTATAGATTGAACTCATTTTAGGGATTTATGAAAATCCTTGTATGAGTATATATATTTGCACCTACAAGAGCATACAGTATGGTGATACAGTGAGATTTTGAAGATCCCAAATAGAATCATCCCTTTTTTACCAGTCACTTTGATTACCTTACCTATATATATATATATATATATATATATATATATATATATATATATAAATGTGTGTGTGTGTGTGTCTATTGTACAGAAAACTTGGGGGGGGGAGAGAGAGAGAGAGACTGATATTGGCTAGCGTCATTGATTCTGTGTATTTACTATCCTATCTAAAATCTACATATGCTCTATCACCGATACTGAACATTCTTTATCTATGAATATAGGAAACTAAATACATTCATTAACTTATGTAGACACAAACACACCCACTCATTTATACACGCATATATACGACTAGGAACGGCTTACCCGGCGTCGCCTGAGTAGAGGGGGATTTTTAAAAAAGTTAATCCCGCAGATTCATTATTACTGAATCGTGAGTTGAATCCTCGTGGGATGCCCCATTTAAATCCCTATGTTAAAAAAATAGACCTTGTATTGATACAGCTACTCTGAAAAGAAATCTTAATATCTACTATCTAAAATATGAAATGAAAGAAAAATCCATGCTGTTATTTAAATTTTATTTTTAAATTATCTTCACTTGTATAAATCAAATCTTTATTATTTTTGCTCAAAAACCAAGCCCTGTTGATATTTAATATATATATATATATATATATATATATATATATATATATATATATATATAATTACTTTGTCGTTAATTGTTTTATTTTCGAAGTTTCCTCCGGACATACGTATACATACAAATGCCCTTCATATCTGTATAGATGATCGGCTGAAAAGTTCATAAACATACCAAGGCTGAAAAGTTCATAAACATACCAAGATATTCTCATAGAATGTGATTTATTTTTCAACATAAACCTCTTAAGGTCCACTCACTTCTTCAATTGGTAATAGAGTGCTTAGATCCCATTGGTCAAAAAAGTCAACAGGCAGATATGACGTCATCAGATGAACTTTTTAGTCCACCCTCGTACACATCCACTCATGAATACAGACCGCACTATTAACCCATACGTACGTAAAGACACGCAATTCCTTTTAAAGGCCTTAAAAATAACCCAAAGAAAGAGACAATGTTTTTATTGCGTGATTGCTTAATCTCAAGTGCACCTACATCGACTATGAGTCGACCCTAGCAAAAAAGGAAAAAGGACGCTATTCCCTCAAAATTGATAAAAATACAGAGTAAAAAAAAAGAAAAGGCCTCCAATTTTCATGCCCTTCCCCTATCAATGGAAAACTACAAGAGAAAATATGTGCGGGTGGAATGGTCGTAAAACACCCGGGACCACCCACCTGATTACTCGTTGCGAACAGCAAAGGGACATGTCACTCAAAACCACTGTCCATACAGCACGGAATTGGCCTATGGTTACATTCAGGAATTTTTACGTAGAACTCAAGAACCCCCCGTTTGGGCACATGGTACGCACTAAAGTACAATACATTTAAAACTGATCCAAACGAACTGCTTGGTGGCTGAGATGGTCGCATATTTTTAACAGTGTCGGGAAAGTATGTTCTAAGGTAAAAGCAAGAAACGTGACATGTTAGGCTGGGCAACTTTTACTATTAGATTAGACTACCCAAACTGTGCTAGTCATGCTTTGTGTTGGTGAGGACCAATATTTAACATATATATAGCTCAGTTCGTAGAGTGTTTGGCTAGGAATCACCAGGTTCTTGGTTCGATACCGGCCATCGCCAACTCAGCGTATGAGTAGCACAGGGATCTGTGTGGTAAAGTAAGGAGCTGGTGGTAGGTGTGGTGCTCCACCTCAGACGCCAAAACAATCTCGTTTTTTTTTTTTTTTTTTTTTTTTTTGCATATCAACCCTTTTCCGGCCATTTAATGCCGAATCAAGTCATTATGATAAGCCAAGGACTTGATTGCAGTACCTGCTATTGTTTAAGTGAACCTTCGATTAAATATTGAGTTGTCTTATTAATAATTTAGGGCGACCATCTCCGTCAATTTTCTAACAATCTTTTATAGAGTGGGAGAAACTATATTTGGTTAAATCGAACTTAACGGACCTAAATTCCACCATCGTATTTCACTCCGCCGAAAAAAAATCCAAAATCTGAGAATTAACCAAATTTATTGAAATTTTCGGTGTTGATATATTAATAAATGATAGATATAATGCACTAGTTATTTTATTTAAAAAACCTTTACATTTTTTCAGGTCAGTTATCTTTGAACAAGGTATCTTTAAGAATCTCTGTTACGCCTTAAAGATACGTGGTTCAAAGTTAACTGACCTGAAAAAATGTAAATGTTTTTAAATAAAATAACTAGTGCAATATATCTTTTATTCATTCATATATCAACACTGGAAATTTTATTAAATTCGGTAAATTCCTGAATTTTAGTATTTCTTTTGGCGGGGTAAAGCACGATGGCGGAATTTAGGTCCGTTAAATTCGATTTAACCGTTACAAGGGACTTCCTAAAAGATTAAATCCCAAGTCTATCAGAAATGAATTTCCCAAATTCAAAGTTTCTCCTTGACGGTATCAATCTTAGTTCAAATCTTAGATAAGGTGATTTGTATTTGTGCTAGTATATATGTGAAAGGTATGAATCAAACTATTTTCGTTTCAGCTATGGGTAAATAGTAGGACATAGTGGGTTCTTTAAAATTTGTATAGCAAGCGGTCTAGGAGAAGGAAAACAGAATTCAAAACTGTTGGATTCCACTTTAAAATTGACCTTCTGTTGAATCCTGCTCATGCGGAGTGGTTGATATATATATTTTTGGGAGAATATGTGCTTAATTAAAGTCGTACCTAATTTTGAAATTTAATTAATTAATGATTAATTAATTAGGTGGGCATACCTATTCAAATGTAAGGCTAAACAAATCGAGAAAAATCAATCTGATTTTTCTCGATTTGTTTAGCCTTACATTTGAATAGGTATGCCCACCTAATTAATTAATTATTAATTAACTTTCAAAATTAGGTACGACTTCAATTAAGCTCATATTCTCCCAAAAATTGTCGGCTAAAAAAGCCATATCAAAACACATCGTTTGTGTATTTACTTCTCATATATATATATATATATATATATATATATATATATATATATATATATAAGAGTTAAGGTCGTATGGTCATGGAGTCAACTCTTGGTTACTAATAGTTTCTCACCTGTGCTATCTTCAGATCATTGGTCCGAAGATCACATAGGCGAGAAAATGTCAGTAACCAGGTATTAATTCTATGTCCTCGCTAACTTAACTCAAATATAAATGGTTTATCAATGATATTGAGCACTATCTGCCCAGAATATAACTCCCTTCATATCTAATATATATATATATATATATATATATATTATATATATATATATATATATATATATATATATATATATATATATATACACGTCCACTCGGAAAACAGTGATGGTGGATAGGTAAGAGTACATTACATTATAAAGTAAGTAAAGTCGCCGTATCAACCAGACAGCGAGGGTGTCTATCCCCTTCTCACTAGACCAATGAGATCCTTTTAGCTTTTGAGATGGAGCGCCACACCAACCATCAGCTCATCACTTTACTGCACAGATCTCTATGCAACTAATCCGCTGAGTATACAAATATATTCCATTTATTATTTACTGGGAATAGGTACCTTGTAAAGATGGTTTTTTTCCGTTAGTTCGTGAAATTAAGTAGGTCTACAGCACAAAAATATGTACGTGGATATCTTTATCGAAATGTTACCCAAAATTCTCAGCTTTCCAGAACCCAAGATATGCAACGGTTTCGCATAACTTGACTCTCCATCTCATCGTCAGTATGAGGTAAAGGTTTTATTGCCATCATACCCTGCATTAGTAAAATTCCGACTCTCATATTCAGCGGAGACAGGTACTTTTATGGTTAAATCGAACTTGACGGACCTAAATTCCACCATCGTATTTCAGCCCGCCGAAAGAAAAAAATACCAAAAATCAGGAAATTAACCGAATTTAATGAAATTGTCTGTGTTTATATATTAATGAATAAAAGATATAATTCACCAGTTATTTTATTTAAATTTTTTTTATATTTTTCAGGTAGTCAACTTTGAACCACGTATCTTTGAGAATCTATGTTACGCTTAAAAGATACGTGGTTCAAAGTTAACCGACCTGAAAAATGTAAAAGTTTTTATATAAAATAACTGGTGTATTATATATTTTATTCATTAATATATCAACACAGAAAATTTCATTAAATTCGGTTCCTTAACTTTTGGTATTTTTTCTTCTTTGGCGGTGTGACATACGATGGTGGAATTTAGGTCCATTAAGTTTGATTTATCCCTATCTATCAATATATCAATACCCGTGTTCATTAAAAGTACGACCGTTATCATCTTGCAACACCCTCTGGTTAAAAATGAGATAGTCCAAATCGTTCAAGATTAAATGCAAATATGCATGTCCTGATTATCTAGTGTTGCTTATAAGAGGAATTCGTATTTCATATGGGTGTTATCACCTCGGTTAATTAATGAACCATTCCGTTTTTATTATAAAGAAAGACAGAAGACAGGACATGTTACACAGAAAAAGATATAATAAGAAAGAATGTCGGAGAAGAGAAAGAGATGTGAGCGTGTGGAGGTGATGATTCTATCTGTTTTAATTGAACATAATGAAACAAGGAAAAGCTGGGAAGAGAATAAAAGTGTGAGAAAGTTAAATCGAGATTATTATACATTTTACATATTGAAATATTTAGCAATAGCTTTTAAGTAGATATATCAAACGTTGTATAGCTAAATTATCATACTGTGGTATATACACAGGTCCTGCTAGCACTATATTATTAGTTCAGTTTCTGCCGCGTTTTGTTTCATATCTCCCCCGAAAAAAAAAAAAAATCTTTAAAGCAACTACAAATAAACATTTTCTCCCAACAATCACCTAAGGTCGAACCTTGTTATGAATAAGTAAACATTAAAACTAAGCGATTAATTGCAAATAAATATTTCTGTTTGATTTACCCCTTTTGTATATATATATATATATATATATATATATATATATATATATTGAAATATCTGCTTGTGGTAATCTGCTTGTGAATAGCTTTGTCTGATAGAGGGGATAAACTGTCAGTCACTAAACGCTCTTTATGTGCTCAATCACTGATGTTTAACACTTTACTATAGAACACACACTAATATATATATATATATATATATATATATATATATATATATATATATATTATATATATATATTATCCTGAAGATTCGTGCTATAGCGAGAAATTTAAGTCGGTAGTTTTTAAACCATTCGATTTTTAAAAATATGTGTGTGTGTGTGTGTGTGTAAGTTCGGAAACTCAATTCTACGGGTTTCACGTTTCCTGTGAGTATAGTATAATGCCAATTAGTCGTTAACTCTTTGCCTACTGTAAACCGCTCAGAGCGGCTCTCCTATCACTGTGATCTTACGGTAAACGCCTATCTGTGGCTCTCGCACCTGCCACCTGTTTAAACTGAAAGAGACACAGATTACATCAATAAAAGGAATATTTAAATAGAATGATTTCTGAGGGGAATAGATAGTGAACTTCGAAATATCACATCATACCAGTAAAAATACAAAAAAAAAAAAATGTTTTACAGACGTGGAGTAAATTTGGTTGGCAAACAAGGTACAATAACAAAACAAAAAAAAAATATTTCTCTGAATGTTTGAGATGAGGCTTGAAGATTAGTATTATTAGCGTCATTCGGACTATTGTCCCCATCTTCATTGTTATTTGTACAACGTTTCGGCCGATATACCCTCCGGCCTTCTTCAGGTATTTCTTGTCGGACTTGGGAATCTTTTCGAACTCGGAAATTTTCTTGTATTCGGGAGCCATCATGGAACTTTGAACCTAACCCTTTATTTATTCCACGGGGGTATCCTGTTCTCATTCCGCTAACCACATGGCCGAGTGGATTAGGCAGTTAGGTTAAAAGACAGTTCTAAGTGACAGTTATCTCTGGTTCCCGAGTTCAATCCTGAGTGAAAGCATTTAGAAAAATAATTAATTAACACAACTTCTACCCCAGCTATGGTTAGCGGAATGAGAACAGGATAACGCTAATAATACTAAAAAAAAAAAATATTTGATACAAAAAAAAAATTATCAATACACAGTGGGTAGAGTGAATATAAGCACATCAGCTTATTTAAAATTCTCATATCTCATTAAACTGAATTTCACTTTTATTAAATGCTCAGCTATATAAGTAAGGGTAGCGTGAAAATGAAGTCATCGGTGCTTAGTAACTAACAGTTTCTCGCCTATACCTGCTTTACCAATATTATCACTTTTTGCCGGTTTAGATCAGTTGGTAGAGTGCCCGGTTGGGAGCTTCGGGGTTCCTTGTTCGATTCCAGCCTCACCAACTCAGCGTATGAGTATCACATGGATGTGTACGGTAAAGTGAGGAACTGATAGTAGGGGTGGCGCTCCGACTCAGACGCCCAAACAATCTCTTTGGTCTAGCGTTAGTGAAATGGGGATAGACTACCTCGCTGTCTGTTTGATACCGACTTCAGGCCACCCCGACGACAATTTACTTGTAAATATAGCATAGTATATACAGGTATTTGCCTCATACCCTACTTGTATAGGCTGGGCACAAGGCCTCGTTTTAACGTGGGCCTACCCACAAGCCGAAGCTCATGGTTGGGAAAGAAAAATTGCATCGATCCCTTCGGCATTCCCCCTCAAGAGGGGTGCATCAGGCGCTTGGCAATAAACCCATATAGCATAGTATATACACATTTTTTAAATTGTAACATAGCGTAGGGTTAGCGTATGCTTAACATATTACATGAGAAGGTTATAGAAAACAAAATTTATTAATTTTTTTGTTTTTAAGCAGGAAAAATAATGAAACTAAGGATTAAAATAAGCTAATATTCAAGAAATACGGCTGACTTGACCGTTTTATTCAGATTGAGTAAATGATACCAGTTTAAGGATATTCATATAGAAACACTAAGTCGTTGGCTTCTGGTTTAGAAAGTATGGTAGCTAATTATGACTTAATGGAAACATTTTTTGAAGTTAATGAACTTTGATTATAAAGTGAGATTATTTACTCGGGAGAATTCATTATTTTTTTCATGCTTCACAAAACCCAGTACATTTGTTTTATAACCTTGGCATATATATATATATATATATATATATATATGGCTGCAATATTGTTACATGCATTGTCGGACAGACAGACACACACACACACACAGACAGACTAACACATATACACCGGCAGAGAATTTGGAAAGATATAAGACAAAACACAGAATAGACGATTCCTAGCAGCAACTCCAGACCTTCAGAAATCTTCTGATGAAGAGATCTTTATCTCGAAATATTAAGAATAAAGCAAAGGTAAACAACATCAAAGTTACTCATTTTCTTTACACATGCATTGTGATAGCCTGCAAAACAACCACCAAATCAATATAAACAATGCTTCAAGCAATTATAAACACTTATAAACACACAACACATATATATATATATATTATATATATATATATATATAATTATTATTATTATATATATATATAGAGTGGGGGAGAGAGTGAGAGAGAGCGAGAGAGAGAGCGAGAGATTGTGTAGTGCCAAAGTTCACTCTAATCCTGGATTTTTGAATGAATGAATTGCACTGAGCTTCCGAGTAACAGATGGGACACGAGACCCCCCCCCCGAAAATTCCAAAATCTGGACAATAATAGTCGACTTGTGCCAAACTAAACCACTATACAGTTGTGTAGATAGATAAGTAGTTAGACAGACAGATAATGAGGTTAGCATTCAAAATGGTGTTAAAGTAACGTCTATCAGTCACTGTCTGTTCTAAGAACAACTCAAGTCATCTCGTATAATAAATTACCTGTCTTCACGACTGATCCCCAACTGGTTACCATTTCCTGAACCGGCACATTGTGGCGGAAACCTCTGTCTGTTTTCTTTTTGTTTTGTTTTTATTTTTTTCGGGTTCCTATTTGCGGGCCTCTTTCGACACCTAAAATAAATAAGAGAAGAAACCATACAAAACAATTAAAGGTCATCGTAACTAAGTGATATTTCAAATTAATAACATCTAAAATATTATCCAACTATCAAATTTCTACTATTTGGACAGGCAAATATATGCACCCTCCAGGTTCAAGTATTTAAGTTTTAATGTAATAAATTATTATATTAAATGAGAAAGGCTAATGAAATGAAATAAGAATGCAGATAAAACAAAAATTGAAACAGAGGGGGTATAATTGAAAACTAAAATAACTTAAACTTACCCTTTCATCACTCCCGTCTTTCATTGCTATTTTTTCCTAATTTAACTATTTAGTTAAAATAGGAAGTAAAGAATAAAATGACAGTTATTTCTTCTAGTTAATGGATTTCTTTTAAGATTTATACACAAAATTTTTGCTCTTATTCATTAAGATAAAATCAAACTTTTAGAAGTCAATGATACAAAGCCCATGTTTATAAAAAAAATCAAAATAGGCTTTCCAGTTCACACTGTAAACCGCTATTTTTGTATATATGAATACAATTGCATGCTATTATAATGTAGGTAAGGTCAACAGTATTACTAATATAAAAAAAATTAATTGATAATTGAGGTTTAAATAAAAATAAAACCAGGGAAAATATGACGTAAATAACTAAGGGAATTGTGACTTGCGTAGGGATATAGTTTCGGTTACAGACGGACAAACACAAAATCTCCATTATAATGAGATTTTTCAGAATATTGTCTTCATCTTCATTGTTATATACACTAAGTTTCGGCCGATGAGTCGTCCGGTCTTTTCAGATATTTCTTGTCTAATTTTATGTATACAACAATAAAGATGAGGGCAATAGTCCGAAAAATCCAAATAATACAAATTATCAAGCCTCATCTAAAGAATTCAGGCAAATAATCTAATTTCTCTATAATGTTTTAATGTCAAAATATGATTCATTTCTAAATATTTGATTGTAAGCATAAACATTTATATTTGTGGAGGAGGCATGTGTGGCATGAGGGTTATCAAAGCAGATAGGGTGTCGGAGAAGAATAACTCTGAATTCAAACCAGTTGTAGACCTGGAGATGAATGAACTTCATGAGCCCCAAAAACCAGGTATATGGGACCTGCGCAACAGTGAACATAGTAATGAAACATATACAGATATACATACACAGGTTCCTTATATATTATATTATATATATATATATTATATATATATATATATATATATATATATATTTGTATTTGGGAAAAAGTGACTTACTGGTAAAATGGTCACAATGGTTAGTTGATGCAAGATTCACAATGATAAGGCAGCGATATAACATATAAAGTGCTCAATACGTTTAGTAGAGCAATTTATTATCAATAAGGGTACACGGTAATAACCTAGTCGAGTTTCACCATTAACATTATTATACACTTATTTATTTCAACCTATTGTCCTCAGTTTGTACTCTGACTAATTCTACATGTTGGCATTCTTCAGGTGTTTGTCATTAATAGCCAGTCATCAATTACTTTCTGTGCAATTTGATATCAGTCCTGGGTCTTTAGAAAACACCGACTGCACCTCTGCAGAAGGATAAGACTCTTCCAATGGGGCCACGTGTTGGTCGTGGGTAGTGATCTGTAATACTTAATTACGTGATGGAACCCTGGTACGTGAGAAGTCTATGACATGCAACACCCCCACTTTGGCCCTTGTTTAAGATAGACGATATATCTGCGAAGAAATACGTAAACATTTTTGCTAATGTCATGGAAGTTCTGGTACTGAAATCTGGGGACTCGTCAGTGGGGATGTTTACCCATTTTAAATTTTAGTGATGTTAAAGGAAAAAGGATTTTTTATGAAAGTAATAAGAAAGTAAAATCTGGAAGAGTTCATATGATTTTTCGAAGAATTTTGTTTTTGTTCCGAAATCTGATAGAACTGTTTTTTTCTTTTCTATTGTTTTCTTCTTGAAGATGTAATTTATATAAGATCGTAACTGAATCAAAAATCTTGAAGATTCAGTATATTTGGTGAATTTCTAGATGAACTGTATAGAGTCTTAGCTGAAGATTTTTAAAAAATACTATGTTTGCAGATGTAGAGTACGAAAATATCGTATTAGTAAATGGAATCAGTGACCCGAGTTCAAATCCTGAGCGAGGCTATTTGCGTTTTACTTCACGCTAATCCCTGACTTCGTTGTTGGTGAATATCGGTTGCAATAGTAACTGCTAGAGTCTAATTTATGAATCCAACAGATCTGTATAAACATTTCTCTAATTCAATAGTAATATAGTAAAACATTTGTATCGAGAATAGTCACTTGAAGTTATTTTCTTCTTCAGTAAAGATTATTGTGAGTTACTTAAATACCGAGTATAAATTGTTGATTAGTTGGTTGGATTTACGGCATGTCAAACCTTGTTGGGTTATTTTATGCCAAAGACATTGTTTTATTCATTCTTGATGTTTACTGAAAAATGTTCAAACTCAACTTTTAAAATGTTGACTCATTTTCAATCAGCTAACCCATAGATAGGACCCTACCAGTCCGGGTCAGGGTTGACCTGGATGTAATGGCAAGGAAGGGGTACTCCACACACCCTAGAACTGCCGAATTGGAACTTCCCCATGATATATCATAACCAGGATACTAAAAACTCAAACACAGCCTTCTGGCACATTTATGTTAAAAAGGGTTGGGAGTTGACATAAGGGCAATGGGATCAGGGCAATCATATAGGTGCTAGGGCTTGATGTGGCCAGTCGATTGATCAGTGGGTCTCTAGGACCGCTCGTCTAGCATGAGTATGGGCCAAAATGGAGTATTGCATATCAAGAACTGCTCAGTCACCAGGATTCCGTCATTAAGCATCACAGCCAAAAATATCAGGTAAAAAATAAAGGATAATTGGTAAG
>CM042143.1:114521563-114534063 GCA_023376005.1 Doryteuthis pealeii | reverse complement strand
AGATTCATGACGGCACGTCCATTTTAACCAATTCAAAACATTAACACGGACAGAGGAACAAAATTGCTAAACGGACATTTAATGACTTTTCCTTTGACCAGAAACCGATTCACCGTTTTATTATAAGCGAATCCATTGGATTCCATCTTTGCTTTCCTCCTGTCGTACAACGCAACACAGCCACCATCAACGCCAACGCCTTGCCGTACAACGCACCACCGCTACCATCAACGCCAACGCATCGCAGCCAGATACACTCGCTATATATATTCATTTAGTTTCAATGTCTTTCGTGGTATTCACATTAGAAGGAGACGTAATTTAAACTACGGAAGCTGGTGTTGAGTCGTTTACGATTTTAATTTGTCTCCAACTCGTTATTCTCTTAAAGGTCTTCCGTATTTTCAATTTGTTATTGCTTATGCATCCAAAGTTAAAAGTCGAAATAGTGATTAAAATTAAGGAAGTGTCTGAATAGAATTTTATGACTAACAAGAACATATATATATTAAAGAGTATTATTTGTAGTATTATTTCTATAATTAATAGTATTATTCGGACTATTGTCCTCATCTTATGTATATGTATTAAATAGTATTGCTTGTTTTATTCGGACCATTGTTCTCATCTTCATTGTTATCTGTACAACCTTTCGGCCGATGATCCCTCCGGCCTTCTTAGGGTATTTCTTGTCGGACTTGGGAACCTTCTCGGACTCTGGAACCTACTTGGACATATAGTTTAGTGGACAAGGGAGTTAGGTTAAGACAGTTTTAAGTGACAGTTATCTCTAGACTGCAGATTCAGTCCTGTTCAGGGGCAGCAGAAACATAGAATAATAATTAACACCTGTACCCGAGCTATGGTTAGCGGAATGAGAACAGAATACCCCAGTGGACTTAATAAGGGGTTAGGTTCAAAGTTCCGTGATGGCTCCTGATTACGAGAAAAAGGTTCCTGATTACGACAAGAAGGTTCCTGATTACGACAAGAAATACCTGAAGAAGGCCGGGGGCACATCGACCGAAACGTTGTACAGATAACAATGAAGATGGGGACAATGGTTCGAATAAATCAAATACGAATTATCAAACCTCATCTAAAAAATTCAAAGGAATAATATATTAAATTTGCTCGCCGCCTATACTTATGTAAAGATACCCTTGGGTCAGTTTAGCTCAGTCGGTTGAGTACCTGCCAAGAAATCGTAAGGTTCCAGGTTCGATATCGGTCCATACCAAGTCAGTGGATGAGTAACACAGATTTGGTGATTTGATCTGTGTGGTAAAGGGAGGGGCTAGTGCTAGTTGTGGTGCCCTACCTCAACAAATATTCCAGCTCTAGCGCTATCAAAAAAGGGATTGACTCCATCGCTGTCCAGCTGATACTGACAATAGGTCATTCCATCAAATTTTAACTATATATAAAAGCCCTATCAATGATATTAAACAGTCATCACTAATAGATATAGCAGCAGCCCCCCCCACACACACACACACACTATATATATATATAAGTTAAGAGAAAGGAAACGAATCCGACGGTATAAGTATAGATAAAAGGATATGAAAACACACAATGCTGTTAAAATGAAAATATTTTATATCATATTTATAGCTAGTATTGAACAATGTTTGGATTCATAAAAATCATCTTCCGAGCTTGTTTTTACTCCGGACTCATTGAGAGAGGAGCTGAAAATAATTTGAATCCAAAACGAAAACATTGATGTTCCAAAAAGACATCCCAACATAGCATGAAATGAACATGAATGCTTTTTGTGTAGCAATTACAGATTCAGCAGTCTTATAAAACGTGTCGACAGCAAAAGCGCGCACAAAGGAGTGCATCAGTCCAACCCATGATCGAATCAGAAAATAAAAATGCTAATTTTAATTTAGGGTGGGCTGAATTTGCATATAATGACATATCTGCTTAAGAAATTGACCTTCTGTCACATCCTGCGCGTAGTTAGTAAATACATATATAATGACATATCTGCAGTTGACTTTTACCAATGTAATTCAAGCACTGCAACACTGATAGAATATATACGTGGATCATAATGTGAAAATAAACCTCGTTTGGTCACATTCCGTTAGAGTATCTTAGTTAGAATATGAACTTTTCAGCCAACCCTCGTGTATATATATATATATATATATATATATATATATATATATATATATATATATTTATATGAGAGTACACAAACAGTATGTTTGAGATGGCGACAGCCGACAATTTTGGGGAGAATATGTGTTTAATTGAAGTCATAACTAATTTGAAAATTAATTAGTTGATAATTAATGAATTAGGCGAATATATCTGTTCAAATGTAAGGCATAAACAAATCGAGAAATAAATATATATATATATATATATATATATATATATATATATATATATATATATATATATAAATCACTTTTTCAAAATAATGTATTTCATAGATATATATTAGAACAAAACAAAATTTCAGAGAATTTGATCCGGCTTTGAATTGCTAGAATAATAAAAACTTATCCACGACACTCATTAAATTTTAATGAGCGATTTAACTAGAATTTATAAGGAAAACTATTTTCCTTGGCACTCAACAGTAATAATATTTTCTAATCTTTTAATCTGAAGATTAAATATCTGACATGAACAGAATTTTTTGTAACCAACTTTTCAAGTTTCTTAACGATTGGCATTTCCTAATGACGTTCCCATGACCCCGCCCCTTAAAATGCTGGAACATTTCGGAATATTTTTATAATCTTTTCCAGATCATTAACTGACGAAACGAATATATATATATATATATATATATATATATATATATATATATATATGTGTGTGTGTGTGTGTGTGTGTGTGTGTGTGTGTGAAGAGAATTGGAAGTGAATCCGACAGTATGTAGTATAGTGAGAAATTTGAATAAAGAGTAAAAAAAAAAAAAGTAAAAAAATTTAAAAAATAATACTGTGATAAAAAATTCGTTGATAAACTTCTTTTTTTTTTTAATCTTCCTTATATCAACAAAAGCCCTGAAGAAGATCTACTCAACAGATCGAAACACTGCAGCGTCGGCTGATAAACTTACCACTCATTTTTAAACCTGTGTTTTTTTCAAATTTCTAACTATACTACACACACACAAACACACACACACATATATATGTGTGTATGTATGTGTGTGTGTGTAGAGAAAGGTAGACAAACACGGAATGTTGTACAAAATGGATGTTTATTGTAGGTAGTGATATCGACGTTGTAACTTTTCGGTCTGTTAGACCTTCTTCAAGACGTTGGATTGACTTCTTGCTTAAACGGTGGACATTTTCATACCGGTGATTTGGGAGGTCGTGAATGGGGGAGGGGTGGTCAATTACTGGTGATGGTAGGAGTGTTTGAGATTATATATATATATATATATATATATATATATATATAAACGCTACACTAAATAAGTATCAACATTTTATCTCTTTAATATTATAAAATTACAAAGGTTGCTATTTATCCATCTCGTTCGCCACGGGTAAATTGTGACAGAAAGTCGCAAGTATGAGGTATTCAGTGAGGATCGAACTCGTTATTCAGTAGTAATGAATCTGCTAGACTACTCTTGCTAACCATTACATCACGATGAAGCGATCTTCTTACCCAAACCCTTCGCCACGGGTAGGATGTGACACAAGGTCACACGTATGTGACACACAGCAAGTAACGACCTCAGTAGTAATGGGTCTGCGAGACTAACTGGCTAATCATTCACCATGATGTGATGCCCAAGGTATTTATCCAACCCTTTTAACCACGGGTAGGATGTGACACGTTCACAAGTATGGGACATCCATCGCGAATCGACCTTTGTATTCAGTAAAACAAAACAAAAAAGATTTTGGACATTTTTTTAAATATAAAACTTACTTTCCTCTGTTATAGAAGGGGAAGTCTGCGTAGCGTGGTGGCTAATGTGTTGGACTAAAACATCGCAGTAAGTGTGTTCGAACTCCAGTCGTGTCATTGCTTTCAGTTTCGAATGGTTTTGGTAGATACCTATATACTGAGTTAAATTTAGTAGGTCGGTCGCCGGTTGGATCTTATCAACACTGATTGCTTGTTTGTTTATTTTATTTTTTATTTTTTTCCCAAAGACATTTTTTTTTCATTCTCGATGTATTGAAAATTATTTTTTTTAATTCATTTTTTAAACTCATTTTATTATCTAACCCATAGATGGGACCCTGACAGGTACTACCACTCGGAGTCAGGGTGGATTTTGGAGTAATCTTAAGGCCAAGTCACGTTTAAAGCACCGGTTCGTGCAAGATCATCAAAATTAAGCAGCGATGACCCTGTTCAATACCTAGATGAGTGACCATTTAATAAATAGCAGGTACTAAGCAACCTGACATCAAAATGAGTTCATTTGGTATTAAATGACCCGAAAAGGGTTGATATACCGTAAAACAAAACAACCAACCAAACATTAGAGTAATGGCAATGAAGTAGTACTCCACACTCCCCAGAGCTCCTAAAATGGAACTTCACTATTAGATGTAGTTTAACGTTATATTCAGGACACTCGTCGATGAAGAATATAGCTTAAGTTAAACAGATGTATGATGGAGTAGCCGGAAATTCAGTGGACAGTTTTAAGAAAGGCGGGAAATTATTTTGGTGTATCAGTTTCAAATGTACTCGCTTTTAGAATACAAGGGATTATTGTTACATTTAACTTCCTTTCTATAAGAATTTAAGGAGTCGCATTTAGCGTAACGGTTATCCCCGAAGTATAATTGATTTGGTGACCATAGTTCAAATCCTGTACAAAGCTGTTTGTGTTTCACATTGCACTAATGCCCGTGGGAAAGCATGAACCACTTTTTTTCTCCTCATATTTACGGGTAAATAGCAGATTGAGTTCTTTAACATTAGTTGTTGTCGTTTTTCTTCTGTTTATTTTTTTAAATTTTATTTTGTTCTGTTTTTGCAAACGAGGTTTTTCTATACTTAGCTTAGTTTTGAACAAGGCCTGAAGGATGGGGCAACAAGTTCGAATCGAACTTACTAACAATAGCCAACTTGTGTAGCCCCCAATCCATTATACTAAACGTGGAGCCCAATATCAATTATGCTGTTGCAGGAATAGATTATTATTATTATTATTATTATTATTATTATTGTTGTGAGTTTTTCACACCAGCATTAGCTGGTGGTCTTTCCCTGGCATTTGAGTAAAAACGACTCTCCCCCGGTCTCCAGGACTCTCCCAGGTATTCCACCTGTTTTCTGGATGGTATCAATTCTCCCTCTGATTTCCAATTCCGCTAGTCTTTTTCGAAGCTTTTGGGGACCGATCACTACTATTGGTATCACGTTCACCCTCATATTACAGTTTTTTTTCTTCAATTCTCTAGCGAGGTCTAGGTATCCAACTTTTCATTTTCATTACTACTATTATTAATATTATTATCACTATTAATAATATCACTATTATTAATATCATTACTACTATTATTATTATTATCATTACTACTATTATTATTATCACTATTATTATTATTATCATTACTACTATTATTAATATCACTATTATTATTATCACTATTATTATTATCATTACCACTATTATTATTATCACTATTACTACTACTATTATTATCACTACTACTATTATCATTGGTATCACTACTACTATTATTATCACTATTATCACTACTACTATTATTATCACTATTATCACTACTATTATTATCACTACTACTATTATTATCACTATTATCACTACTATTATTATTATCACTATTATCACTACTATTATTATTATCACTATTATCACTACTATTATTATCACTACTACTATTATTATCATTATTATCACTACTATTATTATTACCACTACTACTATTATTATCATTATTATCACTACTATTATTATTACCACTACTACTATTATTACTACTACTATTATTATCATCATCACTATTATCCTCATTACTATTATTATTATCCTCATTATTATCCTCATTACTATTATTATTATCCTCATTATTACTATTATCATCATCTTTACTATTATTACTATTATCATTATTATTATTATTTCACTCCTTGCTGAACTAAAAGAAGGAAAGGTTGTAAATTCAAATTTAAACAAGCAGTACTCTGTGAACTAAGTGAACTTGACTCTTTAAAAGATTTTCTTGGTATTTATTACGTCATTGAGATATTTCAAAGTTCACTATCTATTTATGACAGACAAAACAAAACATGGCAGGAGTGTTTACGTAGAGGTTTTCAGCGTAAGCAAGGGACACGTGTAAGAGTTGCTTGCAGCGGTTTATGGTGGGATCGCAGAGATAAGAGAGCCACTGTGAGCGTTTTAAAGTAGGCAAAGCGTAAATAATAAGCATTTGTTTGCACACAGTTAAATAGTTTCAAGTATTCCTATTTGACACCCTTAATTTCCATGCAGTTATACGGTTTCACACAAAATGCTTGCGTTTCACTTTGAGCCAATGCCCTTGGGAAAGTCACGAATGGCAAATAGTATGGAAAACTGGGCTCTTTTACCTTGGGGCAATTTCATGTCAAATCATCCAGAAAAAAGTAAAACTGTCACGCACCCACTTCAAGTTTGTACAGCTGCGGACACTCTTAAAGTTAAATATCCCCAAATTTGGGCTTCCAATTCCAAAAATTGGTGGAGTTATGTCGATTTTTATCTTTCCAAATTTGCCGGGTTTCGCGAAAAATGGCGACTTTTTATAATCTATTTTTGTCTGTAAAATGAGTTTTCCTACTCTTAAAAAGTCTGAAAGTCAACCAATTTTAAGTTATTGATGATTTCTGATTTTTTTCATAGCAAGATCAATATACCGATGTGGTAATGAATCGAAGACAATTTTTTCTATTATTATTTCATATATATTGAACATTATTTGTACCAAAAAGGTAGTTTGGGGTTTGCCCAGAGCTGAAGCTACAACATCAATATACAATATAAAAATTGACGAGGCTGGGTGACATGGCCTGGATGATTTGACATGGAATTACCCCTTGGTTAGTTAAGCAGCCTAGCAGAATGAAACCTCTGAATTCATACAAGCCTAGCTCAGCTTAAGAATTGACTATGTCATATCCTGCCCATGACATAGGGTTTGGATAAAGACATTAATATTTTAAAGTTCACTATCTATTCACTTGAGAACTCATTCTATTCAAATATTTATTTAAAAAAGTAAAATTTATTTTATTTTTAAAACAGAATATGCATTTTCAAAATTTAAAAAAATTCCGGCTCCGAACATGAACGTTCATTTGTACCCCTCCTGTTTGTAACGGTTTACTTAACCCGTCTTTCCATCACAAATATTTCGCTCTTGATGAAGACCGTTTTAATAAAAGGTCGAAACAGATTTCTGTCAGCGAACTATAACATCATTTGTTTGTTTTTTCTAAAAATGTTTAATTCATACTGTCGGATTCACTTCCATTTACTTTTCTTATATATATATATATATATATAACATAGTTAAATATAGCGGATTGCAGCTTAGATCATTAGTGAAAATCCATCTGAATGGAGTCTGTTGTCTTGATGCTGCGTCAGGTTTTTGTGCATTAGTCTCTTATCTGTCTTTCTGTCGGTAAGTAATCTCACCCTTCTCGATTTAACGGCGAACGTTAATCAAATTAAGGCGGGCGACCTGGACGACGTTCCGCGAAATTCGATTTTGAGTCCGATTATACAATTGCCAAAAAAGAAAAAAAAATGTCGAGCTTTTACATTGGTGAATCTTAAAATCGCAAAACCCGTTGAAAACAAATATTGTTATCATCCCACAACGGAACGGGAAACTATGAAAAATATATATATCAGCTTCGACAAAGATAGCGTCTTGAGCATCGATTGTAAAATCGAAGCATTGTTCATAACTGACTCTCAGATCATAAAAACCATTTTACACCAATGATATTAATCATTGAGTGAAATGCGGATATGTTCATCAATCAAACCAGTATTCAACATACGACCATTCTAGATTTGTTCGCTTCAAAATCTCGTCATATTTTAATCTTAACCCCCCCTTTATTTCCTTTTCACTTGAGTATACAGCATTGTGAAAATTAATTGAAACAAAACAAATAATTTCATTGTTAGTACTAGCAAATATATGCACCCTCCGGCTGCAAGTATTTAAGTTTTAATGTAATAAAATATTGTATTAAATTAGAAAGGCTAATGAAACTAAATAAGAATACAGATAAAAAGATTTGAAAAAGAGGGAGTATAATAAAAGATTTGAAACAGAGGGAGTATAATAAAAAATGGAACAACTGAAACTTACTCTTCCATCACTTTCGTCTTTCATTGTTATTTTTTCTAATTTAAGTATTTAGTTATGAGGAAGTAAAGAATAAAATGACAGTTATTTCTTCTTGTTAATAGATTTCTTTTAAGATTCATTGAAGAGATTTTTGCTTATATTCATTAAAATAAAACCAAACAGTTAGAAATCAATAATACTAAGCACATATTTATTAAATTCGATTTTTTAATATTAATATGCAAATTAGCCTTCCCGTTCACATTGTAAAGCGCTATTTTGTTGTATATATAAATATAATTGCATGTTGTTAGTATGTAGACATAGTTAACAGTATTAATAATGTAAGACATTTTTATCAATAATTGAGCTTTAGATAAAAAATAAAATCATGGAAATTGTGATGTCAATAACTAAGAGAATTGTGACTTGAGTAGGAATATAGTTTCGGTTACAGACAGAAAAACACACAATCTCCATTATAATAAGATTATGATACTAGCAGGACCTGTCGATATACCACAGTATGATAATTTAATTATTACAACTTTTGATATGTTTACTTGAGAGCTAATAAAAAATAAGAAAACAAATCCAGAGCCGAAGTCCCTAAGGTAGAGTAACGCTGAATTTCAGTGCAACGCAGCAAATCCTGCGACACGGGCGTTGCCAAACTGCATAGGTTTTTATCCTTTATGTCACAGCGGCAGTATTGAGATGGCTGATCTGCCGCTTGGGCAACAGCACATTCTCCAAAACAACCCGCCCAGGTTATGTAGTAAAAAAAATTAAAAAATACGCCATCGTCTTTCACAGACGAAAGGATGCCAACAATAAGAATGAAAAAGTTTCACTTATAAATAAGTAAAGTCATCGGGTCGGGCTAATGTCTGTATCAGCCAGACAGTGAGAGAGTCTATCCCCTCTTCCCTAGCGCTAGACGAAGGAAATTTTTTTTAGCATCTGAGGTGGAGCGCCACACCTACCATCAGCTCCTCACTTTAAGTCACATATTCCTGTGCTACTCATACGCTGAGTTGGCGAGGGCCAGTATCGAACCATTACTAGCCGAAATTATAATGATCTTTATTTAACCTGAATATTTACAAATACCTTATCTATAATGAGAGCACAATAAACAAACATAACTTTTTTTAACTTATAGTTAAGTGAACGCATCTTTTCAGTCCTATTTTCTCCCTTATGAAAAGCAATAGGGAGTTCTAAGTTGTATAGTGTTAAGTAATAGGGCAAAGAGTGCAGATTTGGAAACGGATGTACAACCCTGCTGTCAAATAGGGTCCAGGGAGTCCAGAAGATGTGTTGTACACCTATATGGGGAAAATACATATTCATGTATATCACAATGGGAAATGGGAAAGCGGTGCATGCTGATTGGTTGATAGATGTCACATGATGGAAAAAAATACAAGAGATAGAAAAGTAGCTTTGGATTTTAATGAGTTGGCATTCAAAGATCGAATGAAGCAACTGGATTTCAAAAGCATATTTAAATCCAACCTTATTTTTAAGTAATATAGAATAATTAACATAGCTTAACACTTGTACCCAGTTATGGTGACGAAATGAAAACCGCGGACAGAATAAAGGGTTAAGTACGACATGAAGGTTACCGAGTACCAAGAGAAAATTCTCGAGTCCGACAAGAAATGCCTAACGAAGACTGGAAGAAACATCGGCCGAAACGTTGTGTGGATAACAATAACGATGAGGACAATAGTCCGAATAATCCTAATAATACAAAGAATTTCTTATCAAACATCGTGCTGCGATTTTTGGTACAAAGACAAAATTGTACTAAGTTGAAAAGTGGAACTAGAGAAAAAAAAGAACTTATCCTTCACCGATTTCTAAATTTTCCCGAACGTTTCGACCGTACCATTTATCAGGTAAGATGTACGGGCATGGACCCTTGCAAGAAATAACAGTTGGTACGTTAATTTCATAGTTTAAGGCGTTCTACAAGCGTTTTTAAGGTGTTCTTTTTACATGCTTTAAAACATTAAAACAGGTCGATTTGAACGTCTTTTTAAAGGCTTTTAGCCTTGATTTTAAAGTATATGAATTTAAGCAAAATTCCTCATCCCTTTATCGCAGTAGTGGATGAATTGCTCGCATCGAATAATGATAATATTGATGTTAGTGAAATTTCTGAGTTGATCTTTGTTAGGGACTGGCAAACTGAGCCTAAAATGTGTTTTTGACAAAATGACTTTAGCCCCCCCCTACAGAAAATAATTTCCCAAAAATCAGGAAATCATTGGATTTTAATGAAATTTCAGTGTTTATGTATCAATGAATGATCTTTATAATGCATAATTTATTTTATTTCAAAACTTTCTCATTTTTTTCAGGTCACTTAATTTTAACCCCCCGTATGTTGGGGGCGTAAAATGTTTTGCAAGTTGATCATTTTCGATACTAATTACAGTATAAATAATGAGATAAAAGACCGAAGTTACGAATAGAAACAAAAAAAATGTTTTTACGGTTGCGCTTCTATGAGAAAATAAGTACCGATTCTTTGTAATCATTTTTCATTTTTACACTTTGTCTAAACGAATGCGAAAACTGATTGAAATAAATTCATAGTGAATTTATTGAAAAGGTAACAAGAGAATAAGAAATTTATAAGCGGCCTATAAACTCAGCATGCATACGCCGGTGAGCGGAAGATACCCCTGTTTGCCGCTGATTTGCCGAAGGAGCTGAAAGATATGATAGGTACAGCCCCTTTGGCCAAGTTGTGGCCCTAATACCACTGGATGCCAGCTCGTTGAAATATATCTATGACTAGCACACGACTAAATTTTATTAAACTAATGCAGGGTTCCCTATTTCGCGATCCTGGGGTCCCATTAACGCAGTCCTTCACCCAACTTTCAAAATTTTATCTTTGTGAAGCAAATGATTTCCCACGTTAAATCATTGCTCTACTCGGATCTTAATATTTGTAACGGAATGAAAACAATCTACCCCAATGCCCCCAATGAAATACAAGAAACACCGGCCGAAACGTTGAGTATCTCACAAAAAAGATAAAGACAACAGTCAGAAAAACCAAGTTTATGGTCGAGTCATGTTGAAAGCACCGGTTCCTGCTTGATCAAAGTAAAGCAGCAATGAGCCTGTTCAATACTTAGATGGGTGACCATTTATAAAAAAGCAGACACTGTAGGAAAAGGAGTATAAAAATGCCTTTATTCGGAATTAGATAACTCAAAAGGGTTGATATGCCGTAAAACATAACAACCGACCGAAAAATCAAAACAATTCATTATCTTGTTTTTATTGTTCTGATCAGTACACCTATCCACATATGTACAGGGTGTCCACGAAGTCTGGTACATGGAGATTTCACTATTGTATTTATTTATGTTATTTTTCCGAAAAATAATAAATAAATACCATAGTGAAATCTCCATGTACCCAGACTTTGTGGACACCCTGTAATTCACTACCCATTATCTGAGATTGTTTATATAAGAACGGAATGTTATTGTAAGTATAATCCAAATGAATAACTCAAATTCTGTAACTTTATACAGAGCAATATATTTAGTATAGAAAAAGTTTTATACCGGTCAATAAGCAGTTATACGTTTATTTATATCCATATATTACATATATACGGGCTTCTTCAGACTGCTAATTGTATTTAAATCATATCAGAAATACCCATTTCTGATACGATTTAAATAGAATTAGCAGTCTGAAGAAGACCGTATATATTTATATATACATGTACAAAAGGGTGGAGATAAATCGATAACCGCTAGTATGACCGTTATTTAAGCCTTTTTCTTTACTATATATAATAGAGCGGTTTGGCTCAGTTGGTAAAACATCGGCTCCGGAACCCCAAGGTTCTGCATTCAATACCAGCCCTTAACTCAGCGTATGAGTAACAGGGCTTGGATCTGTACGGCGATGATGGTAACTATGGTGTTCCACCTAAGACGCAGAAACAATGTCTTTCGTCTAGCGCTGTCCAACTGACACCAACAATAGGCCGCCCCATGAACTTTATATATATATATATATATATATAATATATATATATATATAGGTTTGTGTTTATGTGTGTTTATCTAATATCGTAAGATGTAGGTACAACCAAAAGGTGTCAGTTTAGGCCATATGGAAGGAAGA
>CM042143.1:114454624-114513963 GCA_023376005.1 Doryteuthis pealeii | reverse complement strand
GGCAGAGTGAAGATGAAGACGAGCTGACTGGGAGATCGCGGGATGTAGCTCGATAGTCAGGAGAGAGGTATTAGCACTGTGTTGATGACGTGATAGTGCATGGAATGCCGAGATGAGCGGTGCACAGAGGAGCGTGATATCTGAGGAGCGTCAACGTGTGGAGGAATAGCAAATCAAAGTGGATACCAATTGTAGTTGGGTGGGCACTTGGAAACGGTCCCAGAATTTTCTCTAACTCGGATGTTTTTGAACACATTTTGTTCATACTCTTTACCAACATTTATTTCTGAGTTGTGTGGCATATAATATAGATGATTCATTTTATAGATATCTTGATAATTAAGTGTAATTTATAATGGTGAACTATTTCAATTGTTTTAGATGATATTTTTTGGCTTAACTAATCAAGTCATTTTATAATTCATGTATAATGATAAAGATTGTGGTTGTATCAGTGTTGCTGTAGTAGACGGCTGCACATTGTTGGAAGCCTAAGACAAGGGCACCTTGAGAATAATCTAGATGTGAGTTGCAGAGACATGTGTGTGCTGTCTTGACATAATATGGGAAACAACTACCCCACAATGGAACAGCTGTATGACCAGCTGCTCCCTATTCACAAACCATCCGAGGTGAAGACGGACAGGCATGCTGGACAACTGGGCTGGAGAAGCAAGGACGAGCTCATAAGCGACGTTCTCGCTGTGGAAACCAACACATGGGCATGAGTAGTGTGGACGTGGCCACCAAGGAGCTACATGACCAGACGAGGTATGCTGGATTGCTGGTGGCAAGACGCTTCCCTGTGGCAATAAGATGATCAGGAGAGTTGGCGAGGAGATTGTTCATGGATATCCGTGCCTGCATTGCACGAAACATGATGATGATGAAGTTATAAAGCCCTCCTTCACACCTTACGGGCAGTATGAAAAATAATCTGGATTACCTATGGAATTAACATACACAATTATTGGGTTAGAATAATTTTATTTTATTTTGTTATTCGTTTTAAATAACAAGCTAAAGGTTATATTAGCAAAAAATACTAATAGTCCATGTACTCGCGTAGTTATCTTAATTTCCGGAAGAACAAACAAGCCTCCTTTAGATCACCGGACACTTTCATATCACAATACTTCTAAAGGCGGCAAATTATAAGACATCATGTCAGAAACTAAACTGACTTGTCCAAGTCTGAGGGTATCTCGCATTGTAGTGCTTAATTGCTAGCAAGCTAGTCCTCCGGATAATATTTACGACCTGAATAGGCGAGTTCGATTCTCGTTGGAGTATGCAATATTGTAACCTGGTGTGCAAGTCCTAGCCAATGGCGAAAGGGTTTGCGGGTAATGGACAGATCGTCACATTATGGTGTAATGGCTAGCAGGCTTGGGTGGTGGATCAATTACCATTGAATAGTGAGTTCGATCCTGGATTGATGTCCAATAATTACGAAATTTGTGGTACCAACTAACCCATGAAGAACGGGTTGGGTAAATACTTGTTATATGCAACCTTTTGAAGAAGTAGATCAAATACTGGGGCGAGGCTGGTTGCATTTCACAAGGTAGGACTAATGGCATACTGGGACACCTTAACATTGGTTAGGCTACGGGTATAGAATGAAAACTCTGTATTTAAACCTGTTAACACAAAACTTACAAATTGACCTTGTGTCACACCGACTAATCGTGCAGAGGGTTGGTAACCCCCCCACACACAAATACATATATACACTTAACACCCACATTATTATATATATAGACACATACAATAATATTTAGACCCACGCACACATATACACACACGTAATATATTAGAAGATATATATACACACACACATTAGATCGTATGCATATATATACACATATACACATAGATCGTATGCATATTATATATATATATATACACTGATGCGTATGCATATAATATATATATACAACACATAGATGCCGTATGCATATATATATATATATAAAACAATGATGCGTAATGCTATATGATATATATATACCATAGATGCGTATGCATATATATAATATATATACACATAGGATGCGGTATGCATATATGAGTATATAATACACATAGATGCGTATGCATATATATTATATTATAGCACACATAGATGCGTAGCATATAATATATATATACACATAAGATGCGTATGCATATATATATACATACACATAGATGCGGTATGCATATATTATAGATACACATAGATGCGTATGCATATATATATAACATATATACATATATACTATACATAACATAGATGCGTATGCATATATATATACATACACATAGAGCGTATGCATATATATATATATATATATACACATAGATGCGTATGCCATATATATATTATATACACAAGATGCGTATGCATATATATATATACACATAGATGCGAATGCAATATATATATACACATAGATGCGAATGCAATATATATAATATATATATATTACACATAGATGCGTATGCATAATATATATATATATATATCACATAGATGCGTATGCATATATATATATATACACACATAGATGCGTATGCATAATATAATATATACACACATAGATGCGTATGCATATATATAATATATATATATATAGACACAACATGTATATTCACACATGTATATATATACATACGTGTATATATACACCCACATAAATATATATATATATATATATATATATATATATATACACTCAAATATGCGTAGACATATACATATATACAATGTAGATTTATATATGTGTGTGTATGTGTGTGTGTAGAATTGTAATTAAATACTTTTACCTGTGAAAGTGAATACCGTTAAGAGTATTTTATTGCACCCTGGCCTTTCTTTTACATGGAACTCCTTAGTCCATCCTATTCATGTCTGATTGCATGAGTGGGCGGAAGTTTCACGCATCATTTCTTCATTTGAAATGGTTCAAATGAGAGTGTAACAAAACTGGAAAGCCAAGAAAGTTCAAGAAACTTTTTGCCAGTGACTTTCAGCTAAATGGATCTTCACACGCAAACAGAGAAATCAAGACACATTCAACTGTGACATTTTCAGTCAAGTTTTACTATTTGTTTATTAGGTGATCGTCGATATCTCCATTTCAGTTTTATTGCTCAATTGTTTTGTCTCTCCTCTACTATTTCCTCCATTTCTAGAATTTCCTTTAACCCGGCTTTCATATTAGTATTATCTGCGTTATTCGGACTATTGTCCCCATCTTCATTGTTATTTGTACAACGGTTCGGCCGATATGCCCTCCGGCCTTTTTCAGGTATTTCTTGTCGGACTCGCGAACCTTCTTATCGAACTCGGGAACTTTCTTATCGAACTCGGGAACTTTCTTGTCGTAATCGGGAGCCATCATGGAACTTTATACCTAACCCTTTATTTGGTCCACGGGGGTATCCTGTTCTCATTCCGGTAACCATAGCTTATCCACTAACTACCTTATCCACTAGGCCATGTATCCAATTGGACACATGGCCTAGTGGATAAGGTAGTTAGGTTAAGACAGTTCTTAGTGACAGTTATCTCTGGACCCCGAGTTCAATCCTGAGTAGAGGCAGTAACATAGAAAAATAATTAACACAACTCCTACCCCAGCTATGATTACCGGAATGAGAACAGGATAACCCCGTGGACTAAATAAAGAGAGTGCATATCGACCGAAACGTTGTACAAATAACAATGAAGATGGGGTCAATAGTCAGAATAACGCAGATATTACTAATCATCAAGCCTCATCTCAAACATTTAGAGAAACCGTCTTTCATATATTCAATTTTTTCTTTCATTTGTTTGTGCTATCTTCTGTTTTGGATGAATTTTATATTGCTTAGTCAAGGTATATCCAATTGTTCGTCTGCTTTTCATTTGAAAATCGAATTAAAATTAATTAAATCGATTATTTATGTCGAAAAGTAGTAACATCAGTAAAAAAAAAAAAAAAAAAAAAAAAAAAAAAAAGAAGAAAATAATATAACTTAACATGGCCGCCAAAGTTAACATAAAATCCAATTGTTCGCCTGCTTTTCATTTTAAAAACGAATTAAAATTATGAAATCAATTATTTATGGTCAAATTTTTGGCTAAATCGAAAAAGTAGTAACATAATGAGCATCAGTAAAAAAAAAAATAAAAAAAATAAAAAATTAAAATTTTATAACTTAACATGGCCGCCAAAGTTAACATAACATCTGTGTTTACAAAATTAATGTAAAAATCAGAGTTATACGATTTTAATGAAATTTCCAGTGTTGATTTATCAATGAATTAATTTTTTACTGCATCAGTTATTTTATTTCAAAAAAATTTCTGATTTACTTAGGTATTTTTTCTATGATTAAATTAATATTTGAAATTCATTTACAATATGAATATCATGATGTTAAGTTTAAAATGTCTTATTTTTAAATTCTAAAAACATGTTTAACTATAAACTACTTTACTTTCTTATCAAATTCTAATACTTTTTTGTCGAACACCCTATTGAAAATTTATCACCCCCTTTAAACAGAACAAATATCGATGTATAATTTTTTTCTTTTATAAGACAATGGGGGGGGGGGGTAAATTTGTCTTCTAAAAACACGATTTTTTTCGACAATTGGGTATACCTAACTTACTGATTTATCTATTCAGTTTTTATGCAAATGATTATTTCTTCTATTTTGTTTTTAGATTTCCCGCCATTTTTCTTTTATAAAATACTTTATTTTAGAATTTTTCTGTCCTACTCGTCAGCCTTCCACTGATACCAACTGTAGTTGTGCCCTTGAAAGTTTTCCCAAGGATTTTGGGAAAAGAATGGAGGAATTGGAAATCAGAGAATGAATTAAAACCATCCAGATCACAGCATTGTTAAGATCGGCTAAAATATTCAGAAAAGTCTTAGATTGATTAATTAAATGATTTTAACAGCATGTCTGTCCGTCTGATACTATTTCTACTTAAAGATTAGGGAATCATATTCATAGTAAATCTATATCTATATTTTTATTTAGTTGCTTCTGAAAAAAAATCTTTTTTTGACACAGTTCTATTGAAAAAAAAAAACTTTTAAAGATCTATGGGTCAAATGATATTAAACATAGCAGACAACCAAGAAAGATAATTTTTTACCATATTGTTCCCGAACATTTTATTTCTTCTGTTAGTTTATTAAATTATTTGATGAGATGTTGGTTTTGGTATATTGTATATTTTGTTATTCAATCGTGTTATTTTTAAAGACTTAGGGTCTGATGGTTATTTAAAAAAAATATTTCTCAATAAGCAGACTAATATTTGTTGGTTTAAATACAAATTGAGATTGTTCTTCAAGTTTACTTTAAGAAACATTTCCATTGGACAATATCATATATACGGAAAACATGAAAACAAATGCTTTTTTCCCCCTAAAAAATGAGTCATTTCCGTGTACCAAAAAAGATAACTAACAAAGAAAAGGTGATGTCATTTTCAGATTCAATGAGCTAAAATGATGTTTAGTCTCAATAACATTTCACATTTTTTGTTACTAAAAAGACAATTCTTCAAGCTGTGATTGTATCAGTGCTGTTGTATGACTGTACCACATGGACCCTGACAAGACGACTTGAGAATAAGCTAAATGGGAGTTGCACAAGAATGCTGCGTGCTGTCTTGAACAAGTCGTGAAAACAGCACCCCACAAGGAAGCAGCTGTACGGCCACCTGCTCGTATCTCACAGACAATCAGAGTGAGGCGGACAAAACATGCTGGACAATGCTGGAGAAGCAAGGACGAACTCATAAGCGACGTCCTCGTGTGGAAGCCAGCACATGGACATGCTAATGTGGGCTGCCTAGCAAGGACGTACATTGACCAACTGAGTGTGAGTACTGGATGCTGCGCAGAGGACCTCTCAGGGGCAATGGATGATAGATAAGGTTGACGAGAGATTGTCATGGATATCCCTGCTAATTGAGCAACATTATTAATTTACTCCTTTTTGTGTTTTCACATCAGTGTTAGCTGATGGTCTTTCACTGGAGTCTGAGTGACAGCAAGTCTCCTTAGGTCTCCAGGACTCTTCTGTGTATTATGGCAGATTGCAGCAGAGCAGTGTTCTGAATGGTATCAATTTCTTCCTCTGATTTCCAGATTTTCCAAACCCTTATCCAATCATTTTGGGACCGTTCCAAGTGCACCAACTACAATTGGTATCACTTTGACTTTCATATTCCATAACTTGTTCAGTTCTCTGACAAGGTCCAGGTATTTGCCCATTTTTTCATTTTCCTTTAGCTTCACTGATGATATGTCATTGGCTGGGTGACAACAAGTCTTCTCGGGTCTCCAGAACTTTCCTATCCTAGCCGATTGCAGCAATGCAGTAGTCTGGATAGTCTCAATTCGTCCTCTGATTTCCAGATTTTCCAGTCTTTCTTCCAAGCATTAATGGGATTCTTCCAACTGCACCAACTACAATTAGTATCACTTTGACCCTCATATTCCACAGCTTTTTTCAATTCTCTGGCAAGGGCCATATACTTTTCCATCGTTTCGTTTTCCTTCATCTTCCCCCTGTGATCTGCTGGAACAGAAAAATCCACCAGTTGACAAATTCTCTTTTTCTTATTATTATCATTATTATTAATGATAATAATTCAGAGGCGATGACAACGGGAAATTAAAATCGAGCTGATGAAACTGATCATGATAAATAATTTAATGAATTAATAGACAACCCGTTCAAAAGATTTTTTATTGATTTTATAAGAAAATTGCTCACTAATACATAATTTGTTATAGAAAAACGCTCACCCATGCACACACGCGCATACACAAATGTCACAGATCGTTTGTATGCATGTGTGTCTAAATATATGTTTTTATGAATATTCATAAGAGTGTAATTTTATTCGTATTATACATATTTAAAGTCACATATAAGAAAATGAGTAGCTCTTTGCATCGATCGTATCCTTCATGTTATTTCACTTATAGGGTATTTATATACATATATATATATATATATATATATGTATATATTATATATATATATATATATATATGCTCCCAAAAACTCGGTAGAGCTCTCTGGGGGTGCTTAAATTAACTTTCACTGCCAGCATATATAGAGCAATGCTCGTCTATTCAAAGATTGGATCTCTCTGGTGATCGTACGATATATAAACAAATGTATGTATTGAATATAGTTTAAACACCAGCCCTTTCCGTCAGCTATCAAATGGTCGAGTGGTTAAGAAGTCGGGCAGAAAAAAAGTAAGTCAGATTTCGCTCCTGGTCAGAGGTAGTAGTTGTGCCTAGCCAGACTGAAGAAGCGTAAAACACCCAAACACGTGTCTGTCGATGACTTTATATATATATATATATATATATATATATAATGATAGATAGACAGATAGATTGCAAAGTCGGTGGAATGGCCTGTTGTCGATATCAGCTAGACAGCGAGAAAGCTATTCCCCCCTTTTAAATAGCCTTAGAGCAGGGAGATTGCTTTTGTATCTGAGATGGAGCGCAACACCTATAACCAATTCCACATTTTGCAGCATAGATCCAAGCTGGGTTACTCATGCGCTGAGTTATCGAGTACTAGTATTAACTAGTTGGTTATATTTATAAATAATTCGTGTTCAGTATCAATGATAGAGTATTGAGGGCGACCATCACTTCATAGACCACAATTGAAATCTTTTGACGCTAGTTAACACAACCCGTTCGCCATGTATTATTCAGTAATAATGTATCTACGAGACTAGCTTGCTAACAATTACTATACGATGGGACGCCTTTTTAATCAACCCGTTTGCCAAGTATAGGAAGTGACAGAAGGACACAAATATGGATCACACAAAGAGGATCGAACTCGCCATTCAGTAATAATGGATTTGCGAGACTAGACTGTTAAGCATTACACCACAATGGTACGCCTGTCTTGGAAAGAGTAACTATTTGTTTGTTTTTTTTGTTAGATTCTTTCTACGATGGTGAACTATGCATATCTCTTAATAAACATAAAAATTATGAGTACGAGTAAGTCACAGGAATTTGCAGTATATATTTACCCAACCCGATTACCATGAGTAGAATGTGACACAAGATAGTAAATATGGAACATTCAATGAGAATCAAACTCGTTATTCAGAGGTAATGGATATGCGATACTAACTGGCTAACAATTAAACTACGATGGGAGACACTTTTGCCCTTACCTAAGCTAGACTGATGGTCGGAGAGGTCCTCTGATCGATCGGTTGGTCACGTCAAACCCTTGCACCTATATGATTGTCCCAACCCTATTGCCATTTTTATCGTATATGTGCTAGAAGGCGGTTGTTAAGGATCCTACTTCCCTGACTATGACGTTAAACTGCATCTAGTGGTGAAGTTCCAACCCTGAAACTCTGGGGAATGTGGAGTACCCATTATATCACTATTACTCCCAGGTCCACCTTGATTCGAAGTGTTAATACCTGTTAAGGTCCCATCTATGGGTTAAATTGTTTAACAAAATGGGTATTCAAATATGTTGTAATAAAATTGAATACTCATCTAGAATGAATAAAACAATATTTTCGGCATAAAATTACCCAGCAAAGGTCGACATACCATAAAATTCAACTAACCAGCCAACATTGTGTCACATCCCACACCTGACAAATTGGTTTGACGTGACCAATCGATAGATCGGAGAGGACCTCTCCGACCATCCGTCTAGCTTAGGTAAGGGCCAAGACGGATTGTTGCATGTCTTGGATGGCTCAGCCACCAGGATTCCGTCTTTAAGCATCACGAGTCGTCACCCACGATAACAGGTGGCTTTATTGGGTGAGATTTACCCATATGCAGAGTTGCAGTGGATCAGTCACCAGGATTCCATCTTTAAGCATCACGAGTCGCCTCCACCGATAACAGGTGGCTTTATTGGGGGCATTTATCGCCCGTGCAGAATTTCAGTCGATGTATTCTATAACCAGCAAGTACGGCGCATCATATTCAGTAGTAATTTTTTAAAGGAAGTATAAGATCATTGTATTGTTTATTTTTTATTGAAATAGATCAGTAAATAGGATTGAGCCTATTCTAGTAGTAGCCACCCCAAACGGAGATTTAAGAGGCTTGAATTCAGAGCTTTCCTTCTCCTAGACTGGTTGCCTAACCAAAGTTAAAGAGCCCAGTCTGTCCCTACTATTTACACATAGCTGAAAGGAGAATAGTTGGATTCATACTTTTCCCAAGGGTATTAGCGCTATGTGAACTTTGGCTTCGTCCAGGATTTGAACTCGTGTCGACGAGTCCATTTCCTGCGACTCTAACCTACTCTAGTACACCAACGTGCTCTCCTTACATCACTACAAGAAAAACAATGACTGATTATGAGACGAACACGTTGAAAATACCAACATCAAAAACGCCTAGGGCGTTGGACGTAACGTGCTAGTTATCATGTCACACTATTGCTGAAGCTTGCTTGGTAGCTAAGCTAGTTGTGTATTTAACAACGGTGCCAGATTTCGGTGATAGAATCCAGATAAAATAAAACCCGGATTTGAAATAGCGATTATCAAGACAAACAGGTCTTCGCCATCTTGGTGTAAATCTACCTTCTTTTCCGTCACTCCCACCTCAATGTGGCTTTGTATCGTACGAAAATGTACTTAGTAAACAACAATGACGCAAAACTGTCCTCTGTGGCAAATGAAATGAAAACAATATAAGTATCTTCCTTTATGTGGGACGTAGTTGCTTATTATCTACGCGTAGCAAGGTGAGAGACATACAGACCGTCACGGCCTCCGCAATTGCTTTTCTTGTACAGGTGTATCAGTTTATATATATATATATATATTATATATATATATATATATATATTATATATGAATAGTTTTATTGGCAGTACTGAATTTAAAAAGGACGCGTAAAAGCATATGCATGTTGTAATTTTTTTTTTTTCTTAAAAAGAAAAGTAAGGGTACCCTAGTTAGATTTAAAATCTAAAATGATTTTATCTTTTTTTCGTTCAATGCTCCTCAGAGAAAAATTACATTGAAAGATGGTATTGTGGTTTTGTTTTGTTTTGTACGATGGAATAGTCAGAAAGCAATGAGAAAAGTTTTTTTTTTTCTCAATAAGACAAAGAATTCGTAAAACTAAGCAACTTACAAATCATAAGGTGGGGGGGTCGAAAATTACGAGTCCCCCCGTTAGATAAGTTTAGGCTTGAGGTGCCAAATAAGAGTAACTGATGGGACTGCTTCTGAACGCACAGGAAAGGTTGAGTGCGGGAGATAAACAGGGACTCAAGAATCTGTAGTTGTAGCTCGCTGTTGGAACTGCAAAGGACTGAAAACATAGCTGGGTGGTAGGACCGAGCGCAAGTGGAGTTTCTCAATAGATGTTGTCCAATGGTGGACGGAGTATTTATGTCTGCTGCTGTGGGACAGTCCACATTGCCAGAACGGATGTTGTAGGGTATGTGCTGCTTGATTCGAGATTTCAGTCTCAAGGTAGTACGGCCAATGTAGCAAATCTCACATTTGCATGTAAACTTATATATATATATATATATATATATATATATATATATATATATATAATGGAATTTGATAATTTGCTTTTGAAGCATTGTTATGTAAAGTATACTATGATTTATATTTGTTGAAGGCAATTACAATGCGTATATCGTATAAAATACCCTTGGGAAATGTATGAATCCAATTCTCCCTACATCTATGGGTAAATAGCAGGACAGACTGAGCTCTTTAAACATGGCTAGGTAACCAGTTTAGGAGAAGGAAAACTGATTTCAAACCTTTTTAAAAATTGACCTTGTGTCGCATCCTGCTCGTGCAAAGAGGTTGGTAGATATATACATGAAAGAATTATAACGAAACCCTACAGACTAAGATTTACAAAGAAATACTAAATATTGGGTGGGATTGGGAAACCTACGGAATTGGGCTAACCAACTGGCGACAAGAATTCTAACAAAAATAACCGGCCACAGATCCCTGTGCTACTCATACGCTGAGTTGGCGAGGGCCAGTATCGAACCAAGAACCTTGAGATTCCTAGCCGAACACTCTACCGACTGAGCTAAACCGGCCACATACCCAGACACAACCAAAGTAAACTAGGTCGGAACGACCAGACTGAAATAGGAATAAACAGCCACATTGAAATGAAAATAAACGGTCACGTTAAAATAGGCACAAAGGACTACATTTCAATAGACAGACATGACCACATTGAAAGAGATAGATGACACGACCAAATTAAGAAAAGTCAACATGACCACATCGACATATACAGCCAATGTCACATTAAAATAGACGGTTATGACCACGTTGAAATAGACAGACAAACCACAGTGAAATAAAAACACAAACAAAACAAAACACACTGTGATTCAAAAATATCAACCAGACTGGAGTATATTATAAAACGTTATTGCTCTTCCTGATCTGATTAGTCAATTTGTTCCAGAAATATATTATTCTATTAGTAAAAATATCCAGTCGGTTTATTGGCTTAGTTTTTGAAATTTACATTGACATTAAGGTTCCAGTTCGAGGAGATATATGAAAAAAGTGTCTACTATAATTTGTTGTTCCATTCATCATTCCGAAAGTTTCAATTATATCACCTCTTATTCTTCTATCAAGTAATGCAGTTAATCCTAAATTCTTTAATCTCCCTCCCTGTAACTGTAATCTTTTACTCTTTTTGTTATTTTTGTCACTCTTCTTTGTATATCCTTCAATTTTATTACTATACTTCAACTTCCATTCACCGGATGTAAGAATCAGGTAACTTTCAAGATTTAAAAAAAATCCATCCTTTGTTTTGCCATCACACACATGCACACATGAGGTTTTATTATCAGAAATTTGGCCTCGTTAGGTTCAATGAATGAAGACTCTTCTATTTTTTCTTCCTTTTTAGGATTTTACGCCATGTCAAACTTTGGATTATTTTATGCAGGACACGTTTTGTTCTATTTATTCTTGATGGGTATTGATAATTCTTTTTTTAATTCAATTTTTTTGGTACCACCAATTTTCCCTTTGAAATTTACCACTCTCCTATATCTAACACAATGAAACTTGCATAAAGATTAATATCTTGAAAATTCTTTTTCCATTCGAAAGAAGAAACATTAAACAAACTCCTGATGGTTTTAAAAAATCCGCTTACGGAAATAATGAATATCATAAACGAAAAACAATGTTTACATTTTTGTACTGTTAAATCAATTGAAATTTAACGGTGCCAAAAACAAGTTATGACTAGGGGCTTTTTTAAAAATTCTATGAAAACTCAATTAAAGGTCCGATTTTCACGAAACTTTCCAGAATTGCTTAAGTTTGGATGAAAATATGTCTGAAATTGTATTTCCCTAAAATATATTAGAGGAAATATTTTTTTACGAGGTATACTCCACATATTCTATTTTATGAAATATGAAAAAATGAACCAACAAAAAACGATTTTTACTTCTTTTCTATAACGATAAGCGTCTGAATAATTACATCAGAAGATTTTTATAAGTTTCAATACCAAAGCTTTTTAGTAAAATAACCATGAATATAGAATTCAGCTAAAAATATCAATAAAGAAACTGATCGTAGCGTAAAAAAAACGGATTGTTTTACTTATTTTTCAAGATAACGGTGAGTAATTTTCCCCCAATCAGATAATGGGATCTTTGAACTAACTGTAACTTTGTAACAACTCTTTATGCTTGTTACTTCTTTTTATGAGATTTTAAAATATTTACGTTTATTCCTTCATTATGGCCTAAACTTATCACGTGACATATGTTGGTGGTACTTAAAATTTTGTTAAGTCATATTCTTCTGTTTAACCTATAGAAGTGATCCTCACAGGTAGTACCACTCCGGGTCAGGGTGGAGCAGGGAGTAATGTTGATGATGGGGTCCTCCACAATCCCCAGATCTCTAGAATTGGAACTTCACCATCAGATGCAATTTGATGTCATACACAGGACATTAGGACACTCAGACACCGCCTTCTAGCAGATATATGATATAAAGTGTTTGGGGTTTGCTATAAGGTCAATAAGGTTTGGACAATCATCTAGGTGCTCGAGCTTGACGTGACCAGCTGATTTATCGGAGAGGGCCTCTCCGACTGCCCGTGTCGCCTAAGTAAGTGTCAAAGTGGAGTTTTGCAATTTATGGACTACTCAGCCACGAGGATTACATCCTTAAATATTATGGGTCGCTACCCATGACCAACAGGTGGCCCCATTAGGAGGGAGGGCTTACCCCTCTACAGAAGTGCAGTCGGCGTATTCTACAGCCCTAATCGACAGGGTAGGAGGACTATTTTCTTGAGTTTCAGAAATTAAGATTTTATGGTTAGATTAAAATCAACAACAGGAAATGACTAATTATTTTTATATTTTTTTACATTCTTAAATGTATATTCAATTTTTTTATAAACACATTTTTCTCTTTAAAAAATATTTTAATAAAAAAAATGTGTGTTTGGTTTGTTAATAAACATGAACTATCTTTTAAAAAATCTTACAGTGAAATTCTAAAGTAGAAAATTGTCTCTTTTTAACAAACAACCGGAAATTGACGATCAAAAGCAAAACCAGTTCGTTTGAAAAATGCTCACAGCCGGGGTGCTTATTGGTGACTTGATCCGATTAGTTTTCATTCGCAACCATTTCGTGAGACACGCTGCTGCGAAATATCAGGTCTACTGAAAGTCTGTTATTATAATCAAATGTAGGATATTCAAGTGAGAAAGTCTACACTGTTAGTAAACAATGCAAATAATTACGTCTTCTGCTGCTCTGACTGAATAATCCTTCAGCAGAAGACCACGGGCGTCTTAGACAAAGCAATGTATGTTTTTCCCTTTGGAGGAAGAAACCGAACAAAGACAATTTTAATAGGAACAACATCTGTTAACGAAGGTTATTCACATTGGCAATATCATATTAACTATTCCAGAACTTATCACAAGAGCAACACTAATTTCAGAGGATTCTTCACCAATGAAATAACATTGACACAAAACACAGAACAACTTAAGTGAACAACAATAATTTCAGAGGACTCTTCACCAATGAAATAACATTGATACAAAACAACTTAGGTGAACAACAAAAACTTTTATTTCTCTGAATTTTTTAGATTAGGCTTGATAATTTGTATTATATATATTTAAGGACCTACATGTGTCAGACACTATCTACCTAGTTTCACCCGCCGTGTTTTCGGTTGAAAGTTAGGTAGATAGTGTTTGATTAATGTAGGTCTTTATAATTATGCTTACTTAGCGTATTGAGCACTTTTTACATATCTAATTTCGAAAACTACTCCGTTGTTTTTTTGTTGTTTTTTTTTTTTGGGGGGGATCGGTTCGAAGTTCCATGAAGGATCCTGATTACGTTATGAATGCCCCCGGATTTCGATAAGAAACATATGAAGAAGGCCGGGGACACATCGACTGAAACATTGTGTATATAGTAATAAAGATGAGGACAGCAGTTCAAAAAAATCTAAATAATACAAATCGCTGATAATCATGTAGGTATTTACCCAACCCATTTGCTACGGGTACGATTTGACATAAGGTCGCATTTATTGGGGCATCCAGCGAGGATTGAACTCGCTATTCAGTAGTAATAGTTCTGTGAGACTAGCTTACATCACGGTGGGACGCAACTTTTTACCTAACCCGTTTGGCACGGTTGGGATGTGACACAACGTCGCAAGTATAGGGCATCCACCGAGGATCGAACTTGCTATTCAGTTGTAATAGATCTGTAAGTCTAGCTTGCTAACAAATATACCATGTTGGTACGCCCTATCTTCTAATGATGTAAGTGCCATTCCCGCTGATGCTTAGAGTACTTAGAGGACTGTATTCCATGCCGAGGAGTAAGATACTAAAGATATGGAGAGTTAGAATACCAATTAATTGCCTTTTTGGTCTCCTCTTATTCATTGTAGTTGTTAGGGTCCGATCTATTGTTCAAATAGATCGGATGAAATAGAAGTTATAGCAGAAAAGTTCCAGAATTGGTGTCACAAAAAAAAATGTATTTCAACTACAAACTACGAGTTAACCACTTCAAAATCATCCCCCTGGAATCTAATGCACTTTCCCCATTATTCTTTGCCACGCTTGCGTGTACTCATGAAAGGATTTTATCTGGGATAAAGCGAGAATTCTTCCAAACTGAAGCCGTGCCAGTGCTACTGAATGGCTGCCCGACATGGGGAAAATGAAAACTGTACAAGGATGCTGGATGCCCCCCGCCCCCCCCCCCAAAAAAAGAGCAGCTATACGACTATCAACCTCTTATCACACAAACCATTCGGATAAGACGAAAAATATATAGTTGAAGAAGCAAGGACAAGAGTAGGATTAGCTCAGTCGGTAGAGCATCAGCCTTGTAACCTCAAGGTTCCGGATTCAATACCGGCCGTCGTTAACTTAGCGCATAAGTAGCACAGGGATATGTGTGGTAAAATGAGAAGCTGATAGTAGGTAAGGTGCTTTCCTCAGACGCAAAAACAATGCCCTTGGTCTAGCGCTACTGAAAAGAGGATAGACTCACTGGCTGATGCCCACATTAGGCCACGCCACCGACTTTACTTATTATTATTATTATTATTATTATTATTATTACCTAGAGAAGCTACCTTATGTACAAGCAAGGCTTATCACATGGTGTTATACTTTCTCGGTTACGCTAGTAGAAAATTACTAGTGACTTCTATTTTCACTTAGTTCCTCATGCTTCTGTCCTTGTGCCATGCTAAGCTAGGCTTAATAAATGACTATCTTCTGTATGAACAGCTGTCCTATTGCCATGACAGCCATCTTGTTTTCGATAGCAGCCATTTGCAATATGCTTGTTTAAAACATGTTTTGTACGAGGAATTATATCCATCAGCACAATATCTAATTCCCAACAGCAAAACATCTGGAAACAAGAACATAAAACCAATTAATCGACGACTTTACAGAGTAGCGGAATAAAACAGCTCTAATAAAAACTCTTAGCACAATGGATTTAGTTTAGCTTACGAGTTTTGTCAGCCATTGTTGAATACTGTGAAAAAACAGCATTCGTCCCAAATAGACTGGCCTTCAGATGAGAGCTTCACAAGTTTTTTTTCTATACATTCTGACTCATAATTTCTTTTCGTGGTTACACGTGGTCGTTCGTGTAATGTTTCCGTGGCGTAGTACGTAACGTGCTGGACTGTGACATCGTACAAGGGACACCTGAAGAAGCTTGGAGTTTGCCGTAGAGCAAAAGATTTTATCACATTGTACTGTGGTGAGTTCGATACTCACTGGATTAACTCCAAAAACCAGCGTACATTTGTGTAACTTGTAAAACTGTAGATACATATATTTAAGCTGTTTGCATTTCACATAGCACTAATACTGTTGAGAAAGGCATGAGTCCAACTATTCTCCCTCCAACTATGGTAAATAGTACGGCAGATGGACTGTTTAACCTTTTTTAGGTAACCAGTCTAGGATACGGAAAACTCTGAATTCAAACCTGTTAAACTTCCCTTAAGTAATTGCACGTGTGGAGGTGTTAGTATATATATATATATATATATATATATATATATATATATACTAATTATTTTTATTTTTATGTCATTCTGTTTCAGTAGACTCTAATTCTTTATTATAATTCTAATTCTTGTCTTATTTTAATTTAATTATATTATTTTTTTACAAGATTTTATTAATCTTAATCATTATGCTTTATTCCTTTACCTTATTATCATTACCATTATTACTGTTAATTTTTTAAATTATTATTATTATTATTATTATTTTATTTTTATTTTTATCTTTATTTGATTTTAATTGTTTAATTTTTAATTTTCATCTAATTTTTATATTATTGTTTATTTCTATATCATTTTGTTATCTGTATCTTTCTCTTTCTTCTTCTCTTCATCTTTCCTTTTTTTAATTTTTTTAATTTTGTTAAGTTTTTGGTTTTTTTAATTGTTTTAATTTTTTTTAAATAATTTTTTTAAAATATTTTTTTTAATATTTTTGGCCTTGAATTTCTGCTCATTTTGTATATACACTCTTACAACTATTTCTCCAAGTATTATGCCCCAAGCTAAGCCACACCTCATCCAAAACATAGACCTCCCTGCCTCATCCAAAGAAAATAACCCCACCCATTCCAAAATACGACACCAACCCTCCCTCCCCTAAATTGATAGATATAAAAGGGATGTTACTTTGGGAAATTCTCAGTAAGAGTCATGTTCTTGTGATTACCTGAAGATGCCGTATTAATACGGTTGAAATAAATTATTGTAATGAAGCAAGTTTAGAGTTTTTCTTCATTTACTAAATATCTTGCTCTGTCCTTCTACTCACTGGTATTAGGTACATTGAGCTCTCCTTATGGTCTACCTGCATCAGCTTGGTTAAACCACACATGGAAAGACCCTAACTACGAAAAAAACTATATATATATATATATATATATATATATATATATATATATATTTGTGTGTGTGTGTGTGTGTGTGTGTGTGAGTGTGAGTGCATGTTTTGTTGAACTCGAAAGACATTTCTTGTCTGACAAGTTTCTTTTCTATCCTTTCCAATTATCTGATCATCTTTTTTATATCAGGCTAGAATTGGTGAATGAATCCACCAAAGGTTCTTACACTCCTACTTTCTGCACTACTTAGTGCCAACATCAGGTGTGAAGTGGTGAGATGTTTCCGTGGTTTTTCTTAAACACACAGTAGCAATATGAATTCTAAAAAATGTGTTTAAAAGGAAAAGTTGAATTTACAAAATAACTGAGTAGAATGAATCAAGCAAAACCTCTTCAGCATAAAATGACCCAAAGGGTTGACATGCCGTAAAAACAAACCAACCAAAGAACGCGCCAAAAATATGCACATAAGTAGAGATTAACTTTGAAATAATAATTCAAAATTCTAGTTTCCTTATATTTTCCACGAATAAAAAAGTAAAAGAATTGGGTTAAATCGAACTTAACGGACCTAAATTCCACCATCGTATGTCACCCCATCGAAAGAAAAAAAATATACCAAAAATCAGGGAATAAACCGAATTTAATGAAATTTTCAGTGTTGATATATTAATCAATAAAAAATATAATGCATTAGTTATTTTATTTTAAAACGTTATATTTTTCAGGTCAGTTAACTTTGAACTTGCATTCCAAGATTTGAACTTGTCTCACCATGTCCATTTCCTACGACGGTAACCATTGCACCACGTGCCTCCTTGGTATTTGTTTTTGTGTGAACCCCCAGTAATGTTACATGGACCCTGGTTGAGAACCACTGCTCTAAACAAATGTAGTTTTTTTGATTTCAGAAACATCTTAGTCAAACAAACAATCCAAAATTTAGATTGGGTTCATACTGGATATATTTCAAATATATCCAACTAGGAATGAACTCTATTTACCATATTGAAGGGACGCACACTACCTTTAACGGATCAACAACATCCGCAAATCAAACACAAGTGGGACGCATGCGTATACCACAAACACAACACGGTTGAGCTGACATGAATCTACACTAACGACATTTCGCTATGAAATATGGACACTTGTCAAGAACTTGCTAGACCCAAGTGTGATGAATATCTTTTTTGCTTACTGGGTTTTTATTTATCACTCTATAAGATTTGGTGGGAAAGGGCGATATTATGACTTTCAACTGTCCATTTACGTATCAAGGTAAATACGATGTAAGGTAGGTTATTCAATCCAGAAATGGAATTAATATTAGCAAGGTAACTTGGAATCATGAGGGGTAACGTAATTTCCTATATATATATATATATATATATATGGTTTGGAGGTTGATTTTGAGGGCTATCACAAAACAGGTGTAAAGAAAAAATAATAAGTTAACAATGGTGTTGTTTGTTAACCTGTAATTTATTCTTGATATTTCGAGATAAAATCTCTTTTTTAGAAGAACACTGGAACTGAAGTAGTTGTCGTCTTGTTTACACCTGCATTGTGATAGCCTTCAAAATCAACCTCCAAACCAATATATACACAATGCCTCAAGCAAATTATAAAACTTTATATATATATATAATTATATATATATATATATATATGTGTGTGTGTGTGTGTGTGTGAGGGGGATTTGGTTGGATTTTACGGCGTTCCAAGCCTTGTTGGGTTATTTTGTACCAAAGATGTTTTGTTTTATTTATTCTACCCACAAGTAGACGATTTTGTTTAAAAACTCAATTTTTTAAATACAGTTTTCAAACACATTTTATTTAACCCATACATTGGATCCTCACAGGTACTACCAAACATGGTCAAAGTTGACCTGAAAATAATGGTGCTGAAGGCGTACTCCACAATCCCCAGAGCACCAAAATTGGAACTTCACCCTTAGATGCAGTTTAACGTCATACCCAGGACATTAAGAACCATGTCTCCGCCTTCTAGCACATATATGATAAAAATGGTTATGGGTTTTCTACAAGGGCAATATTGTTAGGACAATCATATAAGTACTAGGGCTTGACTTGGTCAACCAATTGATCGGAGGGCGCCTCTCCGATCGCCCGTCCCGCCTAAGTAAGAGCAAAAGTAGAGTGTTGCGTGTCATTATCTGCTCAGCCACAAGGATTCCGTACTTAAGCATAACAGATCACCACCCACGGCCAACAGGCGGCTCTATTAGGGGGATTTTACCCCTCTGCAGAAGTGCAGTATTCTACAGCCTCAGAAGACATCGTACACACATCCACACACACACGCGCACATATATATGAAAGTAAGATCAGGAAATTAATCCGACAGTATGTGGAGAAAATTTAGAAACAAACACGGGATGTTATGATGGATGGAAATTTATAGTCGATACTAATTCAAGTGATGTTCCTTCAGTTTCCTTACCTATTCATGAGGTTTCGGATACTGGGTTAGGGATGCAGCAACATATTCCTAATGTTCCAGTTAAATGAACTGTCATACAGGAGGAAGAATCTGTTATGCACAAACAGAAAACGATTTCAAGAGACTTTAATAAAAATCAATTAAAAATAAACAGGAAGAAAACACTAAATACAAGAACCTGTAACAGAAGTGACTTCAGAGTCCTGAAGAAGATTTCTATTGGAAACTGAATAGCTTGAGTATCGACTATAAATTTCCACCCATCATATCATCCCCTGTTTGTTTCTAAATTTTCTCTCTCTCTCTCTCTCTATATATATATATATATATATATATATATATATATATATGTGTGTGTGTGTGTGTGTGTGTGTGTGCCTGTCTAAATAAAAAATATATCAGTGGTCTGAAGAAGCTCGTGAGCATACTCACGAGTGGAAATGGTCCATAACCACGATACCCATGGTATTTAAGGCCTTTTATTCTTATATATATATATATATATATATATATATATATATATATATATATTATAGTTCCCCAATACATATATATGCATAAAAAAATTTAAAAAGTAAAAAAATAAATAGACACACACTCACATACACATATATCTTAACCAATCCTTACAATCCAATATATACTAGACTAACACATGCAGTACCATTACGATTCTGATACACTCCCTATCCAGAGAGAAGAAAATCCACTATCCACCCAAACACCCCTCCCCCTACTGACAACCTCCTGTTTCACCATTTTGAGAATGTCCATCACTGAAGCAAGAACTATATCCAAGTCCCGACCGAAACGTTACATCGTCTATAATAAACATCCAGTTTCCATAACATCCCGTGTCTGTCTACCTTTCTCCCCATACTGTTGGATTAACCTCCTCACATTTCTCCCATATATATATAAGTACAAAGAGGAAATCAATCCGATAGTATGTGGCTAAAAGTAGACAAACACAGGATATTACCTATAATACACATCCATCCAGTACAATATCCCGTGTTTGTCTACTTTTCTCCATAGATATATATATATATATATATATATATATTATCAGTGTATATGGTTGACACTATTATACTTGAAAACGTACAGTGTTATTAGAAGAGTGCTCAATATCTGTGTTAGAGCGTTGATAGATGAATGAATGAACAAATAAACGGATTAGCTTTTCTTTATTTACATGGGAACAATATTTACAACCAATGGTTTCCTGCTAACGCATTCGTCAGGTAAACGAAATAGTTAAAAAAACAAACTATTTCGTTTACCTGACGAATGTGTTAGCAGGAAACCATGGGTTGTAAATATTGTTCCCATGTAAATAAATAAAAGCTAAACCTTTTATTTGTTCATTCATTCATCTCTCTCTCATATATATATATATATATATATATATATATATATATGTATGTATGTGTGTGTGTGTGTGTGTGTGTGTGTGTGTGTACAGGATTTTTAAAACTCGTTTTCAAAGCAGGCAGAATCTTCCCATCTAAAAGATGAGCCTAAAACTTTCCTCGTACATTCATCACGCTAATCTCAATGTAAGAATCATCACTGACCCTTGACTACAGAAGAAATCTAACGACTACTGTGTATCTTGCAACAGTGTTCCATCTTCGAGTCCAGGTAAAAGAATAAAGTTGAATGCAAGCTAACATTAGATCAAGCTGTAACATAATATATTTCATATCTTGATGCGATTTTTTCCGTGATAAGCTATCTTATTTGATGCATTATCAGACCATATCATCTCATCAGGGGATATTTTTTATCATCCTGACTTAGATAAAATAAGCTGACTATTCATTGCAGAGAGGTAAAACCTCCCGAAAAATTAGTTTACTGGGTATGGCACCATTCTGCATGTGATGAGGAGTTCAAATACTGGACGAGGCTGTTTGCACTTTTTATAGAGCTAATCACACCGGGAAAGATATACATCCAACTATTCTCCCTTCAGCTACGGATAAAATATTATTACAAACTGAGCTCTTTAACCTTGGTAAGTGTTGTAACCTATCATGGTTACTAAATGAGAAATAACCAAACGATCTGGGAAATGAAATGAAATCTTTATAAAATTAACAAAATACAATACTCGCCAGCGGCGTGAAGAATGGTAAACCACTGCTAGTGGTATCAAACTCCTCAGTCAGCATAATACATCCGTATTTATGAGAATTGGGACATGCCCATTATTGTTCATGGGTAGGGTATATAACAGTATGGAATCCAGTCTAGGAGAAGAAAAACTGAATTCAAACCTGCTGAATTCCGTCTAAAAATATTGATCTTGCGTTGCTTCCAGCTCGTGCTGAAAGGTTGTGTAAACATATTCTCTTAATAATGGAGATATTTCTGTCTGTAACTGAAATTATATTTCTACTCATGTCACAATTCTCTTAGTTATTTGCGTAACAGTCTCAATGATTTAAATTTTATTAAAAAAGTTTTTGGAAATTGTTTTGCATTCTTGTTACTGTTGACTGTATCTACATAACAATAACATGCAATTGTATTTATATATCCAACAAAATAACGGTTTACAGTGTGAATGGGAAGGCTAATTTGCATATTGAAATGAAAACTTTGATTTTAATAAATATGTGCTTAGTATTATTGATTGTGGCGGTAGAATCTCCATAGAGGACTGTACAGGTCAGAAGTCACCCTGATACAACATCATGAAGCTAAGAGGTCCATAAGAAAGCAACGGCAACAAAGCATCGGAACATCATCATCTACAGGGACAACCTACAAATGCAATATCTGTGGTCGAGAATGTTTCTCAAACATAGGACTTCATAGTCACAGGAGGCGCTGCAACTTTAGGGGCACACAAAAACTTATAGTCTTTCGAGACTGAATTGCCAATGAATGATGATTATTGATTTCTAATTTTTTTTTATCTTAATGAATAAAACAAAACTTTCGGTGGTAAATTTTAAAAGAAATCCATTAAAAAGAAGAAATAACTGTAATTTTATTTTTAACTTATTTTAACTAAATAGATAAATTAGGAAAATTTAACAGAGAAAGACGGGAGTGATGGAAAAGTAAGTTTCATTTGTTCTATTTTTCGATTATATCACCCTCTGTCTCAAATCTTTTTATCTGCATTCTTATTTAGTTTCATTAGCATTTCTATTTTAATATAATATTTATTACATTAATACTTGCACTGGGAGGGTGCATATATTTTCTAGTATCAATAACATCAAAAGAGTAGACAACACAATTATCAAACAAAACAAAATCAGTTCATCTTTTAATCATAGAAAACATTTCAACACAAAGCAGAACGCGTTTCAGTAGTTTTTTACCTTATATGTTAGGTTCAGTGTTAAGGTTTGAGTTGGATATGTTTCTGTTAAATTAAAAGTATTCCAGATTGTACAAATAATGTGTAATCTAATATGTTAGTACCGGTTTAGCTCAGTCGGTAGATCGTTCGCTTCGGAACCACAAGATTCCAGGTTCGATACCTGCCCTCGCCAACTCAGTGCATGAGTAGCAGAGCTTCTGTGCGATAAAGTAGGGAGCTGATGATAGGTGTGGCGCTGAACCCCAAACGCAAAAAATAATCTCCCTGGTCTAGCGCTAGCAAAAAGGGGATAGACTCCCTCGCTATCCGGCTGATACCGACAATAGGCCACCCTCCGACTTTACTTTTTTTAATACAATTTTGTATATTTCATTTCGTACTCCTGAAGAGGGACCAATTCTAAAAGAGTACCATCACTTATTCTGCGGCTCATAGTGCTCATCTTTCTCTGAGTAATACAATATTCATGCTAATACCTTCCTTAGTTGTTTTCAGTGTCGTGGAATATCAGTTCCATAGTGAATCCGGGTATAGAATCGTTATTAATGATATTTTCGGGCCAATGCCTTATTCAGTGGAGTGGAGTATCTGCTCTTTGGTGGATTCGAGTATAAAATACGCTATGTCAAACTTTAGGAGATTTTAACAACGAAGGCAAATACAACAAACATTGGATATTTTCTTTATTAAAGAGAAGAGGAAAGTAACTGCAGTGAAAGAAGATTCAACTATGCCCAAGAGACAAAGAAGGGAAAAAAGACAGGACAATCACCCAGTCATTTTATGGAGGAGGAGAGGGCTTCCCTACAAGGCATTAACCCTTCCTCCTTCCCACCGTCTACAGACGACATCCCATCGCAGTCAAAAAGGTATGTAAAAATAATAAAGAATTAGGTCTAATATTACTTATGCTTTTCTTTTTGTGTATCTACATTTGTGTGTGTTATCTGTGGTTTAAATACACGTCTTTCCATATTATATATAGCTATAGGCATGTAGGAAGCGTGTGGTGTAATGGTTAAAGTCATGGAAAATGGACTCGTCGCCCCGAGTTCAAATCCTGGACGTGGTAATTGCATTTCACTAACGCTAATACACTTGAGAAAGGTATGAATCCTACTCTCCCACCAGCTATGGGTAAACAGCAAGGCAGGCTGGATTCTTTAACCATGGCTAGGTAACCATTCTCGTGCGGAGGAGTTGGTGTGTGTGTGTGAGTGTGTGTGTGTGTATATATATATATATGTATATATATATATATATATATATGCACGTAAATAAGCATTCATCTGATGGTCAAGAATGCATTAATCCACTGTTCAGTCGGTAGAGTGTCTGGCTGGGAACCAAAAGGTTCCTGGTTCAATACCGGTTCTCGCCAATTCAGCGCATGAGTAGCATAAGGATATGTGCGGTAAAGTGAGGAGCTAATGATAGGTATGACGCTCCGTCTCAGACGCTAAAAAACATTATACTTGGTCTAGTGGTAGTGAAAAGGGGACAGACTCCCTCACTGTCTGGCTGATACCGACTTTAGACCACCTTGACGACTTTACTTACACTATTTCTTATGTAAAATATTGTTTCAGTTTTCGAACAAATCGGTTCTAGATCAATTTTAGAACGAATTATGTTCGAGAACCGAGGCTCCCCTGTACTCCTATGGATTGCCGAAGCTGAGACATCGAATAAGTGTCAGCTAATAAGAGAATAGTCCAAAGAATATGAAATTATTAAATCTTCTATTACACAAGTTTAGGAAATAATCAACCCGTCTTAGGGATTTGTAAGACACATTGTAAGATTTTAAACGTACTTTGCTGTATACATGGGTTGTTTTGATGCAAAAGTAACATTTTCATATTTTCAAATGCCGAGGAGAAATGTCAATTTATATTTAAATATTAAATTCTACCAATTTCGGCGCTATGTGTGAAGTAAATTATGTAATACATTCTTTACATTAAAACTTAAATACTTTTGCCAGGAGGGTGCATATTCTGCTAACAGATTTTGATAACATTTTCTCTCAAAAGACAATATTTTCAAAAGAGATGCACAGTTTCGCATGATAGAAAAGTATTATTTAATCAGGCGTAGGACAGATATTCTATCTATGCATATGTATTAATGATTTCGACTATAAATTAACTACTCATTGATAAACTTACACAATTCCTGAAAGTATTGTCTTGTAAACAGACACGTAGTTTCGGTTAAGAAGACAGATTCCGAATCTCCATTATAATAAGACATTTGGGCTAATACCTTCTTCAGTTGTTTTTAGTTCTATAGTGGATTCGGGTATAGATTTTTTTGCGTTATTTATGCAATATTTAGGCCAATACCGTATTCAGAGGTTTTCAGTGGAGTGAAGTATTTATTATTTGATGGATTCGGGTAGAATATCCCTATGGAATGCCGAGTTTGTTTTTTTGTTTATTCGTTTTACGGCATATCAGCCATGTTGAGTCATGTAATGCCGGTAAAGTTTTGAAAGATTTGTTGGGATAGTTTCGAACTCAGTTTCTTTGTAAACAAATTTTCTATTTAAATCCATAGATGGGACCCTAACAGGTACTACCATTTCGAGTCAGAGTGGACCTGTGAACAAGGGATTCCCAAACCTCCAGAACTGGAACCTCACCATCTGATAGAGTTTAACGTAATACTCAGGACAATTAGACTCTCAGTCACCGCTTCCTAGCACCCATATGATAAAAAGGGTTGGGGGTTGCCATAAGGACAATAGGGTCGGAGCAATTACATGGGTGGTAGGGTTTGACTTGGAATGCCAAAGTGAGACTTCGATTAAGTAACAGCAAATATGGGATTAGTCCAAAGAATATAGAATTGTTAACTCTTCTGTTACACAAATTTAAGAAATAATCAACCCGTCTTTAATTCATCAGATCAAAACTTCTGATAAAAATGAGGCCTCACTAACTAAAAATTAAATTGAAATTGAAATAGATCACCAAGTAGGACTGGGTCTGTTCTAGTAGTGACCAGGTTTGAATTCAGAGTTTCTCTTCTCCTAGACTGGTTACCTAACCAAGGTTAAAGAGCCCAGTCTTCCCTACTATTTATCCATAGCTGGAGGGAGAATAGTTGGATTCATACCTTTCCCAAGTGTATTACCGTTATGTGAACTAGGGCTTCGTCCAGGAATTGAACTCTGGTCGACGAGTCTATTTCCTGCGACTCGAACCAGAACACCACCGCGCTTCCAAGTAAACTATTTTTCTTTTTTCTTGTTTTGAATGAAACTCTTTCCTGTACAGCTGATTTTCTTAATTACTTCTGGAAAAAATGAAATAAACAAAAAATCGTATATATATATATATATATATATATATATATATAGACACGCTTTTTTGTTTATATATATATATAAAGAAAAGAAAAAATGGACCACAAAGAAAACTTTGAAGTTGATATCACTTAAATAATACTTGCTTCAGTGATCTTGAGAAGAATCACGTGACACAAACAATAGATTGCACGCCTAAGTGCTGCATTCATATTTTATTATTAATATTTCTTTGCATGTTTCACCGATGTAAAACCGTTGAAAGTTTTTGAAGTTATAATCTAATCACGAGTCTATCGTGTCTTTGTGTTACCTTAACTAATACAAACACGAGAGAAGTTTAGTGGATCATGTAGCTGTTTACTTACCGTTAATTAGGTAGGTATGTACCTAACCAGTGCATCACGAGTAGGATGTAACCCAAGGTCGGAAGTATGGGGGCATCCAGTTTGGATCAAACTCACTATTCATTAGTAATAGAATTGCGAGACTAGCTTGTTAACCATTACACCATGATGGGACAACTACCTCATGAGTTTACAGTGACGACAGTTATTCTGTGTTAGATCAGTTGTCATGGGGGAAAATGCTTTCGGCTAGAAACCACAAGGTTCCTAGTTCGATACCGATCTTCGCCAACTCAGCGTATGAGTAGCACAGGGATCTGCGCGGTAAAGTAAGGAGCTGATGGTAGGTGTTGCGCTCCACCTCAGATGCTAAAACAATCTCCTTGGTCTAGCGCTATTGAAAAGGGGATAGACTCCCTCGCTGACTGGCTGATACCGACTTTAGGCCGCCCCGACGATTTTACTTTACTTTATTAGATCTGCAAGACTAGCTTGTTAACCATTACACACTATGGGACATCTACCGCGAATTAGTTTACGAACATAATTCTTTTGATTTTCTTACCACCTTACATGTCCGATTATTGTGGGAAGCCACGTACAAACCGAAGCTCATGTGTTGTCTGGGGAAAAACTGCGTGTTTCTCTTTTGGGGTGCCTCTGGCACCAGAAAAAACTTAGGCCCGGCCCTTTAATATGAAGAGTCAGGTGTGGACTCTGGGGGCGACTCCTTGTGATCATAAAAGTTATTTGTCCAGCGGCCGTGATAATTCTCTGTTAGTTCAGTTATCATGTGGAAAAATCTGTCCATTTGAATTGAAAATCTTTTAATCTTCAAGACCCAAGAATTTCTAAGTTTTAATCTCTTTTACATTCAACTAAAGTTGCTTTGATGTTCACAAACATCAAAACAATATACACACCGAAATCAGTCGATTTTTCTTTGAGATTTATCTATAAGTTTAAATTCCTTATATGGGTATGTGCTTATGTGTGCGAATGTGTTTGTATAAGTGTGAATTAGTTCTATTTGTTTGTGTGTTAATGTGTTGTTTGTTTGTTAATTATACTAGCAAATATATGCACCCTCCGGGTGCAAGTATTTAAGTTTTACTCTAATAAAATATTAGATTAAATCAGAAAAGCTAATGAAAGTAAATAAGAATGCAATAAAAAAGATTTGAACGGAGGGTATAATCGGAAATAGAACAACTGAAACTTACTCTTTCATCACTTCCGTTTTTCAATGCTAATTTTTCCTAATTTAACTATTTAGTTAAAATAGGAAGTAAAGAATAAAATTACAGTTATTTATTCTTGTTAATGAATTTCTTTTAGGATTTATTGAAGAGATTTTTTACTCATATTCATTAAGTTAAAACCAAATAATTAGAAATCAATAATACCAAGCACATTTTTATTAAAATCAGTTTTTTAATATCAATATGCAAATTAGCTTTACGTTTACTCTGAAAACTGGTATTTTGTTGTATATATAAATACAATTGCATGTTATTAGGTAAGGCCAACAGTATTAATAATGTCAAACAGTTTTATTATCAATTAAGGTTTAAATAGAAATCGAATCATGGAGAATGTGACGTAAATAACAAAGGGAATTGTGACTTGAGTAGTAATATAGTTTCGGTTACAGACAGAAAAACACACAATCTCCATTATAATAAGATATTTACCGACCCCTCGGCACGAGCAGGATGTGACACAAGGTCAATTTCTTAAGCGGGGTTTAACAGGTTTGAATTCAGAGTTTTCCTTCTCCTAGATCGGTTGCCTAACCAAGGTTAAAGAGCCTAATCTGCCCTACTATTTACACAGCTGGAGGGAGAGAAGAATTCATACCTTTCCCAATTGTATTAGCGCTAAGTGAAATGCAATTACCACGTCCAGGATTTGAACTCGGGGTGACGAGTCCATTTTCATATGACTTTAACCATTACACCACGCGCTTCCTATATATATATATATATATATATAATATATAATATATATATAAATATAATATATATATGGGAATTTGTGCGTGTGTGAGTGAGTGTATATGGGTATTTGTCTCTCATCCCACTTATGAGGCCATGACACAAGGACATTTTATGGGGGCCTACCCACAAGCCGAAGCTCATGGGTGGTAAGCACAAAAATTGCGTCGATCCCGTCGGCATTCCCCCTCAAGGGGGCGCCTCAGGCGCTGGGCAATAAACCCACCCCTTCCCCTTTAAATCGAGGGGGCATTTATTGCCTGGGGGGGATAGACTCCTGGGATCGACGCTATCAATTTAACACGACCAGTCCAGTGGCCGAAGCACACAGGACCTCCGCCCCGAGGGACGGGTTGGAAATGTCTGAGTGTGAGTGAGTGTATGTGTGTTGTTGTTCGGTGTTTGAGATTATATATTTACCCAACCCATTCATTACGGATAGGATGTGCAAGTATGGGACACCTTACGAGGACTGAACGCATTATCCAGTAGTAATGAATCTGCGATGCTAGCTTTCTAAACATCACTCTACGATGGGGAGCCTCGTTTTCGATTCGGTAAAAAAAGCTAACATTTTGAATGGTGAATTTCAAGGTTCATATTCTCCTGACCTTCCAACAGGTCAGATTAACAAAGTATTTTTAACGTTGGGTGGGGTGGGAGGCTGAGAGGCACACACTGTATCTCATACGGTGGACAGTGCAAAAATGTTTGGTCCCTTTGAGGGACACCTCAGGCACTGGGCAATAAACCCGGCCCTTACCCATTTTGGTGAAGAGGCAGATTCTGTCTGGGAGGACAACCCCTTTGAACCATGCAATATATTTTTACCTCACTCATCGGATCAGAAGATGAGGGTCTCTAATGTTTCATAATTGAGGGGTTGACTATCAATTATGTAATGTAGTGTAGTAAAAATTAAAATAATTGTCTAAGTCATAAAGTATTTAATGGTAGAATTATTTTAATACAAGCTAATCAAGTCAATGTTCTAACTGCTATTTGCAATTAAAAGGAAAATCATACAGTTTTTGCCATTTCATATTCATCTGTGAAAACTGTATTAAGTATCTGAAACTCACCGAACAAAAATTGGTACTTGTTTACTTTTCGGGCCCCAAAAGAAAATACAGCTGATGTCAGTTAAATGGGTTTTAACCCTTTTACATGCAAGTGACATTTTTTTAAAATCTGCCTGCAAAAGAGTTAAACGTTCTGGCAAAGGCAGCAGTTTGTTTTCTGATTCCATTGGCTTATTTATTAAAACTAGCAGGACCTGTGGATATAGCACAGTATGATAATTTAATTATTACAACGTTTGATATGTTTGCTTATGAACTATTGCGAAATAGTTCAATATGTAAAAAGATCTAACTTTCTCCCTTTTTTTATTTCTTTTCTTCTTTTCATCATGTTTGATTGAAACAGATTAGCATTTTCGCTTCCAAGCACTCACCCCTCTCTATCTTTCCCCATCTCTTATATTTTTTCTATGGAGCATGTCATTTTGCTTTCCTTTCTTTATAATAAAAATACAAGTAAGATAATTGACAGATTTTGTTGAACTGTTCTCTCACTGGACAGAGCCAACTGGAGAAAGTTAAAAAATCAGTTTTTGGCTGGGCGTTGAACGAAATGGAAGCAAAATGGCTGTCTCTTGTTGGAGGCCAAATTCTCCATGCATTTTTAAAATTTTTTTTTTTTTTTTTACTTGAGTTTTTTTTTTAATTTCATTTTTAACTTTTCATAAATGGCTCGTTCTTTTAAAGCTTGTTTAAACTAATGTATTAGCATTTTAAACTTTTTTAAAAATTCAAACGGAGATGTGATTAGGGAGTGCCCTGCAAAAATGGGTTAGGAACCCCGGTTATAGATGATATCCATTAACCACACATAACTGGTCGAAGTCTATAGAGAACGTTGCTTAAGACTTCGTACTGAATTCACCAAGAATACCTATCATGTCATGTTCGCCTTTCCTGGTTGATTTGTGATATGATAAGGGGTAATTGTCCGTACAGCTGTTGTTTTGTAGCATGCTGCTTTCAAGATTTGTTCAAGACAGAACAGAAGATAGTTCCCATCAAGCCTTTTCTCCAGACCTTTTGTTAAATTACAACTGTATGCAACTATATAGTTGTATTAACACAGCTACAACTTGGGAGAACTATCTTTTTACTTTCTTTTTAAATTTCGTCATATATGATATATAAATTATTATTTTCATATGAGTTTTACGAAACTGTTTCTCCAGCAAAGCTCTGGCGTTTCAAACACGTCACTTGCTTGCTTGCTGCGAGGTCGGATGTTTTAGGTTCGAATCAGGAGAGGAATTAGTTGTTTATATATCATTGTGTGATTTAGTGCAACCAAAGTAATATATAATATATATATATATATTTAAAAATAATTCAGCATTATACATCATTTGTCACACTTTTCCTTTTCATCTTATTTTTTATCACAACCCTCAGATCATTTTTTCATGATTTACGACCTTTTAAAAGGCCAGGAAAAAATACGAAAAGGCAAAAAATAGTCAATGATTATTGATCATCTCAATACTTCAAAGACCAGACAATTTAAAGATCATTACACGTGAGTTATGTTTAATCTCAAGGTGAACCTTTTTTAATGATTTTTTGGTAATCTTTTTAGGTTGTTTGGTTATGTTGTTTAATGCCATATCAACACTTGTGGGCTATCTAATTCCAAATCGTTTTTACTTTTGCATTATATATATATATATATATATATATATATATCTTATTATAATGGAGATTATGTGTTTGTTTGTCTGTAACCGAAACTATATCACTACTCAAGTCACTATCCATTTAGTTATTATACATCACATTCTCCATGAATCTTATTTATTTAGGCCTCAATTATTAATAAAATTGTTTTTCATTATTAATACTGCTAGCCATATCTACGAACCAATAACATGCAATTGTATTTATATTTACAACAAAAAGTGGTTTACTGTGTGAACGGGAAGGCTAATTTGCATATTGATATTTAAAATTTGATTTTAATAAATATGTGCTTGGTATTGTTGATTTCTAATGATTTGATTTTATCTTAATGAATATGAGCAAAAATCTCTGAGATAAATCTTAAAAGAAACCAATTAACAAAAAGAAATAACTGTAATTTTATTCTTTACTTTCTTATTTAACTAAATAGTTAAATTAGAAAAGTTTAGCAAGGAAAGACGGGGGTGGTGGAAGAGGAAGCTACAGTTGTTTTATTTTTCGATTATACCTCTCTCTGTTTCAAATCATTTTATCTGCATTCTTATTTAGTTTATTTAGACTTTTTAATTTAATATGATATTTTCTGACATTAATACTTGCACCCGGAGGGTGCATATATTTGCTAGTATATATTAATAAAGTCATCCACAGACACGTGTTTCGGCATATCATGCCTCTTCAGTGTGGCTAGACACAACTGCCCTTGGGTAGGGTCGAACTCAGACTGACCGCATGGTAGTCCGATATCTTATCCCCTCGCCCACTGACAATTGATGCGGGGACTGGTGTTTTTTTTTTAACTATTAAATACATAGGAATGTATTTTTCGGTCACTGAGAGATCATATTTCCGGAGAAATGATCATTATATTATATTATATTATATTATATTATATATATACCAACCCCTCCACACGAGCAGGATGTGATACAAAGATAATTTCTCAAGCGGAGTTTAGCAGGTTTGAATTCAGACTTTTCCTTCTCCTAGACTGGTTACGTAGCCATGGTTAAAGAGCCAATTCTGTCCTAATATCTACTCATAGTTTGAAGGGGGGTAGTTTGATACATACATTTCTTAAGGGTATTATTACTATGTCAAATACAAACAGTCTCGTCCAAGATTTGAACTAGTGTCGACAAGTCCATTTCCTTTACTCCCACCCCCTTTTCCCTTTTTTTTGGCATATATGATTTGTAAATGAATGTGTTGTTGGTAGAAATTTTTCATATAGGTAGAAAAAAAATTTCATCAACCTCATTTGTTTGAATAAACTGGTATATCTAATTTTTATTAATTTCATGTGTTTCAATAAACTTGTATAAATCAATTTTCATTAACCTCATGAGGTAGATTGGTAGAAAGATTATGTTAACTTCATGTGTATTAGTAAATTAGAAGAAATAACTTCACGTGTATAAATAAACTGGTGATTGACCCCCAGCCATCGCCTTATAGCACTTATGAAATAAAAAATATTAAGTGTTTGTCTTAATAGCAATCTGAAGAATACGATTCGGACTTTATAGGATATGGTCATAATTGTTTAATTCTTTTGTCGATACAAAATTATTACAGAGTCTTTGAAACAAACTGAGTTATATATTTACACAACTTCTCTGCCACGGGCAGGGTGCGACACAAGGTCAATTTTTTAAGCGCATTACAGCCGATTTGAATTTCATAGGATTTGGGGGCTCGAATCATACAGCGAATCTTTTGGAGCCCATACTAGGTCTACAAATAATTTTAATTCAAGGTTTATCTTCTCCTAGACTGGTTGCCACAGCAAGCATAAATAACCCAATTTGTTCAATAGACTCAATAGCTGTAGGGCGAATAGATTTATGCATTCCCTTCCCAATAATAGTCATCCACAGTCACCGTGTTTTGACGTTTCACGTCTCTTCAGTGGGGCTACACTTAGAGTACCTCTAGCAGGGAGCAAAACCTAACTAATTTTTCATCAGTCCGATTCCCTAATCCCTTAGCCATCAGCACCTACCGTCCAGAAGCAGAATTTTAACTGATAAATACATACATAGGTACATATGTTACGGTCACTTAAAGAGCCCATATCCGTAAATGACAGAGAGCCTTGTTTACGTGAAATACGGTGACCATCAGCTATATATATAAGTGCTTAATTGGAGTCGTACCTAATTTTGAAAATTAATTAATTAATAATGAATTAGGCGGGAATACCTATTAAATTTATGGCCATACATTTAATAGGTATTCCCGCCTAATTCATTATTAATTAATTAATTTTCAAAATTAGGTACGACTCCAATTAAGCACTTATTCTCACAAAAATTATCGGCAAAAAGCCATTCCAAAACAAACCGTGTTTACAATATATATATATATATTATATATTAGAGAGAGAGAGAGAGAGAGAGAGAGAGAGAGAGAGAAGAGAGAGAGAGAGAGAGAGAGAGAGAGAGAAAGAGAGAAAGAGAGAGAGAAGAGAGAGAGAGAAAGAGAGAGAGAAAGAGAGAGAGAGAGAGAGAGGGGGGGAAAGAGAGAGAGAGAGAGAGAAAAGAGAGGGAAAGAGAGAGATAGATCCTTACAGATATCAAAAGAGAGAATAGAACAGAATAGAGAGAGAATGAGGGCTACAGATAAAGAAAATGTGAACAGAGGGGAGGAGATGGAGAGCTACAGGACAATAAAGAGAGAAAGAGAGACAGGCAGACAGAGAGTGGAGATGCAAAGTCTCGTTCGGTATTTGAACTCGGGTAACCGAGTCCACGTCTAGCTTCGATAACCGTTACGACGAGGCGAAGCAGCTCCACATAAAAAAACGAGTAATACTGACAGACCGAAAGAGAGACAGTAAACTATAGGAGTAAGTGGACAGAACGTTGTATGTTAGCAAGAACACACACAGGGATAGAGACATCTATAGATATATCCTTTGACAAACATACGGATTGAATATCACTAAAAGCCAAATTTAAATGCAGTTTGTTTTGACTTGTATTGCTTTATGATAGCCATTTACCCGCACGTCGTTCCGTAAGTAAAACACAAGGAATTGCTACATTATATATATATATATATGAATGAATGAGTGTGTATGTGTATTAATAGGGTGTGTGTGTGTGTGTGTGTGCCTATACTCCCCATGCTAGAAACGGCGGGTACAGACTCAAAGAGAACCATTTACAGACCATCATCCTTACTCTCCAACCTCACACATTTTCCACCATTACTTGCTTCAGACCATTAGTTTCTTTTCTTAATTTATTTTCATTCTGAGCAACAGCTGCCAACTGCAATATTTCATCATAATTTGACGACTACTCCTCCTCTTCATGATTGTTCCTGCTGTTGGTATCATAATCATCGTTGCTATTATTATTATTATTATTATTATTATTATTATTATCAGTAACATTCTTTATCTGTCCTTTTTATTTTTTCCATTACTTCTTTATTTTCTTTTTCAATTTCCCTTTTCTGAATTTTGTCTATTTTCTTAACGCCTTCTTTTTTCCCCGTTTCTTTTCTTCGTTTTATATCTCTCTCTGTATCTATATCTCTATCTATTTATATCTATATATCTCTATCTCTCTCTACATATATATCTATCTCTATATCTCTCTATATCTATCTCTATATCTCTCTATATCTCTCTATATCTATATATCTCTCTATCTATATCTATATCTCTCTATATATCTATATCTCTCTCTATATATCTATCTATATCTATATCTCTCTCTATATATCTATCTCTATCTCTATATATCTATCTCTATCTATATCTATATCTCTCTCTATATATCTATCTCTATCTATATCTCTCTCTATATCTATATCTCTCTCTATATCTATATCTCTCTCTATATCTATATCTATCTATATCTATATCTCTCTATATATATCTATCTATATCTATCTCTCTCTATATATCTATCTATCTATCTCTATCTATCTATATCTATTTCTCTCTATATATGTGTGTGTGTCTCTCTCTCTCTCTCTCCTTTCTGGTCAATACTATTTAGTATTTCGTTCTTCTCTCTTTTTTGGTTTTATTTGCCATCTAAACTTTCTTTTTTATTATATTTAGATTATATTCCATTTATTTCTTTGATTCTTTACTTTCCTCTCGCTTATCTTTTTTTTTTCTTTTTTGCTTCCTTTCCTTATCATCATCAGTAACATTTTTCATCTGCCCTTTTATATTTCTTCCTTTACTTTTTCTTATTTTCATATCTCTTTTCTAAATCTTGTCTATTAATTTAACGTCTTCTTTTTCTCCGTTTTTCTTTTCCTCGTTTTAGTTTTTTTCCTTCATTTCATTGTCAATCGGTTCAATTTCATTCTTTTGGTTAACGCGTTTTCTTTCTTTCTCTGTAGCTTGTTAATATCTTTTTTTTATGATCAATTCTTCATTATGCTTTTTCAAATTCTTCCTTCTCTTTATTTCTTTCTTCGCATTCACTTGTTTATCCTATTCTTATTTCTTCTCTATTCTATATTCAAAATTCATTTCTTTTTAACATTCTTTCTTTTCCTTTTTGCTTGTTCAAATTCGTTTGTTCTAGGAATTCTGACTTTCTTTTCTATTTGATTTTTTTTAAATTCATTTTTTGTTTTCGCATTCTCTCTCCCTTAACTTTTCGCTTTTAAAATTCGTTTTTGTTTAGCTATCTATCTTTCTTTCTTTTTGTTCTGTTTTTCTTCTAATAAGTAAATTTTTCTCATATATTTTTCTCATTTGCTCAATTATCTTTGACATTTTGTTTTTCTTTGTCATTGTTTACTTTTTCTTCTAATTCTGCTTCTTTTTTCTTTTTATTTCTTGTTCGTGTTTTTCTATTCAATATTTTTCTTCTTCACTTTCTTGTTTATTTCCTTTTTCTCAAAGTATTTTTTTCTTTTTCTTTCTTTAAATTCTTTTGATTTTCACGTTTTCTACGTATCTTGTTCTTTTTTATTTTATTGTTTTGTTTGTTTGTTTCTTCTCCTTGTCTTCTTTTTCTTCTCGCTCTTTCGCCTTTTGGGTCAATACTCTTCAGTATTTCGTTCTTTCTTCTCTTTTTCTGCAATTTAAGCTTTATTCCTTTTAGATTTTATTCAATTTCTTTCTTTTATTCTTCACTTTCCTCTTGCTTATCTTTTCATTTATTTTATTTTATATCTGCGTATTTGAAAAAAAAAAAATCGTGACAGACTTTTTGAGTGCAATGTGTGTGAACGTTGTTTGTTGAAGGATTATTTGTGGTTCCCTTGACAGAAACTTTTGAGACAACTATTACAAGGCTGCAGATAGAGACCTCTGGATTCAAACTCGCACTTACGGTTCTGTTGCTCGTTAAGACCGTACCTCGTTCCAGTACATCGCAAACGAAACCCATTATGAAGTAACACAACAGTATCAACTTTTGTAGTCCCCGTAGGAGGTCCACAAAAACGGCAGTTCTTTTTTACTACACTCGTTTTTCACAATATCTCCAATAGGGCCTGTCATTTATTTTTTAAATTATTGGTTCATTTGTGCGTAACTACACACTTCAGTATTGAAGATACATCCGGGATGCTTAATATAACGTAAGGGTTAGTAAGATCATCTTAAAGATGAATTCGATTGTGTAGAGAGTTCGATCTTCACTGGTTCTATCTCTACTCAGAGCTTAACAGGTTTGAAATCAGAGTTTTCCTTCTCCTAGATTGGTTGCCTAACCATGGTTAATTGATAATCTGTATTGATTATTGGGACACCTTCAATGACTTCGGATCTCTGTTTATCATAATGTCTTTTATATATACTAGTACAAAATAAAAATCACCCTCCAGGCGATGTAAAAATAGATTTTTGAAACATATTGCCTGAGGGGTGGGAGTAAAAAATTCAATGTCAGCGAGTTTGTACCCTATGTAAGTAAAATCATCAAATTCATTAAAGGATTAAAAAATAAAACAATTTGAAATGTAAACTTTAAATATGTATTAAGATAAAACAAACTATATATAGATATATAATACCAGTCATGTATTTATTAAAACTTGTTTTAAAAAACAATGAGGACTGTCTAATGTTGCATGTTCAAATTTTGAGTGTATTTATTCTATGTTATGACGATTTTGGGTAATGTGACGTAAGCAGTGACGTAATTTTTGTGCAAGTTTTTACAATTTGCTATAATAATTTATTTTCTAAATTACGTTTGCCTAGCTTAATAGAAATATTTAAAAAACTAAACTGCCACTGTTGCTTTGCGTTACTTTGGTGGCAAAAACAAAACCATTGTTTAGTCAAACATTAAACAGTTTTAATAATGAAAGACATTCATACTCTACCTGGATAAGGACTCGGAAAAGAACCGAAAGTACTTGGTCTGCCAATAATGGTTCTTTCGGACAAATCATTAATGTCTTTCAAAAGAATTATTAGGAAATTTGAAAGAGAAAAGAAAAAAACTTTACATTATCGATGCTTAATTGTTTTGCATACATATCATGAGAGAGATCGATCAGTGCTTAGTGCGAGTGGTCTTATACCAAACTATGATATTTAAATACGAGAGATACTTTGAACTGATACCTCTTATTCATTTACACCGTTGCTCTTCGGCGGGGCTTAGAATATGCCAACTTAAAAAAGATACACCCCCAAAAGGTGAGTGGTATAATGGTTAGAGTCGTATGAAAGAGACTCGTCAATCCGAGTTCAAATCCTGGACGTGGCGGGTTGCATTTCACATAGCGCTGATATCCTTGGGAAATGTATGCATCCAACAACTCTCCCTCCAGCTATGGGTAAATAGTAGATTAGGCTATTTAACAATGGCTAGGTAACCAGTCTAGGGGAAGGAAAACTCTGAATTCAAATCTGTTAAAGTCCATTCAAAAAATTTAGCTTGTGTCACATCCTACTCGTGCAGAGAGGTTGGAAAAAATATACATACATTCAAATGTCCACAGGCGTACAAACACCTTAAAAAATATGTCGTAAATGTAAAGTCATCGAGGTGGCCTAATGTCGGTATCAGCCAGACAGTGAGAGAGTCTATCCCCTTTTCACTACTGCTAGACCAAGGAGATTATTTTAGTTTCTGAGATGGAGCGCCATACCTACCATCAGCTCCTCACTTTACCACACAGATCCCTGTGCTACTTATAGGCTGAGTTGGAGAGGACTGACATCGAACCAGGAACATTGCTATTCCTAGCCAAGTGTGCTACCGACTTAGTTAATTGAACGCATTAATTCACACAACACACAAATAGAACGAATTCACTCTTACACAAACACATTCCCACAGCCCTCCTCCCACGTTAAAAATATTTTGTTAATCTGACCTGTTGCAAGGTCAGGAAAATATGTACCTTGAAATTCAACATTCGAAATGTTAACTTTTTACCTAATCTCGAAAACGAGGCGCCCCATTGTAGTGTGATGTTTAGAAAGCTAGCATCGCAGATCCAGTACTACTGGATAATGCGTTCAGTCCTCGTTGGATGTTCCATACTTGTAATATTGTTTCACATCCTATCCGTGGTGAACGGGTTGGATAAATAACTACCTAATCTCAAACACCGATTAAACACAAACAACGCACACATACACACACATAAATAACACACAAACAAATAGAACTAATTCACACTTATACAAACACATTCGCACACATAAGCACATACCCATATAAGGAATTGAAACTTATAGATAAATTTCAAAGAAAAATCAAATGATTTCGGTGTGTATGTTGTTTTGATGTTCGTGAACATCAAAGCAACTTTACTTGAATGTAAAAGAGATTAAAACTTCGAAACTTTTGGGTCTTAAAGATTAAAAGACTTTCAATCCAAATGGCCAGATTTTTCCACATGACAACTGAACTAACACAGAATTATTACGGCCGCTGGACAAATAAATCACATGATCACAAGGAGCCGCCACCAGAGACCACACCTGCCTTCTCGATTTAAAGGGTCCGGGCTGAGATTTTTTTTGCCCGGTTCCTGAGGCGCCCCAAAAGAGAAGCACATCCGGATTTTACACTGGCCCACCGTATGAGCATCGTTTTGTGCGTGACTTCCGAAAATTATCGGACTTTATGTTCCTCTGACATATTAAGGGGTAAGACAACCAACAGAGTTATGGTCGTCACCGTACACTCATACGAGGTAAGCGTGCCAGCGTGTTTAATGGTTAACAAGCTAGTCTCGCCGATCTATTAAATGAGTTGTATTTAATCCTTTTCTTTACACACATATATATATGTTGAAAGAAAGGAAATGAATCCGAGAGTATGAGTATGTTTTCATTCCACCTTTTCATATATATATATATATATATATATATATATAATATATATATGTATATATATATATATATATATTATGGACTCTCGTTGATTTTCGACGCATGAGTGTTCATACAATGAACATCCACACAGTGATTTGTTTATAGCGGCGAAGGCTTGTGTTGGACCATCCGCACTTTTTTGGCACAGTCAGTAGGAAAGAATTGGTGCACGAATGCAACAGACCCAATCAACAACTGACGTCAGGAAGTTTGAATTCAGAGTTTTCCTTCTCCTAGACTGGTTACCTACCTACCTATATATATATATATATATATATATATATATATATATATATATATATATATATATTATTCGAAAAATATCTTTAATTTAAGGGATGAATTAACGTAGGGTATGTTCCTAAAGAAATCATTTCAATTTAATTCATGGTAGACCCTTTTTTTCCTCCAATAATAATATTATTAGTATCATATATATATATATATATATATATATATATATATATAATATATATATATAAATTTCAAATCACATTTTTTCAAACAGAAATGCTGATGCATATATCCTCCACGTATTTCTCGTTGGAACAGTAACTAAAATTATCACATGATATTTATTACCCTGAAGAAGATTAGAGACATATACTAAATACATATTTATCTTAAATGTTTTAGTACTGTGGATCCATTAATCGAAACACTTGGAGACGGTACGTTTTATCAAATATCAATAGATCATCTTCATTTTCTTATTTTTTCACTCCTACTCATTTTTCAACACACACACACACACACACATATATATATATATATATAAAACAAACCTAAAATATTTGAAAACTGCAGATATACATCTATTGTTCATTTTCTTCTTAAATCTGAACAATTTTTTTATATTCTTTCATAAATGCCAAAAATCCTCGTACGTAAAAACGTTCGTACATTCTTGCCATTTATAAAAGACTATTACAAAGAAATGCCTAAAATTCACAGGATGGACTTGACGCAGTAAAGTAAGACAGCTGGAGCCATAAACAGAAAAAGTAACGATGAATTCAACAAGAATTAAGATATACAATTAACTCCTCAAATGATGACAATCCTTTTAGAATTTCACAAAACATTTCAATGGGTGTTGCTGAAAAGCAAGATCTAATCTCAGTGCGCAATTATTAATTTAATTTTACTGTATTTAGTAAAACAGTGGATACTTGTTTAGAATTGGTGATTGTCCAGGAATGTAAATAAAAAATATACATATAAAAAAAATGTGACATCCCACAGTGTTGTGTCCATTAGAAAATAATGTTCAAGTTTTAAGTTTGGTTTGGTTTCTTTTACGGCATATCAACCTCAGTGGGTCATTTAATGCCGACAAAGTTTTGAAATAAATTCATTCTTAATAGATACTCATTTAAAAAAAAAAATTCTATTTAGCACATAGATTGAACCGTAACAGCTACTACCACTCAGAGTGGTGATGAAGGGGTACTCCACATTCCCTAGAACTGTAACCTCACCATCAGATAGGGTTTAACGTCATTCCCGGGATGAGAAGACCCCCATCCATCGCCTTATAGACCCACATGATAAAAAGGGCTTAACGTTTTAAGTTTGAAAGACCTAAACCAAACTCAAATCCTATATAATTAGGGGGGAGTATAATATTATAGTATTTTTGTTATAATTATAATTAATTATAATATGTATGCTGATATATTATAATTATACAATATCATATATATGATATTATATATAATTAATTATAATCGATTATAATTATGTTATAATATTTATTAATTTTTAAATATAATGAATATTTGAATAGATGAAAACAACAACAGTAAAAATGCGTCTAATGCGAGAAAAAATTATCCTATACATACTTCTTAACCCCTTAGCAAGCGCAAGGTGCGGCACAAGGTCAATTTTTATTTAGATCTTTCTTTCTTCTACATCGGTTGCCATACCAAGATTAAAAATCTCACTCTGCCCTATTATTTTCCTCATAGCTAGAGGGAGAATCATTGGATTCATACCTTTTCCGAGAGAATTAGCGCTATTTGAAATGCAAACAACGCCACATCGGGATAGGATATTATTGTTAGGAAGCTAGCTGTGCAGATCCATTAATACTGAAAAGCGAGTTCGATCCTCGCTGGATGACCTATACTTGTGAATTTGTATCACAAGTTCGATAAATTCATACATCTCCGCAAGTGTACCATATTTTTATTCACGCACAAAGTATTAATCGATTTTAGAAAGAAATATAATGGTTATTTCACGCCCACCTATCTGCAGATTTAGACGTTATTTAGTGGTCGTCTTCCAACATCTGACAAAAATCCAAATAGATTGAGGTCTCTCAAATTTGACAATTGGCGCAATAGCTTTACTTGTTAAAATTATTCGATCAGAAAATATACAGGGTGATTGAAAAGTAACTCCATATCCTTTTGTTAAACTATTTTTCATTTTTTCATATGCAATTATATTTTTCTCAATTCCTGTATGTTCCTTCATACAAGAGTGAGTCAAAAAGTAATGGCATTTTGTTTAGGACAGGTATAATTACCAACACAGTAACATGTATCATACATCGAAATGAAGCTGGTCCTCGATGGATGTTTATTGAGAGAAACGGTTACCCTATGGAGAAGTAGGAATGTGATCCATAGAGGACCAGCTTAATTTCGATCTATGATACATGTTCCTGTGTTGGTAATTATACCTGCCCTAAACAAAATGCCATTACTTTTTGACTCACTTGTATTAGCCTATATAAATGAAATGCAAACAGCCTCGTCCAGGATATGAACTCCCCTCGCCGTGTCCATTTTCCACGACTATAACCATTACACTACGAGCCTCTATATATGGGAAATATCGTTACGCAACTACCCACTCTCCCGCAGTCAGCCATCGTGGCAATCCAGTGACGAGACAAGTTTTGGTTAAATTACCTGGCGATCAATTGTTCAAAGTGTTGCTAGAGCATTAGTCTGAAGTAAACATTCAGAATAATAACGTAGAAGCACGTGGCGAGCACACACACACACACACATATATATATATATATATATATATATATATATATATATATATATATATATATATATAATCCAAAAGTCCAGAGAAGAAATCTTCCTTACAACATAGTTCTTTTTTAAACAACCTGTCGCAGTTTGAGAGCTCAATGTGCAAATTTATAAGTAAAGAAATAACACAAGACTTAGAGATTTTGCATTATAGCCTATTTCGGGAAGCTTAGACAAAGTGTCTAATTCTCCCAGCTCATCAGATGCGAATGATGAATTCTTTATTACTTTTAAGATATTTGAAAAAAAATCTGTTTTCAAACGCCTTAAAAGTAATAAAGAATTCATCATTCGCATCTGATGAGCTGGGAGAATTAGACACTTTGTCTAAGCTCCCCGAAATAGGCTATAATGCAAAATCTCTAAGTCTTGTGTTATTTCTTTACTTTATATATATATATATATATATATATATATATATATATATATATATTTATATATCTTACGGGTGGCATTTGCAAGTGCCATTTTTGTGTGTTCATTTCGCGATTACTATTACGTGTGCCATGAATTCGCTAAGCATTATGCTTTCTTCCATCTACAGATCAGTTTCTGATTTATGGCCAGAGTGGAAACATTTAACCTGTTCCCATGATACTAATCTATTTAACGAGTCACCCATTTAGTTGTAATACATTCGGGCTGGTTTAAATGGATACATTAACAGTTTTCTTTCTGTCCTCAGCTGTTAGGCATTTATTAAGGGCTTCGCTTGAAACATTTTACTTTTAAAATTGTTTATTATAAAAGCTCTTATTTTAAGCATTGTTTAAATAAAGAATAGATTAATCATACTAGAAAAATATATACACCCTCCGCGTAAAAGTATTTAAGATTTAATTAAATAGATTTTTGGTTTGGTTTGGTTTGTTTTGTTTTACGGCATATCAACCTCAGTGGGTCATTTAATGCCGATAAAGTTTTGAAATAAATAAATTCTTAATAGATAATACAATTTTTTTAATAAATACATTTACCTAACAGGTACTACCATTCCGGGTCAGAGTGGACCAGGGAGCAATGGTGATGAATGGGGTGCTCCACATTCCCAAAACCTCAAAAACTGGAACCTCACCATCATAGAGTTTAACGTCATTCCCAGGACATGTAGACCCGCAGCCACCGCCTTCTAGCACCCATATGATAAAAAGGGGTTGGGGCTTGCCATAAGGGCAATAGGGTTGGGAAAATCATATAGGTGCTAGGGCTTGACGTGATCAGCTGATTGATCGGAGGGGGCCTCTCCGACTGCCCGTCTAGCCCAAGATAGGGCCAAAGTAGAGTATTGCATGTCATGAACTGCTCATCCACCTGGGCTCTATCCTTAAGCATCACGGGTCGCCACCCACGGCCAACAGGTGGCCCCATTGGGGGAGTCTTACACCTCTGCAGAGGTGTAGTCGATGCATTCTAACACCCCAGCCGACAGGGCGGTCAATAGATTTTTATCAGCATTTTTCTGGACTAAGTATCTTTCACATGTACCTCAAAACTATAGGTGGTACCTGTTTCTGTGACTCTTTTCGGTCTATCCTTGTTTACGGCTAAAGTTTTGGCCGTGTAATATAATTAAACTTCTTGTTAGGTAAATCAGGGATCGCAAAACATTGAATTTTAGTAAAAGTTAAGTTAGGGGTGAAATAGGGAGAAATAAATATTTTGGAAAATATTTTGAAAGGAAAAAATTTATTGTATTGCATTTTGATTGTTTTTGAATTCCAACCAGCAAAATTCTGATGCTGAAAAATGTGAGCACCACGAGAAGTTGTGGGGATTAATAAAAATAAAATTAAACCAAAAATAAATAAAACAAAATTAAATTAAATATAAAAGAAATAAAAAGACACAAAAAGTAACACTCTCCCAGAAGGCCTCAGGCCGGGAAGAGCCCTCTGGGCATGTCCAGAAAAAAACTGAATTCTGGCTCGGGCTTTCTACTCCAAGACTTTGAAGGAAAAACACCTACTGACTTGCTAGGGAAATAAATAGTGTGAATCAGCGAATAAAAGTCTTACCCTAAGTTATGCTCATTTTTGTTCCTTTAAGATTAGCTTAATCTGTACAAGGACACAGGTGTAGGGATAGACATAATGATAAACAACCCAATATATTGTATGTTGATGCGTTTGTAATGAAGTCATAGCCAGGATGATGGAGATGAAGATATAGAACAAATGATTTCGATCACCATGTTTCTAATACACGTGGGCATGCTTACAAAATCAGAAAACAGCATAGATCACATGACTTTCGGAAACATTTTATCACGCTCAGAGTTGCCGAGACATGGGATAAACTGCCTGTGTCCGTTGTGGGCAGCCAAAACACTGCATCTTTCAAAGCCTCCGTGCTTCCTGTAATCCTCCAGCACCATACCTGATATTCCCATCTACACATACATGTATATTATTACTGTACGTTCTTGACACTAATACATTATTCTATGTACTAGAGATGAGACTTTGATGAGTTGTGGTGCACCTGGGCACTGTACACAATAAATTTAATTATTAAATCATCATCAGGTCACGAATACCCATGATCTTCTTTCACCAACTGTCCCTTTCGGCCATCGCCCTTGGCATGTCTTCCGCACGGCATCCAGGATCCGTGCAGATATGTTTGACGAATACTTTTGCTGATCGGCCTACACTGGCGTGTCTATGTGCAAGTGCCCATAAGCGAACGTTACTTGTCCTTGCTTCTACAAGAGTGTCCAGCATGTTTTATTCGTCTTATTTGAATAGTTTATCTGATAGGAGTTAGGTGACCATATAGCTGTTTTTTGGTGTTTTTTTGCGTGGTACTTCCATGATTTTTTTCTAGACAGCACACAGCATTCTTGTGTAGTTTCCATCAAGCGTTGACTTAATACCAGAGCTTGATATTAACGCCGTCCCGTCGTCCTAGGGACGATAAAAATTACATTCGGGACGATCAATACGTCATTCGGGACAGTTTGCCGGGGACGGTAAAATTTTTTCATAAAAGTTAGTACTACATTCCAATATTGGACGTCCTGTGATTGCCCGAATACTGACCTAAAAAAAAAAAAAAAACGGTCTAGTTCTAGACTTAAAATTACTAATGGCAACAACACTGAAGAAATAGACACAGTCACAAAGTATATATTTTTATGATTGGAAAATGTCCGCATAAAGATGGAAATAGAATAAATTTTAGTGCATAAAATTTGTATTTTATCATTCTTGATTATAAATAAATGTTTCTGTCAACTGCTTCAGCTTTTCTTAATGTTTTATTACATGTTATTATGCTACTGATGACTGACAAGTATAGATGATGCTAATGAATTGAACAAAAATATTTGATTTCGGGACGGTTGATAATTTTTGTTCGGGAGTGTCATGAAAAAAGTTAGTATCGGGGCCTGCTTGATACATAAGATGAATTGCTGCTGCTGCTGCTGACGATGATGATTTGAAAGAGAAACTTCTCCGTTCGGAGACGATGATATTATGAAGGAATATATATTTGGAGTGGAGATGTAGATATTAACAACATTAATATATATCAACAATGGTTTATTTTCACACATTACACAGTATAAACAATGTTATAGATCACAAAAAATCGTAATGTTGGTTGTTGTATTAATGTAAGGATGATTATCACTAATTAGGACTGAGCCTATTCTAGTAGTGACCACCTCAGCTCTACGTAGAGAACTGGTTCTCCGTAGAGGGCTGTCATGTCTGAAGTCACCCTGATCCAACACCAAGAATCTAAGAGGCCTAGAAGAAAGCAGCGGCAACAAAACACTGGCGCATCAACATCTTCAGGGACAACCATCACATGCGACATCTGTGTTCAAGAATGTTTTTCAAACATTGGAATTCAGTCACAGGAGGCGCTTTGACTTCAGGGGCACAAAAACTATAATATAGTCTTCCGAGACTGAAATGTCAATGTGAGGAGGTTGATTACTAATTAGGACTGAGCCTATTCTAGTAGTGACCACCTCAGATAATATATATATATTTTTTTGTTATTCTGTTATAGTTTGAAAGTTGACTATAGTGATGTGGATTAGGATCACGTAAAGTAAATATAGTTTCGAGTTTTAGGTATATATCGCATAAATGCGTCCCGGTCTCCGATCCTAAAAAAACGCTAAGCGCTCCCTATTGAAAGTCCAACCTGTGCTACGTATGTAGCGGATTGGAGGCGTTTTTTCTTTCAATAAATAACTATTTTTAAGTGGTTTGAAGGCCTTAAAAGTAAGCCACCTCCAGTTTTTTTTTTATCGACAAGTAAATGTAAATATTTTACCCCTTCCCTTTAAAATAATTTTAAAAAATGTCACTTCCTTTTTAATTAAAAGACATTTGGGGGGGGGTATTTTTATTTTTATTAAAAAAAAACTTGTCACATATTGTTAAATAAATACGACCGAGTTCCGAAAATAAAAAAATCAATACATTATTAAACAAATAAACAAAAAAAAAAAAATTTTGATATTCTTTTTAAAATTTAATTCAAAAACAAACGTCACAAAAACAATCAAGACATTAAACAAACTAGTAGTAGCACGGGTCGGATTTTCAGCAGGCACCGTTAGCATTTTTTTAGGGGCAGGAGGCCAGGACGCATTTATGCGATATGCACCGAGTTTTGCACTGGCAGTTTTACAGGGTGAAAACATGAGAGATGTGGCGGGGGGGGGCGTATAAAAACTATTCATAGGTCGTCTATATAAATAATAATAAAAAGAAATACATGGACAAAATCGCACACATAAGAGATTAATATAAAACAAGATAGCATCTCTACTTACGATAAAGAAATAATGGCGGCGGAATTGTTTGAACTAAGAGGAAAGCCTCGCAGGGACACGAATGCTGAGAGTTTTTTTAGACAATAATTTATGGCCAGTTCCCCCACACCCCTTACCCGCTGACCCTGAGGACTACGAACTTAATCTTTACTGCTGAAGTAAGTACCACTCCTACTCAACCGAGAAGGTCATTAGCGCCCCTTTCTTGAAGTACCTTATATGCGGGTGTGAGTATGTGAGAGGGTGTGAAGCATGTTTTTTCAGAAGAAAAACAAAAAAAAACAAACCAGAAACGAATAGGCTATTTAGCCGGTTCTGAAAGCTAACATCCGGGCATTTCATGTTTATCGCATTTCCTTATAAAAGGTAATGTGAACAACTTTTTTACACGCTTCGTGTTTGGAACGAAAAAAAAAAATTTTTTTTTACGTTTTTATAAATATCAACAAGAATTCGTTATTAGGGTTAGGGTTAAGGTTCGGGTTATGTTTGTAGATATACCTAATTTGTCGGAAAATCCGTGTTGTTCCAAGACCGATTTTGAAGGAAAAAAATACCAAAAATCAGGGAATTATCCGATTTTAATGAAATTTTCAATGTTAATTTATCAATGAATGCATTCTATAATGCATCAGCTATTTTATTTCAAAACTTGCTGATATTTTTCAGGTAACTTAACTTGCTCCCTCCTTATTTTGGGGGCGCAAAATATCGGTGGGGTTATATATGACTGATACTTTTTTCTGCATAAATAAAAAGACTAAAGACCGAAGTTGTGAATAAAAAATAAAAAAAATAAAACAAGTAATCCACTCTGGTAGTAAATAAGTACCGAAAATCAGAAAATAAAAATAAAATAAAAACTAAAAAAAAAAAAATTTTTGAATATTTTTAAAAATCATTTCGATAATAATTTAATTGGCTATTATCTTATAAAAGAAACAAATATACATCAATATTTGTTCCGTTTAAAAGGGGGTGCGCTAAATTTCTGATACAGTTTTCGACACAAAATCATTAGTGATTGATTCTAAAGTAAATTAGTTGTTAAAAAATGTTTTAGAATTTAATAATATGACATTTGTGCTCATATTTTAAATGAATTTTGATTTATCATAGCAGAAATACCTAATTAAATCAGATAGTTTTGAAATAAAATAACTAATGCTTTATGATATTTCTCCCTATATAAATCAATACTGACAATTTCATTAAAGTCGGATTATTCCTTGATCTTTGGTAAAAAAATTTCAATCGCGACAGTTAAATTTATTTTGTAAACACGGATTTTACAGCGACTCACGGCGATTTTTCGGACAGTTTTGATCAAATATATCTTCAGAGATATATTGATCAAAATGGACCGAAAAATAGTTTTAAATGTATTAAAAATAAATTGCATGTGTAACATTATTTTGTTCTTTTTTACTGATGCTCATTATGTTACCACTTTTCGACTTAGACAGAAATTTGACCCTAGATAATCGATTTGATTAACTTTAATTCGTTTTTAAAATGAAAAGCAGACAAAAAAATAGGTATACCTCGGTTAGGGTTAAGGCTGGAACGGTGGCCTCGGCTGGAATCATTCTACGGTCATTAATTGGCTCCCTTTTTAACTGTCCCTTAGGTTTATTTTTATAAGTATATGTGAGTGTGAAAGCTCTTGTTCTTTTTATGTCTGTCTGTATGTTTATTTGAACCTATATATATATATATATATATATATATATATATATATATATATATATATATATATAAGAGATTTATCCAATAGAATGATGCTTATCTAAGAAATTAGTTTTGTGGTCTTTAAATAATATATAAGCACATTTTTCCACGGTTTAAATCAACTTAGATTTATATGGGCCCCAATTTTTGTCGAAATAAATTTATTATGGGATTACTGTATTGAGTTCTTCCTTTATTGATATATATATATATATATATATATATATATATATATTATATATATATATATATATATATGAGCGTGGGTGCATGTAAATAAATGTGTCTGCGCAAGGAATACATTATTCTTTTTGTTCAAGTGGGGTCGTGGGGCGCATTAAGATTTTTATGAGGGACCAAGTATCTAAATATCGTATCTTTGATTAAAAAAAAAAAGAAAAGAAAAAAAAATGCTGAGATTGAAGAGTCATATTCATTCTTAAAGAAGAACGATGGTGACTTATTCAAGAATTTAATGACCTCTTCCGTTAACCCTTTGACATTCTTGAATAGTTACAATCCAGCAATTGTCTCGTTCCAAACAAAAACAGTTGTTGTTTTAATACTTTTTTTTCAATGATGACGAGCATATCAAATGCACAGATAGAAAGAAAATTAAACACTTTTGCGAAAGGAAGAACCCCCAGGTTTTTGCCTTGGTTGCAGGACCGGTGATGCTCAGTGCTTCGTCAAAGATCTGGTTGTTTAGCTTGTTCGTTTAAAGACATATCAATTCATTATGGGATATTTCATTATTAATAATGATACTTTTGATATAAGGATGAGATTATATACTACTAATGATCATACATAAAATGTGTGTAAAAAAAAGTGTTGAGATTTTTGTACTTTTTGACACACCTAGTATTCAGAAAAAAATAACGTTTAATCATTTTTCATTTCTTTCCTGGTAAATACAGGTTTAAATTTGGTACTCTTTTGACACACCTTGTATTCTGAAAAGAATAATGAACGGGACGTTATTTTTTTAAAGAATAAAAGGGGTGTCAAAAAGTACAAAAACATCGATACTTTTTTGACACACATATATATATTGTGAGCCGAAAGTAGGTAGATAATATTTTATTTTAAGATTTAAATTTATTGTATGTTTACTTTTTGCTCAGTATATATCTACACAAAATATTAGTAGGGTGTATTTATTTATGTAAGTAATTTATGAGTAAAAGAAAATTTACATTTATATGACATTGGTAAAAAAACAATCAATGTCTTTTAAGGGAACCAACATATCTATGGAATATAAGCGAAATCCTACAATATATTTACAAAAGAAATAGAATTCCAAAAATACTACAAATACTAATTATTAAATGGTTTCAAGTATTACAATTTTAAAATCAGATCTATTTGACATAACCATTTTACATATCGTAGGTACTTACCCAACACATTCTTTACCGTAGAATGTGACACGTAGTCGCAATTATAGGGCATCTAGCAAGAATCGAACTCACTATTCTGTAGTAGTAGACCTGCAAGATTAGCTTGCTAGCCATTACCTCTTGATGGGACGCACTGGTGTATACATATATTTCCTAAGCAAGTGAGGCAAATCGTCTCTTACCGATAATGTGTCCTTTATTGTTGTCTTTCGCCGTGGTTGTAGAAATAAAAGGCCAAATTGATTTCCGATAAAAAAGCTCCTAAAATTCAAAAGATAAAAAAAAAATACTAATTGAGATTTTATAATAAAAGTAAAAAGTAAAGTAAAAACTAAAACAAACACATGCTTGCATTAGTAGTCGCGTGGTTTAATGGTTAGAGTCGTAGTAAATGGATTCTTCGACCAGAGTTCAATTCCTAGACGAAGTTGTCTGCATGGCACTAATACCCTTGGGATATGAATACAATTCTCCATCGAACTATGGGTAAACAGCAGGGGAGACAAGGGTATTTAACCATAGCTGGGTAACTAGTCTAGGAGAAGGAACGCTCTGAATTAAAACCTGTTAAACTCTGCTCAAGAAATTGAATTTGTAACGCACCCTGTTCGTGTGTGTGGGGGATATACATTAATAGTCGTTCAGAGAAGAAACACAGTACCCGTCATAAATGGCGGGATTATTTATTTATGATCACAATTCTGATACCATATAGGTTAAATATGGTGACGAGATGAGAACACCGGAGTAAATATAATAAAGAAAGAAAAACCACAAGCAGAGTAGAAAGCAAATATATATATATATATATATATATATATATATATATATATATATATATATATAAAGAGAAATATGAAATAGTGTAGTCTACCTAGTTTATTGCCAGAAAAAGTTGGTGGAGTGGCCTACTGTCAGTATGAGCCGAACAGCGAGGAAGTATATCCCCTTTCTCCTATCAGCTAGACCAAGGAATTTGTATTTTTTTCGCTGAGATCGAGAACCACAGCTATCGTCAGCTCCGTACTTTACCACACAGATCAGATTACCCAATCTGTGCTACTCATTGGGTTAAGTTTGCGCGGATCGGTATCGAACCAGGAACCTTGCGATTCCTGTGCGGATGTTCTACCGATTAAGAATGTTTGAAAAATTGATTAGAATTCAGATATACAATTTTTGGTTAAACTTGCAAATCGGTCGGAAAATTAGGGTAACCCAGTAAAAACTGAAACCACAAATTTTGTGATAAAGCTTAATTTTAACTAGGGGAGTTTAGGGTTAGGGATTCTGTTTTTCTGGGTTACCCAGTAATATGTTTTAGTTTAAGCCAATTTTTCACGAGAATATATTAAGTGTAATCAACATGGTCTCGTCAACAGTAATTTATCATTATTTTGGAAAGTATTGATATTAATAATTTACTAGTAGGACCTGCGGATATACCACAGTATGGTAATTCAATTATTACATTTGATATGTTTACTTAAGAGCTAATGTGACTTTTATATGTAAAGTGTATAATAATCTTGTTTTAACTATTTCACTCCTTTTATTCCCTTCTTTTCAAATTGTCATTATGTTCAATTGAAACAGATTAGCACTAACACTTCCGCGTGCTCATCCCCCTCTATATATTTCCTCTACTCTTTCTTTTTTTCTTTTTTTACTATATTTTTTTCTGTGTAGCATGTCCTTATTTTCTTTCTTTATAATAAAAACGGAATAATTATTTAGCTTAGGTGACGACACTCATGTGTAATAAGAATAAGGCGGATAAACAACACCAGATAATCAGGATTTACATTTCTGCGTTTCATCTTGGACGATCTCATTTCTAACCTGTGGGTGTTACAAGAAGATAAATGTCTTCCTCAAATATCCAGTTTTTTTTCCAGATTCTTACAGATGGTTCCAATGGTTCTAACTACTGTTACCATTATGTTCCACAAATTTTACTGTTTTCCGTAGGTATTGGTCTTTTTGCCTGCTTTCACTTTCATTCTGCAGACATGGTAAAATACACTAGATGAGAAGTTCTTCTCTCAATTCCCTCAATATGTAAAATGCATGATAATCTTATTTTATCTCTCTCTCCATTCGATTGAAAAAGATTAGCATCATCGCTTCCGCTGGCTCACTCTCTCTCTCGCTTTCTTTCCTCTACTATCTTTCTTTTCAATATTTTTTCTGCGTAGCATCTTTTTATCCCTTTCTTTCTAATAAAAACGGAACAATTATTTAGCTGAGGTGACGACACTCATAAGAAATAAGAATTAGGCGGATAAGCAACACCAGATAATCAGGATTTACATTCTTTTTGCATTTCATCTTCGATAATTTGGATGATCTCATTTTTCACCTGAGAGTGTTGTAAGATAAGATTCGTACAATTGAAGAACACGAATATTAATACATGTTTGATATAAAAGAAAATGACAATATGAATAATATTGAAAAATACAATTACTACACGAGTATTAATATGTAGATAATCAATATGTTTTCATCAACGGACGAAAGGAAACGCTTTCAGAAAATCACAAAATACATTTAATTTGACCCCCCCCCCCCGTGGTGATATGGGCATGAAGATAAAATACAAACCTGATCAAGTAACAGAAAAATGCCTTGTAGTTCATTTAATTAAACACAAGCAAAGCCCAACAGAAGCCCTTAGATGAACTCAAGAAGAAGCAGCTAGAAGAGAACTAGACAGGAACATGGCAACTGGATGAGTAAAGATGTCAACAAATGATAAAGTAAGGCCAACTCCTAACCAAGTAAATCTCTAATCTGTCTCTCTCTCTCTATCACTGAAGAACTCTCTTATCTGAAAACTCTCACTCTCACACACCAATTGTATGCCTGATGTTAATGTGGGTATGTAATCATACCACATTTGGTTCCATAACCAGCATAGGACCACACTGCTAAAATGAACGGACATTATTTACTTATTTATCTATTTGATTATTTATAACCCATTTTTCCCCCTTTTTTTTGTTTTTGTTTTTTGTAGGAAGCACGTGGTGTAATGGTTAAATCATGGGAAATGGACTCGTCGCCCCGAGTTCAAATCCTGAATGTGTTAATTGCATTTCCGTTTGCGCTAATACCTTTGGGAAAGGTATGAATCCTACTCTCCCTCCAGCTATGGGTAAATAGTATGGTAGACTGGGCTCTTTAACCTTGGCTTGGTAACCAGTCTAGGAGAAGGAAAACTCTGAATTTAAACCTGTTAAACTCCGCCTAAGAAATTGACCTTGTGTCACATCCTGCTCGTGTGGAGGGTTTGATAAATATATATAACCCATATTTTCCTTTTTCTTTTCAATACCCTGGCCGGTGTCCAAAAGGCTGCTTGGCGGCACTAGGTGTGGCAGTCCAGCTTTTAGCCGCCGAAACTGTGTTTTTACACCTAGTTAGCGGCTGATGAGGGGAGGGTATATCACGTGGTGTTTATTACACAATGTATTATGAAAAAATATAGATTATCAACATGGTTTCGTCAATAGTAAATTATCCTTATCTCATATTTAGGAAAGTATTGATATTATGAATGTATATTTGATGGGAGATCTGTTTGAAAGTTATTTGTATTCAGTAGATCCGTGCACGAAGCAAGCAAATACACAAACAAAAAAGAATAAGACACATCAAATCTCTTAAGGAACACTGCACTAAAATGTAAATACAAACACAACTCTTAACCTCTTGGCTTAAAAGAAACCTAGATAGGTTGAAATACCGTTTAAATCAATTATTTTAATTATGGGAGGTCTAACCCGCGATTGACAAGGCTAAAAGTGGACAAAGAGGCCAATTCTTGAATATTCCCGATAAGAGAATCAATCTTTGCATTTAAAAACCCATTCAATGATTATGTCAATATTAAAACTAAAACCATAACAAGGCCTCTTGTTGGGGCGTAATGGTTAGCAAGCAGGATTCGCAGATCTCTTAATACTGAAAAGAGAGTTCGATCCTCCCTGGATGTCCCATAATTACAATATTGCGTCACATCCGGTCTGGGTTATAAGGGCATCCCATGGTAGTGTAATGGTTGGAAAGCTAATCTCACAGATACATTACTACTGAAAAGAGAGTTCGATCCTCCCTGAATTCCCCATACTTACAACCTTGTGTGACATCGTACCCGTGGCAAACGGGCTGGAGGTAATAAGGGTGTCTCATCGTGGTGTAAAGGTTAGCAAGCTAGTCTCGCAGATGCATTACTACTGAAAAGCGTTCGACGGATTTTTTGTTACAACATACCCGTAGCGAATAGGTTGGGTAATAAGAATGTCACATCGTTTTGCAATGGTTAGCAAGATAGTCTCGTAGATCCATTACTACTGAGAAACAAATTTCATCCTCACTGAATCTCCTATAGTTGTAGATTTATGGCGAAAGGGTTAGTTAAATACCTACTGCTGGTATGGGTTAGCGATCGTCGCATTTGTTTTGCGCGGGAATTTCGAAAAGACAAAGAAAAATTGAACTAAGAAGATAATGGATAAGGTAGACAGAAAGTCTAGTATAACAAAAGACTTCCTCTGTACAAACGGAAAATTGAACAAAGAGACTGGAAAGGGAAGTAAGGACTTCCGGTCAAGCGAACAAGAGATATGTGGGCGGGTTGCGCTTACTTAAGCAGGCAACAGAGTCAGTAGGGACAGTCAGGAGAGAGACGGCGGACCGACGCGGTCACACACCGCCATGGCTAAGGGTGGTGAGACGCCACCAGCTTCCCCAACGCTATTCATCCCAGCAGTAGTAGTTCCCATTGTCAACGCTCGTCACTCACACGCACCACGAGGGAATGAAAAGAAATAAAAGTCAATCTCCTACTACATACAGCATGCCTTGTGATTTCATTAAGCGACCAGTTCATATATCGTATAAGGGTTAGACGATACCCGCAGTATACCAGCAACGTATAGTTTGAAGATGCCAGTATATAACATATACGATTTAGTGCCGGTAAAGAAGGGCTATGCAACACTGCCACCATAGCAAGACTGTGTCCATTAGGGTAGATCGATTTTTCACTTTTTTTAAATATCAAATAACATGAAACACTGAAAGATGTGTTTGGTTTATTAAGTACTGATACCAAAAATTAGATCTTAAACTTGTACAATTTTTTGAGGAAATGGCATTAAATATCGTAGACAAAAATGCACTGAAAAATCTTCGATTTTGCAAAATTTGACCAAAAAATAATCAGAAAATCTAACAATTCCAGTATTTAAACCAGGGAATGTTGTTATTTCATTGTACCAAAATGAAATTAAATGACGAAATTATAACTTAAGTTCAAATTAAAAAATATGCCCCCACCTCACCTATTATTGTAAAACCGACTGAAAAATCGCCCTCCCCTCGTGTCGATTGACACAATCTTGATATAAACACTATTATGAACATGACGATTCATATTTATGCTTTCCCCCTAGTTCATTCAAATGAAAATGATATTAGCTGCCTCAAGTGGAATTGAACTCTGTTCCATTTACAAACAGGAAACTCAAGCCACATGGCACTTCATGTGAAATGTTTTAGCTGCTAAATTTCTTTTTAAAACTCAAACTAAACACAATAGTTTTTTTGCATAAAAGATCGGTCACTGTCAAGATTAGCATTGGAAGCTACGGTTTTTTTATTGTTAGTCTTATCGGGTAACATAATAGCGGGCGAATGCTTAACATCAGGTGCTTACAAACACACGCATTTCTCCACCAAACACTATGGTTAGTTGGTTAGTTAGATTTCACGGCACGTCAACTCTTGTTGGGTTATTTTATGCCGAAGATGTTTTGGTTGATTCATATTTAATGGGTACTCAATTTTTTAACACAATTTTTTTAACGCGCTTTTTTAAACTCATTTTTTCTCTATTTAATCCATAGTTGAGACCTTAGCAGTTACCACCACGCTGGGTCAGAGTGGACCTGGGAGTACTAGTGATAAAGTGGTACTCTATATTCCCCAGAGCTGGAAGTTCACCACCAAATAACACGAATTTAACAGCATACCCAGGACATTGAGACCCTCAACCACCGCATTTTAATATATACATATGATAAAAAATGGGTGAGGGCTTACCATAAAAGCAATAGGGTTGGGATAATAATATTGGTGCTATAGCTTGACGTGATCATCTGATTGATCGGGGTGGGGGAGCAAGCACTATAGTGTCCCATTGTCTTGTAACTTGAGTATCAGAGTTTACAGAAAAAAATTAAGAAACACAACGAGTATTAAGGATAGAGAAAAGGATTTACTAAGCAAAGATGCAAGGTGAACTCAGTCATTAGCACTTGCTAGGTTTAATTACCAAGTCCCGTGAGAATTCGTTGTGTCTCTCTTTTTAGGTCTCGTCAGATATCATTAATAGGAATAACAGACGATTCCATTATTATTACTTAGGTACTATATGACACAATGACAAGACAATCCGTCAAAATATGACGATAATCCCAAAACTAAGGTCTCCAAAGTGCTGCTGGCACAGGGAAACAGTTAATACGGTTATTGGCAAAACAGTAGTGATTACTGCGCATGCGATTGTGGGCCTTGCTGTCACACCCATTCTTAGCTTGGCAGAAATTTCTGATGGAGCTCCCGACGTACGCTACCGCCAAGTGTGAAGTTTTGTCTTTAAAAAAAAATTTTTTTTAGTCTTTTTATATGTGATTGAAGGTGTTAGAGTCCTTAGTATGACGTTAAACTGCATCTAACGGTGAAGTTTCAATTCTGGACCTCTGGATAGTGTGAAGTACCCTTTCATCACCATTATTCCCAGGTCTACTCTGAGCCCAGTGTTAGGGTCACATCTTCAAAAGACTTTAAAATGTGTTTGAAAAAAATTAGTTAAAAAAAAAAAATTGAATACCCATCAAGAATAAATAAAACAAAATGCCGTAAAATCCATCCAGCCAACCAAACTTTTCTGAAAGTTCTAAGACTGAAATAAACAGAATTTTTCGTTTCAGACGAAATTCGAACTCTGACCACCGGTTCGGTTTCCTGTTGGTTTTTTCCACGGCTCATCGCATCTTCAAAATCTGCACTAACCCCCTTTATCCAACAAACGGTTATTGTTTTGCGGGTATAGAATCGACGATACAATTTCAACTCCTGGATGAAACAGTTTATGTTTCACTCCGTGCTAATACCCCTGGGAAAGTCATGAATTCACTCTTCTCCCTCCAGCTTGGATAGATAGTAGGACAGGCAGGTGTTGAAGTCAGTCAGTATACTGTTGGTTTGGATAACAGCAAATAGCTAAGCACAACTGAACTAGTCCAAAACTTATGAAACTCAAGAATAGTCCATTCATGTATTTGGGTGTTTCCATTCCTTCATTCATGATCGGCTGCTTGGTTTCTATGATGTTATGAAGCTTCATAAATACACTGGCATTCTGCAGTAGGATTGCAATAAGGTTATATCCGTATTGAGTTGCGGCACCTTGTTGCCTTGTCTTACCAATTCAACGGTAATTGGAACTTTCCTCCTATTAAAAATTGATTTTGTGTCACCTGCGTGGAGGGGCTGTGTTAACATACATTTTTTTTTACTCTGTCGCATGATGATTGGTAATTAACTGTATAAGGATTTACGGGTAAGGTGTGACACAAGGTAGCAAGTGAGTGGCGTCAGGCGAGGATCTAACTCGCTATTCAGTAATCATAAATTTGGGAGACTACCTTGCTAACATTACAATATGTTCCATTAATATCTATATATAACACCTTTTAGTAGTAATGGATCTAGAAGAGTACTTTGTTAACAATTCCTCCTTGATATCCAACCCGTTCGCCACGGGTAGGATGTGACACAAGGCCAGTAGTATTGTGCATCAAGTGAAGATCGATCACGCAATTCAGTAGTAATGTCTCTGCGAGTCTAGCATGTTAACGATCATATTCAACGAAATGCTCTTTTTACCCAACCCATCCGCCACGTATATGATGTAACTCATCACAAGGTCGCAAGTATGGGGCATCCAGCAAGGATCGAACTCGCTATTCAGTAGAAATGGATCTACGAGACTAGCTAGTACACTACAATGGGATGTCATGATATATTTTTCATTATTTTACACAACAAATATTGATTTCTCAACATCAATTTCCAAGACTCATACTATTAATTATATGATGTATACATCAATAATATTACATTGAAATTATAATAAAATCAGGTTAATTAATTTTGCGGCTTTGTTCCAAGGTAAGGAGTTGCACTTCTGTAGTCAGTGATGGAGAAGAA
>CM042143.1:114437124-114442124 GCA_023376005.1 Doryteuthis pealeii | reverse complement strand
TCACCCCCCCCCTGCATGCCCAACAAAAATTAAATTTGCTTCTGAAAGTAAAGAGGCGCTTTTTCAGAAGTTTGTCTGCTAACTGGTTTCATAATAAGTCTTTAACTAAATAACACACACACAAAAAAAATTGTTCTGTTTTTGTTCTTTTCATAACTTGTCTAAAACGCACTGTCTTTCCCACTCCAGGACCTAGAGTACTTAATGAGAATATAATTCACGGTTTTATAGGTGGAATTTATTTTGTGTAATCCAATTTCAAAGAAGAGTCTTTATCATTTCAAGTGTCTTTCAGTGTTATACACTCACTTGGTTCTCTTCTTTGTTATAATTTCTGTACTCATCCGTTTTCTGGGTTTATCTTGTTTATTTTGTAACTGCACCTGTTTTTTGTTTTGTTTTGTTTGTTTGTTTGGGCTATACTCTCCATGGTTTTTTTTTGTGCTCATTATTTTTGTCGCTCTTGTTTAATTAATAGTGAACTGTGGATGGGCACTACAGCAAGTACTGAAAATTTTTTTTCTTTTTTGTCAGGGAACCACTTATATTAAATTTGTCGGCAAGTATATATAGGAAGTAATGGTACTCAGCAAAGCGGGAGTTCAAAATCCCGAAGAATGCCGTTACCATACAGATGTAAGGTTTTTTGTGGCGTAACGGTTATTGTCATAGAGAAGTGGACTCATCAGCAACCAGAGTTCACAAATCTGAGCAAGGCGGTTAAATCAATATTGGAGCACTCCTGTATACGGTTAATTGCCGATGTAACGGACTCAGCAATCGAGTCAAATATCCTGATCAAGACGTTGCATTTCTAATGGAGCTCGACACTTCTGGAAAAGTTATAAATCCTAGTATGCTTCGTCCATCTAGTGTTGGCGCTTTATCTGGTATGTGCAAGGAGATGGTTAGGTTCGCTGTCTCTTTTTAATGGCATATCAAACTTTCATGGGTTATTTTAATCCATGTGAAAATAGTATTGGTATTATTTAACCCATATCTAGGGGTCGAGTGGGTTCATGCGTTTTCTAAGGCACAAAGTCCGAAAGAAAACGTAATGGCTCAATTGGGGTTCGAACATCTAACTAGCGATGTCAGCTGTCCGCTATGATATATATAAACGCAATAACCAAAAATAACCAAAAAAAAAAATGCAAAATTCTTGCGATAAAAAAGGGATATAAAAAAGACACACTACTGGTTTGATACACTGAATTTATTGTTAACACAAAACTTGAATAACAGGTTAATATTATCATCAGACAATCTTATGAACCATTCAAAAAGAAGAAACATTAAAACAAGACTCCCTGGTGATGTTAAAAAAAAAAATCAGCTAGGAAATAACAATGAAAATTAGAGAAAACAAGTGTTTACAATTTTTGCCAACCGTTAAATCAATGCGAAATTTTACCAAGTAAGCAAAAAAAAAAAAAAAAAAAAAAATATGACTACGTTTTCTTGTTTTATGTAATTCTATGAAAAATTAAACATTGTCAAACATATTTCGAGATTCACTTAAATTATTCATGCTGTTGACGAAATATGCTTTGAATATAGGTTTTTTCTTATAAATATATCAAGGGGTAATATTTTAGCATTTAATGTTATGAAATCTAGAATAATAAAAAAAATAAAAAATGAACAGATAAAAACGATTTTTTCTATAGAAGATAGATTTTTTATAAGTTTCTTAACGGGGATTTTTTTAGTAAAAAAAAACAAAAAACAATGAAATTCTAAATTCTTACTAAAATGTCATATATTGGGACATAAATTCCGTAGTGTAATGATAATCCAGCACGAAGATTGAACTAGACTATTCAGTAGTAATGGATGTTAGCGAGACTACTTCTAACCATTACACAATGATGGCGAGCGTCATTTTTTTACCCAACCTGGTTTCGATCTCACAAGGTAGAATAGTGGTACTAGGTCGAGGTTCAAGAGGGCATAATAAGCGAATATTAAGATGATCTGTTCAGCAAATCATGAGTCTAACGACTTGATCCTTATACCGACAATTGGATGCCTATTAATCTTAAAAATGTTTAACATAAATAAAACAGACTACGCCTAAAATAAATTAATACTCATATTACCCAAAACTGTTAGCTTTTGTTTAACATTAAATTCCAAATAAACGAAATAATTGTTCGTTCTAAATGAAAAACTCATTTTTTAATCTTTAACTCATGGAGTGGTCCCCAATAAGGTACATCAAGCACTTTGTAACAAATGGCAATAAGGAGGTAAAATCCACACTTCCAGAGTTCCAGAATTAGAACTTCAACCTATTAGAAATCACTTTAATGTCATAGACATTTTTAGGGAACACTCGCTTGTGTTTTTGTCCACGATCATAGACGCGGGGTACTTTGCTAGTAAAGTATATATATAAGAAGAGGTTTTGCTGTCATATTTACTGTCGACTATGACTCCGAAAAGAGTAATTCACTAGCCAATACCATTCGATATATCTTTTGCGTACACAGTTAATAACCTACTAACTTAGAGAAAACACACCAGAATTTGGTATTGATTTTTAACTGGAACGGATTTGAATTTGAATTAAACAAATCAACGATTTTGGCAGAAACTGGCTCTATACCTAGCTGCTAATTAATAAAATATTGCTTTCTATTGGTAGATGATACCACAGTGTTAACTTTGATTTTAATTAACAAATTGCATTCTAAAAGTTCAGCCTGGAATTTCTCAGGCGTTGATGTTTTAAAATATGTTGTTTCGAAAGAAAAATAAAAATGTCTCTACTATGTGATTGTTTGTGTTTTTTATCTATTGATGTTTATTTTTTTCAGCGAATTAAAAAGCAAAAATAATAAATTAAAATGAAACCATTTAACGATAATCCAAGGCTTTTTTTTTTATTAAGACATTAGTTTTTTAGATACAATATTTTATTCTAAAACAATGTATTAAAGAACTTTTTATAAAATACATTCACTTTTAAATCATATAATAACTGCAAACTTTTTTGAAAGAAACTATTCATGAAACACAACTTATTAAAATTAATACGGGTGGCATCGAATAATTCACGTATAATTAAAGTAATGTTTAGGTTATTTAGCTTTCTTTGATACTTTTTTAGGGGTCGAAAATAAAATATTCTATCGATCATTTTTAGGAGAATTGAAGATCTGCACTTCGTTGTCACTGTACAATAGAACTTTAGAAAAAGAAAAAGAAAATACTATTATAAACCAAAATAGAAGAATTTAACACGTAGACAGATGTAATATTTAGTTCTAGCATTTAAAATTGTTTAATTTTAATGAGGAGAAAAAAAGAACGAATAAACGAATAGATTTTCTACCATTGTCAAATCCAAGTGGCAGAACTACTTTTTTCTTTCCAAATTGTTCAAATAACAACTCAAAAAGAGACTTATCTTAGAAAACGAAATATATAATAACTAATTCTTAACTTTATTTTTTTTTACGTCCACCTCTTGTATACTAGAATATACATTCAGAATGAACGCCACAAATAAAGACAAACCTAGTGCGTTGGTTGATTTTTTCAGAATTCAAACCCTTGAGTTATTTTTGTAAACCCACAATTGCTAAAAGTTCCGAGAATGGGAACTCACCACTAGAATGCAGTTTAACGTTATACCTGCAAGGTATTAAGACTGCGCAGCAACGCGCCTTTTTCGCACATATGGGATAATAAAGGGTGTGGGGTAGTTTTGCAATAAGTGCATATACGTCGAGAACAACCATATAGGTACTTAGGGATTGGACAAAGATGAGCCGACTGACCCGGGGGTGGAGGACTCTATCCGACCGCCCTCTAGCCCAAGTAAGGATCAATTAGAGTGTAAGCATGTCATATGGATTTGCTTCAGTCACCATGATCACTGTCCATAAGTCATCACAGGTCGCTACCATGACCACTAGGAAAGGCCGTGATTGGAAGGAGGTCTTACTCACAGAAGTAAGAGTCGGGCGAAATTAACAGGCCCAAGCACAAGAGAGCTACAATGAAAAGGACAACATTTTAATTCCTAGCCTCTGTCTAATTGTATTTATTTTTTTAAGGTAAAACGAGAAAATAATTAAACACGAATTTAATTTTTTCATTTTAAAATTTCAGACAAGCAATTATAAGTATTTCAAGTTTGTTTGTATGTACAAAAAAGTTACGAAAAATAGAAAATATTTCCAGAAACTTCATGGAATTTTAAGATTTATTTTAAAAAAAAGTATTTTAGAGATGAAAAGGTTGGAAAAAAACAGGGAAAGAAAACAGGATTCCTAAAGATAAACAAGCATTGTAGTAATTTACCAATTCTCGCGCGGCGATTTCTTATTAATTGATAGAATCATTTTCCTCTATTCTCTTCCGCTTACTCCTTTTCAGACTTCCTTTACTCATCTTATGGTTGGTACCCTATTTTCTTTGTCTTTTAATCATTCATTTTCAAGTCTTCCTGACGCGGGATTTTTTGTTTAAAGGTTTGGCACTCGATACACGGAAACGACACTAGTGAAATCCCTCCTTTGCCTTGCCGATATAATTGCTGCCATCTGTTCCCCAGCCCCCGAAGCCGGTATTCGAGGCCGGAACTCAGTTAATAACTTGCAGCAATTAATATACTTCAATACATGCCAAGCACCTCCTCCAGTTGATTCATGGACAAGAGTTCATATTATGCCCTGACGAGCTAAGATTAAAAGCACGGTATCTGTTCTTTGCCGATGTTCGAGTAGGAGCGCAGTGGAATCAGGTCTTTTTTGTTTTTATTTTTTTTAAATTGAATGATCACCTAAGTAGGCCTGAGGTCTATTCTACGTAGGGGACCACTAGTTTGATATTTCACCAGTTTTTGCATTCTAGACTGGTTGTCTTAACCATAGGTTAAAGGATCCCCAGGTCTGTCCACACCTTATTTACACTACTCCCTCATCAAGCCCTGCGATGGCGGAGAAAAAGAACATATGTCTATGGTCCATTTCTTTCAGATCCGTTCT
>CM042143.1:114377530-114437024 GCA_023376005.1 Doryteuthis pealeii | reverse complement strand
CCAAGAGAGAGATCCATCGACTATTTAGCATTATTTGATAAAAGGATTGGTGGTTAGATATAAGGGAAATAGTGTCGGGACAATCATATAGGTGTTAGGTCTTGACGTGACCAGCCGATTGGTCGGAGGGGGCCTCTCCGTCGTTTAGCCTAAGTAAGGAGCAAAATGGTGCGTTGCATGTCATAAGCTCTTCAACCACCAGAATTTGTTCCAAGCATCACGGGTCGCAAACCCATGGCAAGGTGGCCTCATTGGGAGTGGGGTTACTTACTCCTCTACAGAGGTGCAGTCGGTGTATTCTTCAGCCCCAGTCGACATGGCGGCCGGAAGAATTATCTTCATTATTAAATACACATTTACACTTGAGAATAACTCGTAGTTATCAGTTGTTTCAGGCTCCATCAAGGAAAGACTAATCGATAATTCATAGTTATCAGTTTACTGGGGAAAATTTCCTCTCGTGGAAACGAATCAGGATATGTTGAATACAAATAATCCTAATATAGAAACAAATGACTTGGTGCTATTCGCAGAATCCCGTCCCTGTCATCTGCCTTAAAAAGCGCTAGGCGGTGATAGCTGAAAAAACAACCCTCCCTAAATAAATAAAAATATCGAAAAAAAATTTTGATTTTTTATTTGTAATTGATTGTCGAAAAAAATCAAGATCAAATGAAAATAAAAAAAAAAAAAATTTTTTAGCGAAATGAAGGCGTCTTTATCGACAATTATTCTTTTTAGTGGTTTTAATGCGTTAAATGTAAGCCATATCTTTATCGACAAGTAAATGTAGATATTTAGCCCCCTGCCTTAAAATATTTTAAAGAGGCGGAGGGTCAAAATATTTACATCTACTTGTCGATAAAAAGAGTGGAGGGGTAAAATATCGCATTAACTTTTCGGGAAAAACGCCTTAAGCGCTTCAGCAGACACCGCTTCAGCCAGGGACTTCATTCGTAGGGAAGGTTGTTTTTTCAGCTACCACCGCCTAGCGTTTTTTTAAGGCAGGACGTAATTCTGCGAATAGCACCAATGACTTTTTAGCAAAGCAACGTTGATTACTGAATGATATTGTAATTATAAAGTTACTGATTACAAGAAACGTTCTGAAAGTAATGCCTCCTTTTATTTCTATGAAAACTATCACAGACAAGAGAGAAAAAAGTGATTAATTGATAAACTTTCATCTACAAAACTCATTATTCGCTCTTCATCGTGAACATCGCTGTATATTTCCAGCAGCCGAAAACTTTCTGGGTGTTTTTGACATGATTGTGACTATTATTCGAGAAGCAATAATGTACTGAGTGCTGCATATGATTCTATAAGAATAGAGGTCATACTGAAAATATATAAGTATACTAGCAAAGATACCAGGCGTTGCCCGGGATTTAAAAAGTTAAAAATCAATCTTTTATCTATATTTATATATTCGGCTGGAAACCACGAGGTTCCTAGTTCGATACCGGCTCTCGCCAACTCAGCGTATGAGTAGCACAGGGAACTGTGCGGTAAAGTAAGGAGCTGATGGTAGGTGTGGCGCTCCACCTCAGACGCGAAAACAATCTCCGTGGTCTAGCGCTATTGAAAAGGAGATACCCCTTCGTTGATTGGCTGACCCGACTTTAGCCCTCCTCCCCCGATGACATTACTTACTTTACTTATATATACTCTAATAAAATCATTTTCTATATATTTGTTTCATTATCTTTTATAATTGGCTTTTCTCATGAAACATGATTTAGCCTCGCTAAGAAAATAGTTGGTGTGGATTTTATTGGTATCTGCTGTTCTCCACCAATTTTCCTTGATAAAAGTACGCACACAAAGTCGTTGCACATAAAAACATACAGAATCTTTCTTAGAGAGGAAAAGAAAAACAAATATAGGTTATATATATGTTTTAACTGTGAGGATATTTTTATCCGTGATATCAGCTCTTGTTTTTTTAAGATCTTTGAAATGACGGAACTATTGAAGTAAGTAAGTCAGTCAGTCAGTCAGTCAACAATTAGTTTGAGCAATGTGACTGGCCAAGCATAACTGCACCAGTGTCAAGACAACTGGTATTTATGGGAATTCAGAACAGTCCACCCATGCATTTGGGTGAGTCCATTCCTTGAGTCCTGATTGGCTGCTTGGTTTGTAGGGACCTCTGAGGCTCCATAAATCCAGACACTTTTCAGTGGTCTTTACGGCATCTCAGAATCGTATTCAGTTACGTCTGTTTGCCGTCTTGTCTTGCCAATTCAACGGTAATTGGACTTAGTATTCTATATGAACCAAGAAAAAGAAGAACAATAATAAGAACAATGACATCCGTAAAAGCATTAAGATAAAAGAAAAATAGAATTAGTGAAATAGATCACTAGCCTATACTATTAGTGACCACCCCAAGTAGAGTTTATCAGGTTCAATTTCAGAGTTTTCCTTCTAGACAGGTTGCCTAACCAAGGTTTAAAAGCCTAGTCCGCGCTACTATTTACCCATAGGGAGATGAGTTGGGTTCATACCTTACTCCCTCTCCAGCTATGGGTAAATAGTAGGGCAGACTGGGCTCTAAGAACAGGAGAAGTAATAGTTGGAAAGAAGAAGGTTAAAGTGATGATTATTTTGGCGATGCAGCTAACGATAGGCCTTGAACATGAAAGAAAACATAAGTTTGCATGTGATTCATATTGAAATAAAAAAGAGTTTGTTTTAATCTGAAGTGAAATTTTAGAAGACCACATTTCTTTGAGTAGACAAGAAAGAAGGATTCTTTTTTATTTTGTTAACTGATTTCCGTGTGACACGATGTAAAATTCAGGCTATAAATCATCCTAACAACACACGCACTATATATACGTGTTATATATATATATATATATATATATATATATTATATATATATATATTGCGTGTGTGTGTGTGTTTGTACGCGTGTGTTGTGGTGTTTGTATATATAGTGTGTGGTGTGTGCACGCGTGTGCATATAATATTATGTGTGTGTGTGTTGTGTGCATATTATATATTTTGAAGTCGAACCTAATTTTTTTGAAAGTTAATTCATTAATGATTAATTAGGCGGGATTTAACTACTTAAATGTAAGGCTAAAAAAATCGAGAAAAATCATCTCTGAATGTACATTTTCGACCTATTAGGTCTCATCAGCAGAGCTATAGATAGAAGATCGCCTCGTGTGTGATTTAAAACCGTATGTCGGAACGACAAACCAAGCTTCTTACCTCTACACCAAACGGAACCTCGCAATTTTTCATCGCTTTATTTAGGTATTAGTAGTACTCATATTCCTCTTTTAAGAGACTTCGCACGAACTTACGTAAATGTAAACAAATAATGGCTATTTTCAGCCGACAATATTTGGGAGAATATGTGCTTAATTGATGTCAGACCTAATTTTTTTTAAAGTTAATTCATTAATGATTAATTAGGCGGGATTTAACTACTTAAATGTAAGGCTAAACAAATCGAGTGTCGTTCCGACATACGGGTTTCAAATCACACACGAGGCGATCTTCGTATCTATAGCTCTGCTGATGAGACCTAATAGGTCGAAATGTACATTCAGAGATGATTTTTCTCGATTTGTTTAGCCTTACATTTAAGTAGTTAAATCCCGCCTAATTAATCATTAATGAATTAACTTTCAAAAAAATTAGGTCTGACTTCAATTAAGCACATATTCTCCAAATATTTGTCGCTGAAAATAGCCATTATTTTGTTATATATATAATATATATATATATATATATATATATTATATATTGTATATGTATGTGTGTGTGTGTGTGTGTGTGTGTGTGCGTGCGCGCATATATATATATTTTTTACGTTACGATACAAATGATCAATTTAAAAAGTACGGGTGCGTTGGTCTTTTTTTTTAAATTTTTACTCTGATCTCGGTTTGAATTTTTTTGTTTTTTTAAATTGAAAACTGAATTATCAGGGTTTTTCACATCGGTTTGTGTTGTACATATACAAACATACACACACGCTTATATATATGCAGAGAGAGAGAGAGAGAGAGAGGAGAGAGAGAGAGAGAGAAGAGAGAGGAGAGGAGAGAGAGGGGAAAAAGGGAAGTGATGAAAGGACACACAAAATTAAAAAATTCCGTTGAAAATACAGGTGAATTCCAAAGTGGCAAAAAAGACAGCTATAAGATAAATGAAAAGTGAAGGGAGAATACTTTGGAGACTGGGAAGTTAAAACCAACAAAGAAAGAAGGAAAATCTATGTGATGTGAGACATGCAAATAACGTATACGGAAGAGAGCTTGAAAAAGAAAAAGTATATAGTGAAAAGAGTTGAAGACTCTAAAAGAATTAAAATAATGATAGAAGATACTTGAAAAGTGAAGAGTGACTGGGGAAATAACCTTTGGAAACTGATGACAGTATATCAAACGAGAAAGAAAGAGAATAGGAATGATGAAGATAGATACACAGACGAATAACGGGATGGAAATAGAGATAACTACATCATAGATTGACAGAATAATAAAAATAGAAGCTTGAATACTAGAAGACAACGCCAAAATAGAGATGATTTTGCTTCTTTTCTTTGTTTAATGGCATATCAATCATGGTGGGTTATTTCATGCCAAAGCTACATGGGAGTATAAAAGAATGTGACTATTTAACCCATGGCTGAGTGATTCACACCTTTCCCAAAATTATTGGTCCGGAAGTGAAAGTAATAGCACGACAGGAGTTCGAACTCGTTTATTATGATGTAAAAGTCCAGCACGACAGCCATTAGGCTACGAGGACTCTCCATCCCTATTACAGCCAGAAGAAAGAAAAACGAGGAAAATGAAGAAAGGAGGAGGGACTGAAAAATGGAAAAGAATGGTTTCTTTATTGACTTGAAATGTTTGCATGATTACGTTGATTTATGGGACTAAATGGTCCAAACAAATTATTAAACTAAAAGAAAATCTGTTGTGCATGTCTCGTGAGATTCTCAGGGCATCAGTGTACATGTACAAATATGTTGAACAGAATCAGACATCTAATTTAGATTCTTTGGAGATAAAATCTATGAAAGAAAAAAACGAATGGTAGAGCAATGAGAGGGATGTCTTATAATTTGCTAAACAAATCTTCTAAGATATATGCAACAGATTGTTTCTAATAAGAAAAGCCCTGTCGACTGGGGCTTTAGAGTACACCGACAGCACCTCCCCTCAATATAGCTACCTTTTGGTCATGGTTGTTGACCCGTGATGGACAAGGATGGAATCCTGGTGGCTAAGCAGTCTATGACATGCAACTTCACTTTGGCCATTATTCATTGGCGGATGCCTATATTCGATATCAGCCATACAGCGAGGGAGTCAATCCCATTTTTACTAGTGCTAGACCAAGAAGATTGATTTTTAGCGTCTGAGGCGTAGCGCCACACGTACCGTTAGCGCCTCACTTTACTACACAGATCTGTGCTACTTATACGCTGAGTTGGCGATGGCCGGTATCGAACCAGGAACTTGAGGTTTCCAGTCGAACACTCTACCGACTGAGCTAAATCGGCCCTTTGGCCATTACTTAGGCTAAACGGGCCATCTGAGAGGCACCTTCTGATCAATCACGTCAGGCCCTTAGCAACTATATGATTGTCCCGACCGTATTGTCCTCGTTACAAACCCCCAACCCTTTTTATCCTATATGTGCTAGAAGGCAGTGACTGAGGCTCATAGTGTCCAGGGTATGGCGTTAAACTGCATATAATGGTGAAGTTCCAGTTCTGATCATCAGGGGAGTATGGGGTACCCCTTCATTGCTATTACTCCCAGGTCCACCCAAACCAGCAGCCGTAGTGCTTGTTAGGGACCCATACAAATAGATAAAATTGAGTTTTAAAAAATGTGATAAAATATTGAGTTTAGAAAAAGATTTTTCAATACCCATCAAGCATGAATAAAGCAAAAATGTATTTTGCATAAAATAATCCAACAAGAATTGTCGTGCCGTAAAACCAACCAACCAACCAACCAACCATCCTAAAAAGAAGATTCAGTCTGTTTATCTGTACAAAGAAAAATATTGTAAAGGAAAATTGGCCGAGACCAAGAAAAAATCAATGTTCCATAAAACCTCAGCCTATTTTTGACCAGGTTAAAAAAGAAAATTACCCCTCATTTTCCGTAAGGAAAGGTAAATAGAAAATATGATGATGATAATGATAATAATAATGATGATAATAGTAATAATAATATATTAAAATAATACATAATAATATGTTAAGAAATTAATTAAATAATGATTTAAACAAAACAAATTAATAAAGGATAAAAATAATTAAAAATGTAAACAATAAGTATAAAAATAACTTAAATACAAGAATATATAAATACGGGATTTATTTTTAACTTTTTAAATACCAGGCAACGCCGAGTAGCTCTGCTAGTTAACTATGGAATGCTGTTAAAATGCCTATTTTGAAAGGAAAAGTTTCAAATATCCAATTACTTTTTTTTTTACAGGAGTTGAAGGATTCCAGAGCTATCCTGCATCACTTACACATACAAATCGACAAGGACGCATAAAAATCGTATCCATGCGTCCCAGTGTGTTCTTTTCGTTCCCCACCATTTTCAGCTAACTGGAAATACATGTCAATACTTTCTTTGAAACGAATTACTCTGTATGGGGTACTAGGTACGGGTTTGACGGCTTTAGTTCTTCATAGATAAAAAAAAATCTACAATTCATTCAGAAACTTTAGCTCTGACCCATCATATTTCCCGGGAACTCATTCAAATCAAATTCTTGCGTCCCAGGATGCATTACATTAAAATGTTATCAGCATCACTGACTCTTTACTCCTCAATCACTAGACTTCTGTTAAAAATAAATATGCAAAATGATTATTTCTACTAGCAAGGGCGTCCCACCGTGGAGTAATGGTTTTCAATCCATTCTCCCTACTGAATTGACAGTTTGATCCTCGCTGGATGATCCATATTTGTGACCTGGTGTCACATCCTGCCCATGGAAAACGGGTTGGGTCAATACCTACTGTTAATATATGTATGTAAAATGTAGCATCAAGTATATAATGTTTCTTGAAAGACGAATTGATCTATCAGATAACGACGCAATTGCCTTTTATGTGGATTCAGCCTCTTTGTTCGTGTCAGAATCCCGAAAGTGTCATTAATCAGGTAAGTTACACTTAACCAAGGGTCACCAAACTACGGCCCGTGGGTAGGATCCATGGTTGTTTGCCATGGTAGGCATTTTATCAGGCCAGCTGACGGTACTTGAATTTGTTTGTTAAAACGTACGGAACGTGAGAGGTTCCGATACCTTTTGCATTCAAATATCATGTTAAGCTTATCAAATCTTCATGGACTTGACTATGGAATCAACCCATCGAACGAAATTGACTGAATTTGAAAGCAATTCTCTTGATTAGATGTAGCAATTCCAAACCAAACATTGACGATATCTTGAAAGGCAAACTTCAATTTCACAAATCTCACTAAACTTTTCTGCTAATGTTGCGTTCTTTGATAATGTTTTGAAAATAAATATGTTGGTTAAATTTGTTTTTGTGCATCTTATGCCACTCATCCATGAATATAAAATGGGAATATATATTTTTTTTATTTACATCTCTTTCTCAGAGCTTTCGTTCTGGCTAGCAAGTATTGAACACAATAATAATATGGCCCGCGCTCGTTATTTTTTCAATTACCCGGCCCACCGTGAAAAAAGTTTGGTGGTCCCTGTGCTTGATCGAGGCCAGCAATAAATTTAGTACTGCATAAAATCATTGCTCTCAGATAATTTTTCATTCACCTAACCTTACCTATGAAAATCATGTCAGTCCTGCAAGTACTAACCCCCTTCCTAATGTTTGCAAACCCACTGAAGCCAAAATAGTCTGTGTTTAAATACTGAAGGTCCGTTAGTTTTTACGCAGTGGTCCGCAAATCCTGAAAGAAGTGGAAACTTTTTTTTTTTAATTACAGGGTACCACTCGGTTATACTGGGTACCGTTTCACTACCCTGGTGGTTTTTCGAAAGATAATGCTTGTGTATTTTGTTCGGTAGATATGGATGAGAACTTTCACTAACCTACAGGTCTAGGGTTAAACTAGAATGTAGTTACCCCACACATACTACAAACAATAAAATCTTGTTTTACATTAAAGAAAAGAGTTTATTGTCTGTTTCCTTAAATTTATGCAAGCACAATATAAGAGGCTGTGCTACTGCAAAATTACTTTTTGAAAACGGAAGAGAAGACATTTGTTTATTTGAGAAAATTTAAAGAATTTGCAAGTATCTTTGCCAAAGTAAACTTATACTATATTTGACAGGATAAAAGACATGGTAGTTAGAATTCCTCATCACCGCTACAGAAAGTTATCCTGGAAATAAGCACAGTTTACATTTAGATTAACAAAGAACAGAAATGGACCCAAAATAATCATTCGTAATTACTTTGAGACAAAGAGGTAACGTTGTTTCTTCGTAGACCAAGTGAAAAATTGCCGTTTCGTTAGTGCTAGCAGTGGCCACCCAACGTCGCCTGGGTAGGGGGGGGGTTAAAGGTTAGTCCGCCGATCCATTATTACTGAATCGTGAGTTGAATCCTCGTGGGATGCACAATCCTAATCCCTATGTAAAAAAAAATAGACCTTGCATTGATCCAACTACTCTGAAAATAAATGTTAATGTCTACTATCTAAAATATTAAATGAAAAAAAAAAAAAAAAAACCCAAAAAAACATGCTGTTATTTAAATTTTATGTTTTAATTATCTTCACGAATATAAATCAAATCTCTATTTTTGCTCAAACACCAAGCCCTAGTGATATTTAATGTGTATATATATATTTACTTTGTCGTTAATTGTTTTATTTTCGAAGTTTCCTCTTGACATACACATAAACACAACTACCCTTTATATATGTATGTATAGATAGATAGATAGATAGATAGATAGATTAGCAGGACCTGTGGATATACCACTGTATGATGATTTGATTATTACAACGTTTGACATGTCTACTTAAGAGCTATTGCGAAATAGTTCACTCAGTCGATAGAGCGTCCGAAAAGGAACCACACGGTTCCGGGTTCGATACCGGCGTATTCGGATTTTCATTTCTTCCGATTTTTGTCGAGGGGTATCCATGAAATTGTTAAAGGCAAAATGTTCCTGGAATATGAAATATTTAAAAGTGGTTAAAGATAGCTGTAATTTATTGGGCTTTTATTGGTGTTGCTAAGCGCACGTACTGTTCACCCATTCAACATTGAACAGGTTAGTCTTTGCTTAACTTTAGCAAACGATGAAAACCGTAATGTAACTCAGATGACATAAAGTAGATAAAAAAAGCAAAACAAAAACAGATGTTAATAAAAAGCAACTAAAATAAATATTTTTTTTTTAGATGAGGCTTGATAATTTGTATTGTTTGGATTTTTCGGACCATTGTCCTCATCTTTGTTGTTATATACACAACTTTCCAGTCGATAGTCTTCAACCACTGCGATCCTACCATAAACAAAGAAAAACTGATGGTTAGTGCAGTATATATATGTATATTTACCAACCCCTTCACACGAGCAGGATACGACACAAGGTCAATTTCTTAAGTGGAGTTTAACAGGTTTGAATTCAGAGTTTTCCTTCTCCTAGACTGGTTGACTCACCAAGGTTAAAGAACCCAGCCTGCCCTACTATTTGGCTATAGCTGGAGGGATATAGTTGGATTCATACGTTTCCCAAGGGTATTAGCGCTATGTGAAATTTAAACAGCCTTGTCCAAGATTTGAACTTGGGTCGACCGAGTCCATTTCCTACAACTCTAACCATTATGCCACGGGCCTCCATCGTGGATAGTTCAGTATAATTGAGCAGAAAGACTCGGATATACAATAATGATGGAACTTTATTTGAATAGAATGCGTTATGAGGTAAATAGGGATCTTTGAAATATCCCTTCATATGAGTAAATATACCAAAAATGTTTAGTATAGCCATGATAAAGAGTTTTAAAAAGATGTGTTCATCTGTTATTAGTTTATCTGTGATAGATAAAATACAAAAATTAACATCCTCTAAGTATGCAAATTGCATTAGTGCTATATAGTAAGGTCACGTGAGTATTAAGAGGAGAGTCCGTCGTCTAAGTACTTCAAGTGAGTTCTGCCAGAGTAATATGGTGTTCTTAAATAGTGGCTAGAACCATCGCCACTGTTGGGTACGGGGAAGATGGGTCATTCCATTATATCAATTAGTTTTTTTCAAAGTTAATGCACTTTTGTAGTAAAATACATCTGTATAATAATACACGTTTTCCTACGAAATATAGCAGTTATCATCTTGCAAAACGCTGTGGTTAAAAATGAGACCGTCCAAATGAGTATCGTCAACTTAGCTAAATAATGGATCATTCCATTTTCATTATAAAGAAAGGGAAGAAAAAGGACATTGGAATAAGAAGAAAGAAAGTTGGAGAAATATGGGGAGAGGGGAGAGTGATAACGCTAATATGTTTCAATCGAACACAATGAAAAGATGAAAAAAGAAAGAAAAAAAGTGAAAGTTAAATCAAGATTATTTTACTTTTAAATATTGAACTATTTAGCAATAGCTCTAAACATATGTAAACATATCAAACGTTATGATAATTATACAGTATATCCAGAAGTTTTGCTAGTAAAGTTAAAAGATTCAACCCAGTCAAGTGAACGGTAATAATTAGACACTTTATAAAAGCAACTTCGTCTTCACAATGATCTAGATTTTCTGTACAGAAACAACGTTTTCTAGTTTTATCTTGGTCATTTAGAATTTACAATAACGGCTGTTGGTAAGGAATTGAATTCAACTGTTTCCGCAATTTTTGTCTAACAATCTGGTGTTATATTCTAAAATGTCTGATCTGACACTTGTGGATGTTTAGGGCTATGGAAGTAACGAACACGAATTCTCGCTCTCTTTTGCCTCTATTATTTGAACAGTAGTGACCTGTCTTGATTTATGCCAGGGAATGGTAAAAATCACTCAAGGCAATGTTACTTTTCCTCATCAAGTAATTTTCTTTTCCATTTTTGTAAGCCTTGCACACACTACGTGTCCTGGCTATGACGATAACCTGGATCTAATGGTGAAGGTCCAGTTTTGGAGCACCGGGGAATGAAGTACCACTTCTGCGTCATTACTCCCAGGTAGACTGACCCGGAGTGATAGTACCGGTTAGGGGCCCATCTACGGCTTGAACAAAAATAAAACGCGTTTAAAAATTGAATTACATTTTTTTAATACTCATCAAGAATGAGCAAAAAACGTCTTTGGCATAAAATAACGCAACAGGGGTTGACGTGCCGTAAAATTCAAACAACCAATCAACACGCTGCTTGTTCACAATACGCGTATATTTCTAACTGTTGGGAGAGGTTTATATATTCTTTCCTTTTAATGCAATTGACATCTTATTACAATGGGGATTCGTGGTGTAATGTTAGTTCAAAGGAAATAGATTCGTAGACCCGAGTTCAATTCCTGGACGAAGCTGTTTGCATTTCACATTGTGCTAATACCATTGCAAAAGGTATGAATCCAATTATCCTTCCAGCTTAGGTAAATAGCAAGGCAGACTGGGCTCTTTAACCATGGCTAGGTAACCATTCTAAGAGAAGGAAAACTCTGAATTCAAACCTGCTAATCTCCGCTTGAGAAATTGACCTTGTGTCGCATCCTGCTCGTGTGGAGGGGTTGGTATATATTATATATATATATATATATATATATATATATATACATATATATATATATATATATATATTATATATATATATATATATATATATATATATATATAATGGAGATTCGATGTTTGTAACCGAAATTATATTACTACTCAAGTCACCGCTCCCTTAGTTAATTATGTCACATTCTCCACGATTCTATTTTTTTATTTGAACCTCAATCATTAATTAAATTGTTTTACATTTTACTGGTGCCTTATCTACATACTAATAACATGCAATTGTATTTATAGCTCCAACAAAATAGCGGTTTACAGTGTGAGCGGGAAGGCTAATTTTAATATTGATTCTAGAAATTTGATTTCAATAAATATTTGCTATAATTGTTTGGTTTAATCTTCATGAATATGAGCAAAATATCGGGATAAATATTAAAAGAAATCTATTAACAAGAAGAAATAACGCTAATTTTATTTATTACTTCCTAACTAAATAGTTAAAATAGGGAAAATAGTAAGAAAAGATGTGAGTGATGGAAAAGGATGTAAGAGTTGGTTTCAAATCATTTTATCTGCATTCTTTTTAGTTTCATTTGTGTATCCAATTTGATATATTTCATTACAACAAAACTTAAATACTTGCAAACGAGGGTGTATGTATTTGCTAGTGTATATAAATGTTTATGAAAAGGTTAAATATTATTGTATATACAAATGCGTTTATTTTCCCTTGTTGAAGGTTAAAGGTTGCCAATTTTTATTATCTCTAATTGTTGCGGTAAAATTTCTCTATTTTTGAAAGGCGAATAATTGGATTCTAGGCTTTCTTATATATACTAGATACTGTATAACTGTTTGAAAGACCATGACACTAAATGTAAATACAAATCTACAATGAACATATTCCATAATTTATAGGCATAAATTACCATAAACGGGTTGACATGCCGTTAAAATGTATCAGTCATTCTCTAATTTATCCATTTTATATTTTTTCATTTACAATAAACATTTTCATTTCCTATTTTTAATAGTTTTTCCTTCTAATTTCTTTCAAAAAGCATTCATTGTATTATTTGGATTTTGGACTATTATCCTTATCTTTGTTATATAGATAACGTTTCGGACAATGTGTCCTCCGGTCTTCTTCGTGTGTTTCTTGTCGATTTCGGGAGCCTTCATGTCGCAATTGGGAACCTTCATGGAACTTCAAGCCGAACTCTTTATTCAATCTTCTGGGTTAGATTGTTCTCATTCCATTAACCATGATCGGGTATAAGTGTTAAGCTATGTTAAGTATTCTATATTAGTATCGGCCCTGGCCAGGATTGAACCTGCAACGTACAGATGATTGTCACTTAGAACTGTATTAACTCAATCCTTATATCCTTCGCACTATGAGTCCAACAGGATTTCGACAAGAAACACCTGAAGAAGGCCATAGGGCACATCGGCTGAAACGTTGTGTATAGACCAGTGCTTCTCAACCTTTTTCGGCTTATGGACCATTTTTTATTCAAAAAATTCTCATGGACCAATCCTACTTTTCTTGAATATTGCTGCGAGCGGCTAGTACACGTGTTAAAGTAAGACAAGACAATTCATTTTCCACCGATCATCGACGTGCGCTTAAATAGAGATTTTCAACTGGGGAGGGTCATTATAAGAAGCGCTAAATTAGTTAAATTTTTGGGATATGGCTAAAACATTTTTGTGGCTTCGAACCTCTGTTGACCACTAGAAATGTTCTGTGGACCACAGATGGTCCAGCTGGACCACGTTGAGAATCTCTGGTATAGACAAATAAAAGCATTCTAATTTTACGCACACACGTAAAAACACACATAAATACCCACACGCAAACACAGTGAAATAGCCTCACACATCCACGCAAATATCCACACAAGTAAATAAAAAAAATAATAATCAAATACATACAAGAATGGAGATTTATTACTCTAGCACAGACAAAAGGCGGAGTTTGAGGACGAAGGCGAAAGTAATGAAGAAGCGAATAAGCCAGAGATTTAGGTCATATCTTGTGGGTCAAAGGTCACGCTTCACAAAGGAGGGTCAAGTTAGTTACGCAGAGACGCGAGTCGGAAGACGTCATTCGCCGCTTGATGTGAGATTAGCTTGCAAGCATTTTTAGCGAAAGTAAAAATAAAATCTCAGGTTTGCTCTTGTCTGTATCAGTTTCACAAAGGAGGACTACGTTCGCTTCATTAGATAAAAGTTAAATTAGCACTCGCCACAAGAATTTAGACTCGATGATAATGAATGGGGAACATTCATATAGAAGGTTGTTGAAATATACACAATATATAGAGACCTCTTAAATATTGTCACACGCACAACATTATATTATGAGTGTTTCACACCTGCTGTAGCTGGTGGTTCACTGGAGGCTGAGTGACAGCAAGTCTCCTCCGGTTTCTAGGACTCTTCTGGGTATTCTAGCCGATCCCATGCTGTTGTTTGAGGGGTCTTGATTCTTCCTCTGATTTCCAATTCACCCGAATTCTTTTCTAGAGCTTTGGAGATCGTCCAAGGGCACCAATTACAATTGGTACGACCTTCGTGTTCTACAGTTCCCTCACTTCTCAAGGAAGGTCTAAGTAGTTGTCTATTATTATTATTATTATTATTATTATTATTATTATTATTATACTAAAGCTGAGTGATTCAATGATTATTTTCTAAAGGCTTTTTTGCTGTTTCGTCTAATAACAAAAAATCCATAATAGAATATTCCTTATTTCTAGGATTGAGTTACGTTTGAACTAAATTCCATTTTAATTGGTTCAAATTAGCCGTAATTTGCAATCGAGTTAAAAAAAATGACCAGTCTCTTACTTCATTTTCTGCCTGTTAATTTCCCCCTCTCTATATATATCTTGATTACCTCCTCGCTATATATGGTAATTTCTCTGTGAGCGTAAAGAGAGTGATTGGAGAAGTTGAAACATATTTGCATATTAAGTTTCAGCAGCCAGACAGCCGTAGTTTCAAGAAAATTACAAGAATAAGGTTTATTTAAATTTATATTAAGGCTCACGTTTACTTTCTTAGAAATACCACAAAATAATTTGAATGTTTTTTGTTGGTTTTTTGTTTAACTCTCCGAGCGTTTTCTTTTTTTTTTTTCAATTTAATTCACTTGGCAAACTCACTTTCTAAATCCCATTTATCTGCCAAGAGCTGAATGGGTGACCCAATAGTCACGTTTTGTCTAGTATATATATCTTACGATCGCATTCACGAGAAGCTGACAATTAACAATCACCATTGACTATGCCTACGCTAATTCTAACTCAGATATATACTCTACCACTGCCTTTGAGCAGTATATTTTTAAATATGGCAAACTAATATATATATAATGTATTTCTATTTTGATCCCCATTTAACGTTTCTGGGCAAAATATATGTGCAAATAGACTCGGAATTAATACTGCTTTAAATACGACTGCTATAAAAAGGAAAGGATTACGGCTATTATATATTTTAAGGTTATACGTGGACCTTCTATACTAATATCTATAATTCCCAATCACACACACACATATATATATATATATATATATATATATATATATATATATATATATATATATATATATAATGTGTGTGTGTTTACATATATACGGGCGTGTGCGTGCGTAAGATTGAAACCGTGGTGCACCCATAATTTTTCAGCAATTATAATAGGTCTATATTTATTGAGCACTCAAGGATAAATTACTAATGCCACAACAATGGAAATACTAAAGCGCCAATCGGACACACACACTATATATATATATATATATATATATATATATATATATATATATGGATGTACCTATCTACTCTAATGTAGCAAAGCAGTGGATCATGTGGGAATTAACAGTGACCTTGGATAGACATCTGGAGGAAGCTCATGAGAGAAGTTCTTAGTAAAAATTAGAAGTAAACTGTCGAAGTACTCGCTCTAGAGGGCGCTGATGAGAACTGGTATAACGAGAACTGTTCAAAGTAAGGACATTAGAACTATCACGGAGACGGCAGAAAAATAGACTTGGTGATTTTGTATTAATTAGGCAAGTCCGTGGATTATTACTGTTTGAAAGTCAGTAATCCCACTTGGTTAACTTACTCAAGAGGGTTGATGTTCAAAGGCTCGAAATCCCTGATGATCCCCAAAACATCAGAGGTTGCCTCCCAGGGCATCTATTATATGCATATGCCTTTTCCTTTGAAATGGAATCAATATAAAAATCATTATATATATATATAATTTTCATGACTAACGCAAAAAACACAAAAACAACGGATAATCCAAGTGAAGAAATTTTAAAATAGGAAACCGGGAAAAAATTCCCTAAAAGATTATATATATATATATATATATATATATACATACACACACACACACACTGCGATTCAATTCACGCTAAAAGTCACTGATAAAAATTTATTTCCTATGAAATTTATAAAATATCAAAACTTTCGTTCATACTAACCTTTGTCATTTTAATTTATCAACATATTAGACATACATTTATAATAAAATATTCGGCAAATTTAAATATTTCTTTTACAATCTATTTATCTATCTATCTATACATATATAAAAGGGCGGTTGTGTATATGTGTATGTCCGGAGGAAACTTCGAAAATAAAACAATTAACGACAAAGTAAATATTCATACACACATTAAATATCACCTGGGCTTGATTTTCGAGCAAAAATAATGAAGATTTATTTATATTCTTGGAGATAATTAAAAAATGAAATTTAAAAGATAACAGCATGGAATTTTTTTTTTATATTTTAAATAGGAGACCTTAATTTTTCGCGCGATTCAACAATAATGGATTTGTGAAACTACCTTTTTTACCCCTCTCCCTCTACCCAGGTGACGCCGGTAGCCGCTGCTGGTTTAATAATTCACTAACTCGTGACTCGGCATCGATATACCATTTCATATAAATGAATGTTTTATAATTTAACACAATTATAATTTTCACCTTCTACATAATGTGTACTCTTATCTGTGTTTTCCTATTTTCCTAAGCGTTTATATGTGGAGGCTCGTAGTATAACGGTTACAGTTGTGGATATGTCGAAACTAGTTCAAGTCCTGGACGAAGCTATTTGCATTTCACACAGCGTTAATACACTTGGTGAACGCATGAATCAAACTATTCTCCCTCCAGCTATGGGAAAATAATAGGCCAAACTGGGATTTTTAACCTTGGTTAGGCAACCAGTCTAGGATAAGGAAAACGGAAATAAAATCTGTTGAGCTTAAGAAATTTACCTTTTGTCACATCCTGCTCGCGTTGAGGGGTTGTTCGATCTATGTATGTATATGTGCATATATATGCATATACATGAATACACTTTAAAATACCTAATACGAACACATCCGTACAACCATTTTTTCTTTCACTCTCTCAAGCAGTCTTTTTTTCTACGGACATCTATAAATGTAAACTAAATTTAAGCATATATATATATATATATATATATATATATATATATATATATATATATATATATATATAGTAATATCTATTTCTCAATCTAATGTAAATAAATAATCAACTGATAGGAAAGGAATAAAATTACAACAACTCATTCACGAATATCCTTATTTAAACACATTCAAATAAAGTTTAGATAAACTAATGTATGTGTGTAGTGAGAGAGAGAGAGAGAGAGAGAGAGAGAGAGGAGAGAGAGAGAGCGAGAGAGAGAGAGAGAGAGGAGAGAGAGAGAGAGAGAGAGAGAGAGAGAGAGAGAGAGAGAGAGAGAGAGAGAGAGAGAGGAGAGAGAGAGAGAGAGAGAGAGAGAGAGAGAGAGAGAGAGAGAGAGAGAAGAGAGAGAGAGAGAGAGAGAGAGAGAGAGAGAGAGCGAAAGCGAGAGAGAGAGAGAGAGTGAGAGAGCGAGAGAGAGAGAGAGAGTGAGCGAGAGGAGAGAGAGGGAGAGAGAGGAGAGAGAGAGAGGAGAGAGAGAGAGTGAAAAAAAAAAGAGAGAGAGAGAGAGAGAGAGAGAGAGAGAAAAAAGAGAGAGAGAGAGAGAAAAAAGAGAGAGAGAGAGAAAAAAGAGAGAGAGAGAGAGAAAGAGAGAGAGAGAGAAAAAAGAGAGAGAAGAGAGAGAGAGAGAGGAGAGTTCAAAACCTCGGTAGACTGAGGCTATCACAGGTTCAAATGTGAAAATGAAGTGTGTATACCGAGGTAGGTATTTCGGGTTTTGTAATTTATGACTCCGTTTTGAACTGGACAAAGAGAAACAAAATGTCGGGGCCAACAAAAGAAGAAAAAAAAAAAAAAAAAAAAAAAACAAAAAAACAAAACAAAACTGACATTTTGGAGGCGAGTAACAATTTGGCGCCTTATCTAAGAGCAGATAAAATTGTTTAAGAATCCATCACGTCGAAAACTTGTAAACATTTAACGCTGTAAGCAAAAGTTGATAATCTATTGCCGGTTAAATGCAACAGTTTTACTACAAGGGACTCACAAAAGTTTCTTGTATAAATAAAACAAAAACTCAATCATTCATGGTCTTTAAATTGATACAAAAATAAACAGAAAAAAAAAGACGTTGAAAACTTTCTATCATCATTTTATTATTAGCTGGAAACGCATGGGTTTTTAAAAATGAGGGAGACATCTCCACACTGTGCGGTGAGCCTCTCAACTCTGCGGAACAATTTCCTAAGTAGTAATATCAGATAAGATTTTGAAAATCAGAAAACATTAATAACTTAAAATTGATTAAGTTTAAGATTTTTTGGTAGCATTTTTTGGATTTCTTGGTCTTAAATGCCAATATAAACAATTTTTCAGGAGTATGGAAGCTCTAGAATTAATTTTACAGACAAAAATAGATTACAAAAAGCCGCCATTTTACCCGACCCCTCACCTCAAATTTTGGAATTGGAAGCTCAAATTTTGGGGATTGTCTAACTTTATCATAATCCACACTTGGAGAAAATTTCAGAAAAATTGAAGTGAGTGGGAATTACCCTAATAGCAATGATATTTTATCTGGGCCGACCGGTAGTGAAGTGATAGTTTTTTGGGGTTTTTTCTCACTAATATCACAAGACCTACGAGAATTGCTTCATATTAAACTTGCTTATCAAGGTCACAAGACATTGTTGTAAATTCGATTATCTTCTGCAAATAAATGGTCGAATTCTTCTATTTTAGCCTAAGACTGCAGGTATATTGATGTGATCTTTTCCTCCTCTTGATTTTGGCGGTTTGCAAATCGAGGATTACCTTAAAGACTGAAATAAAAGTTACAGGATAAGGTATGGATTTGAAGACAATGATTTATTCAACAATTTTTATTTATTTAACAATCATTGTCCAAATCCATCATTTACCCTGTGACTTATTTCGCTCCCAGTTCAATACTTAGTTTTCTAATTATTTGAATAAATAAGATATTGCGGTAAATATTGGTATTATATTGGTATTTTTTCTTTCGGCGGGTGACATATGATGGTGGAATTTAAATTCGATTTAACCAGTTATTGTTTCAGACAAAGATTAATCTCAACCTCAAAATTATTTCGTTACTTATGTTGAAAGTGACTCCCAAAACTCTTAATTCTTCAGAAAGATTTCCAGCCAATTATTTTTTTTTTCATGGCACCAGACTGGTTCTAGAAACTCTCAGACAAGATAAAATCCTAACGGAACAAAGCAAGAATATTTTCTGCTGATTGAAGTCTATAAATTGTCAAAATAATCAGGTCTCTTCATTTTTTTCATATGACAAATTTAGGTTGAAAAAAACTTTAATTCGAGGGAGGGTTTTAAAAAATCGAGTCCAACGCTTACTAACCTTTCCTTTCCTTTTTCGTCTCAATTTCCTGTCTCGTCGCAGTCGACGTCTACTTGTTGTTTCTTCTTCTAAGACTCTTGCTGCTACTGTGTCTCTGATCTCGTAACACGCACTTTTCCTCGCTCCCACCTGGGTTTCTGCTGGTCTATTTATACACCCAGCACCCACATGCTTGTAGCTGCCATATTGGCATCTGGTTTGAACATAGGGAATTTGGGTCAACTCAGTCCCCAGCACCACGCTCAAATATCACTTTTTCGTATTCAGAAGTACGCGGGTTCGAACTTAGATCAAAGTCCTACATGCTAGACAAAGCCTAACCCGCTTCCCTCGCGAATTATTTTCAACACAATTTAATTTGGAACTCTGGAGAGTATAGAATAGCCGTTCATAACCATTACTCCTAGGTCCACTTTGGCCCGAAGTGGTAATACCTATCTAGGGGTTAATCAAATCAAAAATTGAGTTTTAAAATGTTTAAAAAACTGAGTTTGAAAAAAAAAATGAATGCCCAACAAGAATAAATAAAACAACAAGGGTTGATTTTCCATAAAATCCGACCAACCAAACCAGCTAGTTAATCTAGTTACAAAACATAGCATTTTTTCGCATGCAATCAAAAAAATCAAATGTGGAGTTGAAGAAATATGATAAGTACTTAGACTTTTGAGTGTGAAAAGCTTGGCAAATGCACCAGTAAAAAATAATCTACATTATTTACTTTGTAAAATAAATGACAAAAATGTGGTACAGGGTCTAAATGGGGGGATGGGGGCTGGTCATTTCTAACCCAACTTTTACCTTAACTGTTTCCATTCGTGACTCAATTCAAACTGCAATTCTCCATTCACCATAAAACCAATTCGCACAACAAACACCAAAACTTACCAGTCTCTCCAAGAAAACCCTATACTTTATCATGTATTTACATAGTCGTGGGGGAAGGGGAATGATTTATATATACAATTAAAACGAATAAAACCAAGTGAAAAGAATGTGAATTAAAAAAATATTAAGAATAAAATGCTTATTAGTACGCCCCTCACTTAGTAATATGTCAGAAAAAACTAGTTTACCGGTCGAAAATTGCTTGGGGGAGTATACATTTTTTTAAAAATGCGGTTGTGAAGAAATAAAATAAGTACTTACGCTCTTGAGTCCGAAAAGCTTGGCAAATGCACCAGTAAAAATAATCCAAAATGGAGGTAGAAAAATCTATCAATTTAAAGACAGAATCTTCGAGACAAATAAAATCTATAATTCTCATTGGATAAAATAATAACCATAAACCCGACCTGATTAGTTAAATAGTAGTAATTCGAAGTGAATATCTAGACCAATTTTGATTGGCCAAAATCCCTGCATATGGCGTTCAACTCATTGCGAAGTTACAATTTTGGAGCGCTGGGGAATGTGGACTTACCCTTTATCGCTATTACTCCCAGGTCCACTCTTACCCGGATTACTAGTACCTGTTGGGGTCATATTATGGGTTAAATAAAAAAATATATTTAAACAAATTTTGAATACCCAGAATGAATGAAATAATACATCTTTGGAGTTAAAGAAAGTCAACAAGAGTTGATATGCGGTAAAATCCAACCAACCAATCAAAATGCCTGCTATGTATTTCGTAAAAAGCTTCCACGCGCGTAGGCATGACATTAATTTTTTAATCCTTGCAGCCATGTGGGATTTGATCTCTCTTGGCTGGACCACTGGGAGAGTAAATATGATATTGCGGAGACCCGAAATTTTTCATGACCCCAGGAAATATATCACTGACGAGGAATTTCAACCCTCAAACAAAATTGTGCATAAAGCTAATACAGAATTCTGTTTCTAATGTTTAAATGCATTTTCTTCTACGTGGTAATGGGATTTCTATACCTGAAAAGAATATATATATATATATATATATATATATATATATATATATAATACATGTGTACATGAATAAACTCCTGGTCGAAACTCGTGTTGATACCTGAAATGAAATCAATTTTATCCATTTCAATATATATATATATATATATATATATATATATATATATATATATATATATGAAAATAGGAGGGTTGGATTAAATCCGACAGAATGTGGCAAGGAAAGATGAACAAAGAGGAATAACTCCAAACAACTTGATGGGGAGATATATTTCGTTCCGCGTTAAGCGGTACTTCTTCAGTCAGTTAATTAAAACATTGTACATATATTTGTATTTATAGAAGAAAAAGTGAGTATATATTATATATATATATATATATATATATATATATATATATATATATATAATCTGTGTGTGTGTGTGTCTAGAAAACAGAAAACCAAAGCATTCCAAAAAGATGAATCTATTCTCGACGGTGAATCCGACGTTAAAACGTTTCGGTTTTTAATAAACCTTCATAAGGACCTTAAGATGGAAACAATTCTGTCTAGATATGGATGGATGTTTTTATAAAACTACAAAATCTGGCCGTATTGGACAGTGATGGTTCCACTGTAGGCAATATGGACTTGCAGTACCCCCGCCTTTTTATACCAAAATATACAGAAATAATTATATTTGTAAAATCTATTTAATACTGTTATTGTTAATTTCAGTGTGTTTTACACAATGTTGATATCATTTTTTAAAAATATTTTCGGTAGCAACAATCCCGGTAATTAATGTTACGAGCCACCACTGCCAAAAAAGTGTGTGTGTGTGTGTGTGTGTGAATATTCATATATTTCAGGTTTATATATACAGCGGTACCTTGTCTTACGAGTGCACCAATTTAAGAGTCTTCCGAGTCACGACTTATCACGGTCAGTTTATTGCTCTGCGTTGAGACCAAAAGTTTGAGGATTGAGCAAGCTTCAAATACGCTTATGTTAATAAGTTCATTTAAAAAAAAATTAATTTCTAAATTCTTTTTTAGGCAAAACAAAAACACTATTTATAAAAAGATGAATATCAAAATATATTACTGCACGTAATACATTACATTCTATTTCCTAATGATTTATACAATACACAAATATTTTTCTTATCTAAAATACAAAACGTTACAAAAATAGTGAGTTTTTTTTTTTTTTTTTGGGGGGGGGGAACGGAATAGCATTACAGTTTATTTCACTGGGGTAAACTGATTTGATATACGAGGAAATTGAAATACACACTCGTAAGTCAAGGTACCGCTATATATATATGTACAACTCATACGCTGAGTTGGTGAGGGCAGGTATCGAACTAGGAACCTTGTGGTTTCTAGCTGAACGTTCTACCGACTGAGATATAAGGTCCGCAAAATGGTTTGATCTTTTTCATTTAATACGAATGAATTTTAATTGGGTTTTTATTTAATTCAACTAAATTTGAATAAAATAATAAATCTATTGTTCAATATGTGTAAAGTATAATAATCTTGATTCAACGGTCTCATTTTTAACCCGAGGGTGTTGCAAGATGATATCGGTCGGAGGATTAAGGAAGAAGAGTATTATTGAATGAATTTAAGAAGATTTATTAATATATCTATTAATAATAAGAGATTCGGTCTCCATTTCTTAGTAACCAAAACTACGTTAGTGCTTACATCACAATATTGAAAATCGTCAATACATAGAATAAAGAACAACTCAGTTTTAAAAATTAATTTTTACTCTCATCTTTTTTTTTTCTTTTTTAATAACAAGGGGTGAACTAAAAAAGTTTTACAAATAAATAAATACTTACGATTTTGTGTAAAATTTACGTGCAAAATATTCAAAATAATTATTTAATCAATAATTAATAGATGCACGCAACATTTTCTTTGAGCGGAACAGAACTAAGTTTCAATTTGTAAATGTTTCATTATTATTATTATTTTACTCCTTTTGAGTTTTCACATCAACATTCTGATGGTCTATCACTGGAGTCTGAGTGACAGCAAGTCTCCTCGGGTCTTCAGGACTCTTCTGAGTATTATGGCAGATTGCAGTAGTGCAGTGTTCTGAATGGTTTCAATCCTTCCTCTGATTTCCAAACTTTCAAAACCCTTTTCCAATCCTTTTGGAACTTTTCCAAGTGCACCAACTACAATTGGTATTACTTTCACTTTCATGTTCCATAACTTTTCCGTTCTCTGGCAAGATCCAGATATTTGTCCATTTTTTCATTTTCCTTTAGCTTCACCCTGTGATCTGCTGGAACTGCAAAATCCACCAGTTGACAAGTTCTTTCTTTTTTGTTTATCAACAGTAGGTCTGGTCTTCTTGCTGGGATAAGGTGATCCGTTTTTATTTCAAAGTCCCAGAGAATTTTATGCGTTTCGTTCTCAAGAACAGATTCTGGTTTATGCATATACCATTTTGCTGTATGGTCAAAATTTAATTTTTTCATAACTCCCAGAGGATCACCTTCCCAACACAGTCGTGTCTAGTTTTGTATTCTCGTTGTGCTAGTTTGCTACATTCGCAGAGTATATGGTTTACAGCCTCATCTCTATTACCGCAAAGTTATTATTATTATTATTATTATTATTATTATTATTTTTACTCTTTTAATAAATTTGATGGTTTTACTTACTTATGATACAAACCCTATAACATTGAATTTTTAACTCCCAACCTCCTCAGTCAATATATTTCAAATATCAATTTATACACCAACTGGAGGGTGGTTTTCTTTTGTTTCTTGTTTATTTTTGCTAGTAGATTTAATAATTATATTACAACTTTATGATGAAGAATATGCTTCGTAAAAGTAATTTATAATTTTATATATTAAATTTTTACTTGAAGGCACTTACAACGCATGTATCGCATAAAATTCGATACTTTTTCTTATAGAAAATAAACTTGACAAGTGTAATCCCAGTAAAGGATGGCTCGATGTGTAGAATACCGTACAGACTGTTTCGACTTTATTAAGTCTCATCAGCGGTATATACTAACGATTTCCCTCCGACAGAAATCGAAACCGGGACTTCAGCAGACGCAGTGAAACACTAGTGAAACACTTTTATCGCCTCGGCCACAGTACACAGCTGACCATCCTAGCGGAATTATAAACAATATTCAACAAATTTATAAGTAAAATATAATAAGTAAACGAAATAATAAATAAATAATAGTTAATAATAATAGTAAATATATAAAGTCGTCGGGGCGGTCTAATACCGGTATCAGACAGACAGCGAGGGAGTCTATCCCCTTTTCACTAGCGCTAGAACAAGGAGATTATTTTAGCGCCTGGGGTGGAGCGCCAAACCTACCACCAGCTCCTCACTTTACCGCACAGATACCTGTGCTTCTCATACGCTGAGTTGGCGAGGGCTGGTATCGAACCAGAAACCTTATGATTCCTAGTCGAACGTTCTGCCACTGAACTAGACAATAATCTTAAGAATAATAAAAATATTAAAAAATAATAAAGATAAATAAATAAATAATAGTTTTCAGTAAACAATATTAAATAAATTTATAAGTAAAAGTAATTTATAACTTTATGGTAATATTCTTCATAAAAGTAATTCCCCTTTTAATGCCCTGGCCTTTTTCATTGTTGACCTGTTTTCACTTTAGCACTTATGGTGTGTCCGATTTGCCGAGTGGGGATTTCGAAAAGGGAGACATATTGTCGCTCTTTCTCTCTCTCTTCTCTTCTTCTTTTACTTTCCTCTATAATAATTATTCTTAATATGCTTCAATGGCTGACGCGTGTAATAAAATTAAAAAAATAAAAGCGCGTGGGTTTGATACGACTTCGGTTTCACACTGCTATTTCTACGATCTCTCCCGCCCTTATCGTGACCGAAACAAACTCTTGAGAATGAAGTTAAGTAGAAAGTTACAAAACGAGCAATAATATACTTATTCACTAAGTTTAGCTTAGATGTGACACAAGGCAAGAATTTTGGTGCGCCCATTGAGAATAGAACTCACTAACAATGGTCTGCGAATCTAACTTGATAACCATTACACCACGTGAGGTGCCCTAAGCCACCAATAATATAAACTTAGCACGCGCCTCGTAATCACAAGATTTCGTGTTCAATACCGGTCCCCACTAACTCAACACATGAGTAGCGCTGACTGGGTAATCTGATATGTGTGGTAAAGTGGAGAACTGACGGAAGCTGTGGCGCTCCACCTCATATCCATTATCTTGCACTAGCGAAAAGAGGATAGACTCCCTCACTGTCCGGCTCTAGTTACTTTTATAGTGAAGAAAATTTTTAAAAAACATGTTTATCCGTAAGGGCCGGTTTAGAGTGTTCGGCTAGGAATCACAAGATTCTTGGTTCGATACCGGACCTCGCCAACTTAGCGTATGAGTAACACAGGGATCTGTGCGGTAAAGTGAGGAGCTGATGGTAGGTATTGCGCTCCACTTCAGATGCTGAAATAATCCCCTTGGTCTAGCGATAGTGAAAAGGGGATATTCTCCCTCGCTGCCTGGCTGATAGTGACATTAGGCCACCCCGATGACTTACAAAGTCATATCCGTTTTCTTTTGCTCCACACCTTTTCTTTCGCAACCTTCTTCTCCTGTATCCTATTCATTCCACCCAAATTATCTAAGACACATCGCTTTATCAAAGAATTTAATTTCAGAAAAGCCGCCAAATTCGTAAGTATATCACTAATAAAGTGTGCTTCAAAAGAACGATAGTTACTGAAAAGGGTGTAAATGGACCAAAAATAATTATCTAATTTAGTAAATAGGCGTGTGCGTTGGGTGTCTCATGGGGTGTCACAGTCGTAGAAACCCATTCGTGATATATTTTGCATCTGTTCTATGGACAAGAGAGACTGGTTTGCGACCCTGAAAGAGAAGGCTAAAGCTACGTGGCTATTTTACATTAAAACAAGTAGGATCCCTAACAACAATTCACAATAATATACTATGTAATATATAATGATATAAGATTTTCAAAATGGATTGTTTTACGAAAATATATAAAGCAGATTTCGTTTAATTGGAGCACAGGCCTATTGGAATGTCTTAAAACGATGATGATGATGATGATGATGATGATGATGATGATGAACATTATCATCATCACCATCATCATCAAGTTGCGTTGACAAAAAACTTAAATGCCTCTCTCTCAGTCTCGGTCTCTCTATCTATCTATCTATCTATCTCAGACGCACACGTGTGTCAAATATATATGTGTGTGTGTGTGTGTGTGTGTGTGTATAAGCATACATGCATATATGTGTGTGTGTATAATAAGCATACATGTATATATGTATAGATATATATATGTATATATATGTATGCATGTGTATGTGTATATATATATACATAAACATATATATTTGTATATATATATATATATATATATATATATATATATGCATGAATATGTGTATCTATATATATACATAAACATATATATTGTATATATATATATATATATATATATATATATATGCATGAATATGTGTATCTATAATATACATAAACAATATATTTGTATATATATATATATATATATATATATATGCATGAATATGTGTATCTATATATATATAACATATATATTTGTATATATATATATATATATATATATATGCATGAATATGTGTATCTATATATATACATAAACATATATATATATATATATATATATATATATATATATACTATTATATTTATGTATATTCGGGCCGGGTTAGCTCAGTCGGTAGAGCGTTCGGCTAGAAACCAGAAGGTTCCTAGTTTGATACCGGTCCTCGCCAACTCAGCGTATGAGTAGCACAGGGATCTGTGCGGTAAAGTAAGGAGGTGATGGTAGGTGTGGCGCTCCACCTCAGATGCTAAAAAACAATCTCCTTGGTCTAGCGCTATTGAAAAGGGGATAGACTCCCTCGCAGACTGGCTGATACCGACTCTAGGCCGCCCCGACGACTTTACTTTACTTTACATATATATACTATTATATATATGTATATATACATGTATATATATATATATATATATATGTGTGTGTGTGTGTGTGTGTGTGGAGAAAGGTAGAGAAACAGTGGATATTGTACTGGATTGATGTTTATTAGTACTATGTCCCGGGTTTCTCTTCTTTTTTCCACATACTACCGGATTGATATCCCCTTCTTCCTCCCATATGTACATATACAGTGATAAACATATATATGCACATATGAATATACATATATATATATATTAATGAATATATAAATACCATATGATATAAAATGCAATGACTCGTGTTATAGAGACAAAAAGATGCACACATATATATATATGTGTGTGTGTGTGTGTGTGTGATTCGAACCCTGACTGTCAAGCTGCCAGGCGGGTCCCTAACCATTACACCAGCTGGCATTTCCCAGATTTTTCGTTTTGTTTAGAAGTAGGTTATTTTCCACTTATGGTGACTTACTACACGACAGTATGAGAAGTAAACAAACAAACAATGTGTTTTGATATGGCTTTATTTAGCCGACAATTTTTGGGAGAATATGTGCTTAATTGAAGTCGTACCTAATTTTTGAAAATTAATTAATCAATAATTAATGATTTAGGCGGGCATACCTATTCAAATATAAGGCTAAAAAATAGATAAGAATCAATCTCTGTATATACATCTCGGCCATGTAGGCCTCATCAGCAGAGCTATAGACAGGAAGACCGCTTTGTGTGTGATGAGGCCTAATAGGCTGAAATGTACACACACACACACACACACACACACACACACAACCATATATATATATATATATATATATATATATATATATATATATATATATGGGGGCTTAGAGAATCACATTGGCAAGAAACTGTTCGTAAGCAAGTATAGTTGACTTCATAACCACACTAACGTAACTTAGATGAAACAAAAAAATTAAATCTTGGACTCATCTATAGATTTATTTATTTATAGATGAATCCATCTCGACATCAATATCAGGATGCCAAATTCAAATACGCTTTAACATGTGTAATTAAAATCTTTTATAAAAGAAAGAAAGACGTTGTCTTTCGAAATATCAGGATAATAAATGGAACTTAAAACCTAAGTCTGTTTTACATTTATTTTACTCATTTCTTTAAGCTTTGAATAACAACCAAAAAATATTTTCCCATAAATATATAGACATTTAACACATATATACACACACACATATATATATATAGGTAGCTATATATATATACACCCACATATATACACAGGTAGCTATATATATATACACACACATATACATACACACACACCCACACACCCATATATATATATATATATACACATACATACACACCCACATATATATATACATACATACATACACACACCCATATATATACACACATCCATATATATATATACATGCACACCCACACATATACACACACACACATATATATATATATATATACATACATTCACACACACCCATATATATACACACACCCATATATATATATATACACACACACCCATATATATACACATATATACACACATATATACATATATATATACACACACACATATATACACACATACACACACATACACACACATATACACACATACACACACACACACACATATATATATATAGGGAGAGAGAGAGAGAGAAAGAGAGATATCATATACAGATAAAAATAGACTCATCAGATATACAAACAAAGAAGCATACGTGGGCTTCATAATAGCAACAACACACACACACACACACACACACACACACACACACATATATATATATATATATATATATATATATATATATATATATATATATATATATATAAGCGTGAACATATATCTATATATATGTATACGTACCTACATATGTTGACTGATGGATATTTAAATTTGTGATTCTGATAAATTGTTATATAGATATGCGCCACGCCATAAGTATAGCATAGATAATATGAACAGACATCTAAAGACCAAGAAAGTGAGATAGATAGAAAGATAGATTTAGTCTGATATCTTCGGTGGTTAATTGTAGGGTACCCACGCCAAGACCCTTCCACCCTGTTCTAATGTGAAGTACTTCCATGGGAAACCAGTCTCAAAGGAAACACCTCAGTGGGGAAGACCCTGTAATAAAACAATAAAATCAATGGCCCCAACCGAGCAAGCCCCATCAGTTACTCTTTCCTCCCACCCCTGTTTTCTTTTTCTTCTTTATGGGGTTTGCCTTTTTGCTGCGACCGCTTGTCTTAATCTTTTCCCTTCGTCTTGGCCGTCTCTCTGATCCGTGACTTGCCGCTGGCTGGCTGGGTCTCGGCCCAGTCCTCATATAAAAACGGCGGCAGATCGACCCCTATGTCGTATAGACCTGGAGTTCAGTTCAGGGGGCGGTCACACTGAAATCTAACTCCCGACTCAAGGATATCAGTTTTCAGCGGGATTCTCCATCTTTATTTCTTATGGAATAACTTTCATTTGATAAAATTGGGATATTGGCTCAATTGGATCAGAAATGTTATAACACGAGAACTAGGCCAAATGATGTAAACATAGTTATACGTACAGACGCAAATTCCCTATTGTCACTATATATCTATATCCACCTGCTTACTTTGTCTATCTATCTATCTATTAAGCTCACCCTGCTGTCACTATATATCTATATCCGCCTGCTTACTTTGTCTGCCTATCTATCTATCTATCTATTAAGCTCACCCTGTTGTCACTATATATCTATATCCACCTACTTATTTTGTCTATCTATCTATCTATCTATCTATCTATCTATTAAGCTCACCCTGTTGTCACTATATATCTATATCCACCTACTTATTTTGTCTGTCTGTCTATCTATCTATCTATCTATTAAGCTCACCCTGTTCTCACTATATATCTATATCCGCCTGCTTACTTTATCTATCTATCTGTCTATCTATATCCACCTGCTTACTTTATCTATCTATCTGTCTATCTATATCCACCTGCTTACTTTGTCTGTCTATCTATCTATCTATCTATCTATTAAGCTCACCCTGTTGTTACTATATATCTATATCCGCCTGTTCACTTTATCTATCTATCCGTCTATCTATATCCGCCTGCTTACTTTGTCTGTCTATCTATCTATCTATTAAGCTCACCCTGTTGTTACTATCTATCTATATCTGCCTGTTCACTTTATCTATCTATCTATCTGTCTATCTATATCCGCCTGCTTACTTTGTCTGTCTATCTATCTATCTATCAAGCTCACCCTGTTGTCACTATACATCTATATCCGCCTGGTCACTTTATCTGTCTATCTATATCCGCCTGCTTACTTTGTCTGTCTGTCTATCTATCTACCTATCTATTAAGCTCACCCTGTTGTCACTATATATCTATATCTGCCTGTTCACGTTATCTGTCTATCTATATCCGCCTGCTAACTTTGACTGTGTTTCTATCTATCTATCTATCTATCTATCTATTAAGCTCACCCTCTTGTCACTATATATCTATATCTGCCTGTTCACTTTATCTGTCTATCTATATCCACCTGCTTACTTTGTCTGTTTATCTATCTATCTATTAATGTTGTCACTATTTATCTATATCCGCCTGTTTACTTTGTCTACCAACATAATTATCTATCTATCTATATCCGTCTGCTTACTTTATCTATCTATCTATCTATCTGTCTATCTATATCCGTCTGCTTACTTTATCTATCTATCAAGCTCTGTTGAAATTATTTATACTAGCACAAAATAAAAAAACACTCTCCGGGCGATGTAAAAGTAGATTTTTGAAACATATTGCCTGAGGGGTGGGTGTAAAAATTTCAATGTCAGTGAGTTCGTACCCTAAGTAAGTAAAATCATCAAATTCATTAAAGGATTAGAAAATAAAACAATTTGAAATGTAAACTTTAAGTCATGTATTTATTAAAACTTGTTTTAAAAAACAATGAGGACTGTCTGGTGTTGCATGTTCAAATTTTGAGTGTATTTATTCTATGTTATGACGATTTTGGGTAATGTGACGTAATCAGTGACGTAATTTTTGTTACAGACAAAACCGGAAGCGAATCTCCATTATTAATAGATATCTATCTCAGCCTGTTTATTTTATCTATCTGTTCGCATCTATCTCAATCGCATCTATCTTTTTATATGTGTGCACATTTATGTGGACCGAATTTATATATGCGTGTAATACACGCATATATAAATTCTTTTAAGCTGTTGATGTTAGAACTTTTCTATATACACTCTAACACGCATACAAACCTGCCTACTCGCAAATCACAATGAGAGCACCGGATTCCCGCAAGGTCACCGAACTTAAGCAGTGATGAGCCTGTTCTATAATTAGATTGGGGACCATTTAAGAGACATAAGTTATTGTAAGAAACCGAATATCAAACAAAATAACTTGATTTGGCATTCATCATCATCATCATTATCATGTCACGCATGCAGCACGGGTATCCATGACAATCTCTCGCCAACCTTCCCTATCATTCATTGCACCTGGGAGCTCCTCTGCGGAGCAACCATCATCTTCGCATAGCTGGTCAATGTAGGTCCTAACTGGGCGCCCCAGACTTGCATGTTCATGTGTTGGCTTCCACGGGAAAACGTCGCTTATGAGCTCATCCTTGCTTCTCTAGCAGTGTCCTGTATGCCTTGTCCGTGTGACCGAAAATGGTTGATATGCCGTAAAACAAAACAACCAGAATTTTTTGTGGACATTTTTAGGCTTCACGTGAGAGCTCTTTGCAGTGGAAGGTCAATTTCTTAAGCGGAGTTCAGCAGGTTTGAATTCAGAGTTTTCCTTCTCCTAGACCGGTTGCCTAACCAAGGTTAAAGAGCCCAGTCTGCCCTACTATTTACCCATAGCTGGAGGGAGAGTAGGATTCATATCTTTCCCAAGGATATTAACGTCAAGTGAAATGCAATTACCACGTCCAGGATTTGAACTCGGGGCGACGAGTCCATTTCCCATGACTTTAACCATTACACCACGCGCTTCCTAATAAATTATAGGGTATTTATTTATTGGGTAAACAACTAAATCCATCTAATTCCTACCTTGTAACCTATCCTGTGTAAATCGTTTCAAAGAAACAAAATATATTTACAGTTAGCTTGAAATGGTGAAGGAGGAAAAAAGAAAAACACTGGGAGGCATGGATATGACTTTACTGCATGTGTCCTTTTAGATGTTTATGCGTCAGGGACGCAGGACGCGTACCTATCAGAATATGTGATTATGCACTGTCTGTGTAGAGACGGGTATACAACTATTCGTACAAATAATTCGTGAACCGATCATATCAAACCTTTCAATAAAATCCTGCTTAAATAGATTTGAAATAACCATTTTAAGACAGTGTTATCTAAGTTAATTTTGTTTATTTAAAGAGCCAGACCGGTGGCCGGTAAATTCAATGTGATTGATGGGATTTCAAAGACATGACCCGACACAACAAAAACATGGACGCACGTGTTCAGATTAGCTGACATAGGCTGCCCAAAATCTGGTAAAACAATCAGTGCTTCCAAACAGTCCAGGGAATCAGTCGAGATGTGTAGTACTACAATGCCTAATATCAAGATGGTCAAAAACAGTCCACAGAGCATTATCATTACGATTCATTGACATTTCAGTCTCGGAAGACTCTAATACAGTTTTTGTGCCCCTGTAGTTACAGCGTCTCCTGTGACTGTGAAGTCCAATACCCGGAAAACATTCTCGATCACAGATGTCGCATGTGAAGGCTGTCCTTAAACCTACCACCCATGAGCTTTGGCTTGTGGGTGGGCCCACATTAAAATGTCCTTGTGTCACGCCTTCATAAGTGGGATGAGAGGAAAATACCTGTAGATAAGGCCAAGAGTATTAATAATATAAAACAATTTTATTTATAATTGAGGTTTAAATGAAAATAAAATCACGAAGAAAGTGACGTAAATAACAAAATGGAGTTGAACTTGAATAGTGATATAGTTACGGTTACAGACAGAGATAAACACACAATCTCCATTATAATAAGATTTAATTATTGCTATCTTCTTAAACTCTACAGAAAACTTCCCCAGTAAAAGACTAAATTAACAATGTAACAGTAACGAACATTATCAACAGAGAATTATCATTATGATAATTTCATTTTTGCTATCGGTATAGTAGTCCGTCAAAATACCACATTTTTCTTACAGTAGGATTTTCATAAAAAACACAATATGTTAATAATCTAAAATCAACGAATTTTTTCTGAAGAATTATTTCATTATTATTTTCGATAATGTCCATATTGAGAAATATTACTGTAATTTTTCCTTTTATATATATATATATATATATATATATATATATATATATATATATATATATATATATAATACAATATTTTTAAGTACAGAGTGTTCAGTATCATTGATAAAACAGGTATATCAAGGTTTGGTTGAAGGATTTGGATTGAAAATCACATAAATATCATATAACAAGGACCACTGATTTTATGTCCACCCTACCCTCACACACACACTATATATATATATATATATATATATATATATATATATATATATATATATATACTAAATACGTATATTTGGGCAGCATTTTTTCATTCTAATAAATTTGGTCAAAAATAATAGAATCTTTCTTGTTTTCAATTTATTTATAAGTTTTCTAACAATTTTTTGATGTTATTCCAAATCATTTAATTGTAAATGGTGAATTTAGCCGATGTTAAAACGTCTCAGATTTTCATGAAACCTTCATCAGAACCATTGGATGAATAGGGTGTTGTTCTAAATGGGAATAAGAGCATCTAAAACAATTCGCTTCTCTGCGAAACTAAATTCTGAAGAATCTAAAAGAAAAAAAGAAAGAAAAAGACGAGAAGAGGATCTTGCCAACCGGAAGACGCACGGCAAAAAAGAAATAAATCTAATTAGGTAAAGTTAATTGGTTTGCTGACTTTTCTATCGTTCTGGGCAGATGAATAGAAATGGTGCTAATTGCAAGACACCAGCGACAATGTCAAAGAAATCAGTATCACCGGTGCGTGAAACAGTTCCATCTGGTGGTGGTTGAGTTATGGTCTGAAGTGCTCTGATGATTGCAAGCTCAAATGGTCAAAGGCATCTGGAGCAAGTACCGTATTTGACGGTTTATAAGACGAACCTCAATTTGGCCGGGCATTAAAAAATACTTATATATCTATAAATAAACGGCTTTAAACTATGGATGTCTAATGGTTTTTAAAGTATCATCTTTTAATAAAGAATAGACAGATAGATAGATAGATAACCAAAGTAAACAGGAAGAAATAGATAGATTCGAACTGACATACATAAATAGAGAGATCCGAATAGAGAGAGAGATAGATATCGCCAAGCTAGCTAGCTAGATGCGAACTATGATAGATAGATGTCGATAGGCTTAAAATCTAAGAGGTCCGTTTAGTGTAGGGGTTATGGGATCGGCCTGTCAGCTTGGCAGTCCGGTTTCAAATCACGCACAGGGCGGTCTTCCGATCTATAGCTCTGCTGATGAGGCCTAATAGGCCGAAATGTACATACAGAGATTGATTTTTCTCGATTTGTTTAGCCATAAATTTAAATAGGTATTCCCGCCTAATTCATTATTAATTAATTAATTTTCAAAATTAGGTACGACTCCAATTAAGCACTTGTTCTCCCAAAAAATGTCGGCAAAAAGCCATTCCAAACAAACCATGTTTACAATATATATATATATATATATATATATAATATATATATATATATATATATATTATATATTAATAAGTCATCCACAGACACGTGTTTCGGCATTTCATGCCTCTTCAGTGTGGCTAGACACAACAACTGTCCCTGTTATATCCCAACTATTATATATATATATATATATATATATATATATATATATAATATATATATATATATATATATATATTGTTGTGGGGTTTTAAGGGTAAAAAATAAGACAAACGACTGGTAACAATGTATACAAATGTATTGAACAAAAGGAGTAGAAATTTACAGCAAAGAAAGTGGAGATTGCATCCGACCAATACAGTTACGAGCTGATCGCATTTGCTTCGACAAGCCACAATTGTTCCTATTACTTATAGTAGCCGTCGGCGTATTCCATTTATGTCCATAGGTTATATCACCTATAACATATATATATATATATATATATTATATATATGTGTGTGTGTGTGTGTGTGTGTTAAGGTAACGCGGACCAGAAGTCAACGGCGTTTGGTTATAGACAGTTTCTCGCCTATCCATTTATATATATCCATATTTGAATTAAATTTGATAATTCATTAATATTTAGTTTATTTAAAGTATTTCTCGTTTTCTATTCCATTCTTCATTTTTACTCACTTTTACTTTATTGTTAATATTTTAAACAATCGTATATATATATATATGAAAAAAGGAATGACTTACGTTGCAAAATATTGGGTTGGTTTTAATATTTGGTTGGTACAAGTTTTACCTGGATAAGTCAGTGTTATAACAAATATAAAGTGCTGAATACGTAAGTAGAGCGGATGTAATATATAGTGTGTATAGAAATCACCTACTCGAGTTTCACCATGACACGCCGGACATCCAATTTTTCAATATGAACAGCGTTCATTAACTGCAAAACTATTTACAACGGCCATAACTAAAAACATGAGCTCCTGCAGTTATTGAAGTCAGTTAGCCTACTGTTGGTGTGAATAACAGCAGCTAAGTACCACTCCAGCAGTGTCCAAGACAGCTGGTATAAATAGGAATCAAGAATGATCCATCCATGAATCTGGGTGATTTGGGTGTTTCCATTCCTTGAGTTCTGATTGGCTGCTTGACTGCTTGATTTGAATGACATTGTGGAGTCTTATATATACTCTGTCATTTTGCAGAGGACTTTGTAGATTTTGGGATTGTATTGAGTTACAACCGTTTGCTGCCTTGTCTTCCCAGTTCGACTGTAATTGGACTTTAATTATTCTTCAGCATTTAGCTGTAATTAATCAATATCTTGATTGATTCAGTGGATTTAACTCTGAAGATCCTAATGGTGAAACTCGAGTAGGTTATTTCTGTACACACTATATATATATTTTAAAATGCCTATAGCACCTTTCCCATCAATTCTTCTCCTTCCAGCTTCCACATTAATATAATTTGAAAAAACTGAAACACATCACCCCTGATGATGGTACTTCGAAGTGCCGAAAGTACTCGGGATCTGAACTTTGGTGGAATAATCGACAAATTCCACCCACATATTAAAAAGTTGGCCAGAAAACTTGGAAAGATCACAAATAAAATTGTTAAACAGGAGATGGGTCTTTTATTTAATTCAACATGCATATATATATATATATATATATATATATAATATATATATGAAAAAGGAATGACTTACCGGTGAAAATATTGGGTTGGTCTTAATATTTGGTTGGTACAAGTTTAAAATAAAAACAAACATCCAAAAATCTTATTTCCTTCGTCGAAGAGCTTAAAGCCCGAGTTTGTTATTGTTCACTCAACGCCCCTTGCCTCATATGGTAGAGACGTCTCAGTATCATTGACAGGTTAATTTCGCAGGAATTTCTCCGAGCTGTACCATGGCTGAAGCAGTTTAGTTTTTGACTATCCTGCTGAAGTCCCGGTTTCGATTTCTGTCGGAGGGAAATCGTTAGTATATATCGCTGATGAGACTTAATAAAGTTGAAACAGTCTGTACGATATTCTACACACCGAGTAATTCTTTGCGAAATACACTTGTCATTATTATCTTCTATGATCATCGAATTTTATTGTAATTGCCTTCAAGCAAAAATATAAATGTTAATATATACTTTATTCAACAATGCTTCTCAAATAAAAACAAACATCCAAAAAATCTTATATATATATATATATATATATATATATATATATATATATATATCAATAAAGGAAGGAAGAACTCAACACCGTAATCCCATAATAAATTTATTTCGACGAAAATTGGGGCCCATATAAATCTAAGTTGATTTAAACCGGCTCCCCAAATTTTCGTCTCATCAGATGGGTCTCAATTCACTTATGGACAAGCACATCACAAAAACCCCCAAAGAGCTGAATATATATAAATTCAAACAAAAACAAAAAATAATTAAAAAAATATATATATTTTTAACAGTATAGGATTGTAACCATAGAAACAGGAAGTGAATGAAAAAAAGAGATACATTTCAAGGTTGGCTTCTAGGGTGTCCAGACAGACAAAAAAGTGACAAGACAGAAAAAACAGAGTAGTATATTAAAATATAAATAGACAAGTAAATAAAAAAAATTTAAATTTAAACATTAGAGTATAATGATGTATAAAATAAAATACTAGTTATGATATAAATAATAAAATAAATTAATAGTAAGATAATAAAAAAATAAAATTAAAAAATAATAAATAATAGAAAATAAAATCAATTAAAAATAATAATAATAATAAAAATAATAATAAAATAATAATAATAATAATAATAATAATAATAATAAAATGAAATAATTTGAAAAAATATATAAATTAAAAATAATCATAATAATGATAAAATAAATTAAAAATAATAATGATAATAATAATAATAATAATAATAATATTAAGATAAAGTAAAGATAATAATAATAAAAATAATAATAATAGTAATAATAATAGGATAAATTAATTAAAATAATAATATAATAATTTGAAAAAATATATAAATTACAAATAATCATAATAATAATAAAATAAATTAAAAATAAAAATAATAATAATAATAATAATAATAATAATAATAATAATAATAAATTAATTAAAATAATAATATAATAATTTGAAAAAATATATAAATTACAAATAATCATAATAATAATAAAATAAATTAAAAATAATAATAATAATAATAATAATAATAATAATAATAATAATAATAATAATAATAATAAAAGATAAAGTAAAGATAATAATAATAAAAATAATAATAATAGTAATAATAATAGGATAAATTAATTAAAATAATAATAATAATATTAAAAATATTATTAATAATAATAATAAAAAAATGAGATAAGGTAAATAATAATAATAATAATAATAATATTAAAAATAAGAAAAAGTAAATAATGATAATAATAATATTAAGGTAAAGTAAATAATAATAGTAATAATAATGAAGAAATAAGATAGGGTAAAAAATAATAAATTATAATGAAAATAATAAGATAGAGTAAAAAATAATAAATTATAATAAAAATAATAAGATAGAGTAAAAAATAATAAATTATAATAATAATAAGAAAATAAATAAATTGAAATAATAATAATAATAATAATAATAATAATAATAATAATAATAATAATAATAATAAAGTAAATAAAAAATAAAAAACATAATAATAATAAAATTAAAAATAGAAATAGATTAATTTAGAATAAATTAATAATAATAGAATGAGATAAATTAAAGATAATAATAATAATAATAAAAATAATAATAAATAATAATAATATATGAAAAATATATAAAATAAAATATATATATGATATTAATAATAAAATAAAATAAAATAAAAGATAATAAAATAATAATCATGATAATTAGATGAATTAAATTACCGATAATAATAATACTAATAACAATAATAATACTGATTATACACAGTAACAGGTTACAAATAATATATATATATATATATAATATATATATATATATATATATATATAAGTGCATACATATAAAAGCAAGATTATGAGTTAAAACCTGTAGTTTATTGTCTTATTCTCCTTGTTCGATGTGTGAATTTAAATATGTATTCACGTTGTGTTTGAACATGTGGTTTTAAGTCTTTCGTACCTCAGGGCATTTTTTACGGTTTCTTACACTTAGAAAGTCGTTTGTTTTTTGTTTTTTTCATGATTTCAACAATTTCCTTAATAAATGGAGTGAAACGGGTCTAACTCACTAGAACTAAACGGCCATAAACGGATAAATCATGTGATGGAAATAAAGATAGGTTTGTAAATGTTGTTCCATATTGTATATTGACATTAAGTGAATTCTATATATGTATTATGCACAATTAATTTATGACTTAGGACTATAATTTAGATTCCAAGATGTATAACAATATAAATACACACATGTTTTATTAACTTTTAATGAGAACGAAAGTTCATGTACATCTCTCTCTCTCTCTCTCTCTCTCTCTCTCTCTCTCTCTCTCTCTCTCTATATATATATATATATATATATATATATATATATATAAATTCTTTTATACGTGCATGTGTTGTTATAATTCTGACTAAAAATAATCCTGCCTTTACTAGCAAATATATGCACCCTCCGGGTGCAAGTATTTAAGTTTTAATGTAATAAAATATCGTATTAAATTAGAAACTAAATAAGAATGCAGATAAAATGATTTGAAACAGAGGGGAGTATAATCGAAAAATAGAACAACTGAATCTTACTCTTTCATCACTCTCGTCTTTCATTTTTATTTTTTCTTATTTAAGTATTTAGTTAAAAGAGGAAGTAAACAATAAAATGACAGTTATTTTTTCATGTTAATAGATTTCATTTAAGATTCATTGAAGAGATTTTTGCTTACATTCATTAAAATAAAACCAAACAGTTAGAAATTAATAATACTAAGCACATATTTATTAAATTCACATTTTTAATATCAATATGCAAATTAGCCTTCCTATTCACACTGTAAACCGCTATTTTGTTGTATATATAAATATAATTGCATGATGTTAGTATGTAGATATGCTTAACAGTATTAATAATGTAAAACAATTTTATTCATAATTGATGTTTATATAAAAATAAAATCATTGAGAATGTGATGTCAATAACTAAGGGAATTGTGACTTGAGTAGTAATATAGTTTCGGTTACAGACAGACAAACACACAATCTCCATTATAATAAGATATATATATATATATATATATATATATATATATATATATATATAAGGGAGGTTTTGGTCCGCCCTGTCGGCTGGGGCGTTAGAATGCACCAACTGCACCTCTGCAGAGGGGTAAGACTCCCCCAATGGGGCCACATGTTGGCCGTGGGTGGCGACCCGTGATGCTTAAGGATAGAGCCCAGGTGGATGAGCAGTTCATGACGTGCAATACTCCACTTTGGCCCTATCTTGGGCTAGACGGGCGGTCGATCAATCGGCTGGTCACGTCAAGCCCTAGCACCTATATGATTTTCCCAACCCTATTGCCCTTATGGCAAGCCCCAACCACTTTTTATCATATGGGTGCTAGAAGACGGTGGCTGCAGGTCTACATGTCCTGGGAATGACGTTAAACTCTATCTGATGGTGAGGTTCCAGTTTTGGAGGTTTGGGGAATGTGGAGCACCCCTTCATCACCATTGCTTCCTGGTCCACTCTGGCCCGGAGTGGTAGTACCTGTTAGGGTCCCATCTATGGGTTAAATAGAAAAATGTGTTAATAAAAAAAATTGTATTATCCATTAAGAATTGATTTATTTCAAAATTTTATCGGCATTAAATGACCCACTGAGGTTGATATGCCGTAATACAAAACAAACCAAATTTGGTAGTGAGGGATGATTGTATATGTGATATCTAAGATACACTGTATTAATATTGTATGATCCAGTATGTATACAGTAAATCATTAAATCACTAAAGAGAACTCAATGTATAATAAACTTTTTAGATTATATACAGAGCGATATATATATATATATATATATATATATATATATATATGTGTGTGTGTGTGTGAAAGAGGATTTGTAGACAGAATTGTTATAACGTGATGTAATTGTGTGTGTAGATCATTTACTAAAGAATATATGTATATGTATATACACATGTGTATGTGTGAATTTAATATTCATGAAAAACAAATGATGTTTATAATTGCTGACAGAAATCTGTTTCGACCATGTTAATAGATCGGTCATCATCAAGAGCAACATATGAGAGAAAGACTGGATGAACAACCGTTAGAAGAAAGGGTACATACAAAACGCTATTATTCAATGTTGGAATTTCAAAAAAATGCGTGTTCTGTGTTAAAAATAAAACTAATTTTCTTTTTAAATCAGAAGCATTATAGTTCATAATAAACTCAAAAGAGTTTGATGTAAAATTATATAAAAGTGTATAATGAGTATCAAAATTGCTCATGATATATTCCAGCTATTAAAAAAGTAATTTACAAGTCCACATCATAATTGAAGAAAGATGTAAAGTTTCAAAGCATTTGTGGTGTTGATAAATCCGTAGTGTTGTAGATAATAGATAATGTGCATGTGTGTATATATATATACAAATATATGTACAAATGTGTATGTGTGTATATATATACACGCATATAAATATAAGCATGGATAAATCATTTAGACAGACATAATTACAAACGCACACACACACACACACACACACACACACACACATATATATATATATAATATATATACAAAATATCCCAAATATATAATCATACACAAACGCGTACACACACACACATATATATATATATATATTTATCAACCTCTTCGAAGTAATGTGATACAAGTTCAACGTTTGAAGCGGAGTTTAACAGGTTTGAATTCAGTTTTACGTTTCTGCGACAGCATGCCATACCAAGGTTAAAGAGGCCAGTCTGCCCTACTATTTACCCACAGATGGAGGGAGAAGAGTTGGATGCATAACTTTCCCAAGGATGTTAAGTGAAATGCAAATAGCTTCCAAGATTTGAACTCCAGACAAAGTTTTCATTTCCCATGATGATAACAGTTACAGTATAAGCTCCTCCTTATACACACATACCCACGTACACACACACACACACACACACAACACACACATATCTACATGCACTCTTGCATACACAACACATATATATATAGGGCCGGTTTAGCTCAGTCGGTAGAGTGTTTGGGTGGGAACCTCAAGGTTCCTTGTTCGATACCGGTCCTCGCCAACTCAGCTTATCAGTAGCACATGAATCTGTGCGGAAAAGTGAGGAGCTGACGTTAGGTGTGGCGCCCCGACTCAGACGCTAAAATACAATCTCCTTGGTATAGAGCTAGTGAAAAGGAGAGAAACTCACTAACTGTCTGGTTGATACCGACTTTAAGACACCCCCGAGAAAAATAATCACATTGATCACATCGTTGATAAATAAACTGCACACATACACACATTATATATATATATATATATAATGTTGTTCTGGTTCCAACGGGAGAAAATTTAATATCTTATAAAAAAAGAAGGTCCGCAAAATGTATTTTGTTCTCAGAAAATTTTTAAAAATTCTTTTTGTTTTACATATGCAACACGTGTTTCAGATCTTCTGGTATCTAATATATATATATATATGTATACACGAAAAATAATAACATATGCGTTGATAAATAAACTGCACACATACACACATGTATATATATATATATATATATATATATATATATATATATATATATATATATATATGTGCATATATATGTATTTATATGTATATATGTGTATATTTATGTATTTATGTATGTATTTATAAATGTATGTTTATATGTATATGTCTGTGTGTCAACGCATGTGTATGTGTGTGTGTTTATCAACATAACTATTCTAAGTTGGACTATAGCTGACACCTTGTGTAAAAATAATGATTAACCATTGCTGTTGTTTTTGTCAATTGATAACATATGAACTAATACACGCATACATACACGCACATATTTACATGTAAATATAAACATATGGATTTGTACATTTTTTCTGCCAATTTAATGTGTTTTTATTTTTTGTTTTTAATTGCATTGACATTTATAGTGAAAATAAACAGTATATTTTACAACATATTCGGTGTTACATATCATTTTATAGAGTCATTTTTCATTTACAACATGTAATTTTCTAATTCAGTCCCCTTTTTTTTACAGTTTGTATTTAATAACCCATAAAGCAAATGGGAAAAGAATGTTTATAAGTCTCAACTTGTAGCAAAATCTACTGAATCTGCAGGAAACTTTATCTTGAAAAGATCGTTTCCTCTTCGTATTCGTCAACAGAGATTCCACCAAAACATGAAGATCAGAACTTTAAAGAATCGAAGTGATTATACCGCCAGCAGATCATTATTAAAGAATTCGATTCTCAGCGTGGGCCCCATACATCTAAAATCTATCAAAGAACTGATTGAATTAGAATGTTTATTGTCTGAATTGGTTTTAGCGTCATATAACCCTTGTAGGTCAGAATACCAGTTCTTTTTATATAGAATATTTGTTTAAATATGTGAACTAGGTAATGAATATTTGTTTAAATATGTGAACAAGGTTAATGAAGTACCGGTAAAAACTGCTGTTAAACATTAACAGCAGTACTTACCGTTACTTCATATTAAATAACCCCAGTTAGGCTGTAAACTAAGTATAGTAATTAAGTATGCTTAACTATGTATGTGGAGAAAAGTAGACAAACACGGGATGTGTATTGATAAATTGGTAGAAAAGTAGACTAACACGGGATGTGTATTGATAAATTGGTAGAAATAAATTTCACTAACCTCATAAAAATTAATTGGTAGTAATAATTTTTATTAACTTCATGAGTATTAATTGGTAGAAATAACTTTTATCATCTTCATGCGTATCAATTACTAGAAATAATTTACATTAACTTCATCTCTTAATTAGTAGAAATTTTTTTTTTAAGTTCATGTGTATTAGTCAAAATAATTTTCATTAATTTCATGTGTATTAATAGGTAGAAATAATTGTTATTAACTTCATATGTGTGTGTGTGTGTGTGTGTGTGTGTGTGTGTGTGTGTGTGTGACTAAATACAAGTGGTTGACTCTCAGCCACTGCTTTCTAGTACGCATATAATAAATAAGGGTGGGTATTTACCAAAAGAGCAATATGAAGAATACGATCTGGAAAATCATATATTTGCTAGAGTTTAACATGACCGGCCTATACAACCGCCCGTCTACACCAAGTAAGGGCTGAAGTAGATGTTATATATATCGAGACCATTTAGCACCCGATCTGTTAACCGCTCATCCACCACCATTCTGGCCCCAGGAATTATGAGTTGTCACTCACGACAATGAAGTGGCACCCACTAGAGGGAGCTTAACCCTCTGTATTTTGAGATATTCTTGAACAATTGGCTTGACATTATGTAAAACAAAACATAGTTTGAAGGTGGTGTGTCTTGTAACCATGTAAAACAGACTTTCCTAACCAGGGTCCCGAATAAGAATTCTAGGAGGAGCGAGTTAACATTAATTCTTTTAAAAAATTTATTTCATGTATACATTCATTTAATTTATTTCATTTGGACAAAGTGCCCAACACAGACGTGCTTGAACGAGCAAGCATGAACAGCATGTTCGCCATCATCTGCGAAGGATGTCTGTGCTGGCTTGGTCATGTCAGGAGGATGGATAAAGGCCGCATCCCCAAAGACCTACCTACTAAATGGCGGATTAGTAGAAGGCACCCGACTGGTAGGGAGACCACGCCTACGCTTTAAAGACGTCTGCAAGAAGGACATGAAGACATGCCACATCAACACTAACACATGAGAGGTTGGCGCAGAAAGCAGAGCAGCCTGGCACCTCTTAGTCAGACAAGGGACGAAAAGGAGTGAACAAGAGAGGAAAGAAGCCGCTACAAACGAGAGCCAGAAGGAAGGAGAGACAACAGCAATTCAGCAAGCATCACTGTTGGTTTGCAGTCACTGCAACAGAGATTGCCATTCAAAAACTTGCAGTTTAAAATAATGGACACTACGCCATCGTCTTTAACAGACAGAAAGATGCCAACGAATGTATTTCATGTATTTCATGTATAGATGAAAATTTATCTTTAAATGTGTTACCGTTTAGTTTTTTTGTAATATTCTTTCCTTCCAATTTGCTTATTTCTTGTTTATATATAAATGAAAATTGATTATAGAAATTTGTTTCGACCACCTTCACTATAATTATCCTAATTTATCCTTTTAAAGAATGCGTGTCGCTGATATTTGCGGAGAGAATAGTTACATTCATACCTTTCTCTAGGATATTAGTACTATGTGAAATACAAACAGTCTCGTTCCGGATTTGAACTTCTTATTGTTTATCTACTGAATTAGTCTGTGCCTCAAAATAATAATCATCATCATCATGTCACACTGACAGTGCGGATTCCCATGACTCTCTCTCACCAATCATCCCTATCAGTCAAGTCCTCCTCACAACATCCAGTATCCTTTCAGAGCTGATCAATTTAAGTCTTTCTTGGTCAGCCAACACTGTTTTGTCCATGTCTAGGTGTCAACAGGAGAATGTCACTTATGAGTTCGTCCTTACTTCGCCAGCAGTGTCCAGTGTGTCTTGTTCATCTTTCCAATGTGTGCAGCCATACAATTGTAATAACACGGCTACAGCTTGGAAGAATTCCTGTTTTATCAGAGGTCTGATTTCCATCTGATCAATAATCTGTCTATAGCAGTCGATGCCTTTCCTATGTGTATATTGACATTGCTTTCTGTAATGGAGCCATTACCATATTAAATGACAATCCTCTGAAATTAGTAGACCAGTTCACGTACCTCAGTAGGAATATCTCGTCTACAGAAAGCAATATAAAAAAGCATGGACTGTTATTGACAAATTACAGGTAATAACTCCGATAGGTAACGATTATCCCATTCACATCCATATACCATACAGTGGTGGAAATAAGTAAAAGACATTGTTAATAATTTTCTTATTACTGCACAAATTCCTCTGAATATTTGTGTGTGGTACCTAGATCCGATATATACGATTTTATAACAACTTTCCACCAAAAAAGTTATTTGTATAGTTCACAAACAGATTTTTTAAATGTAAAAGCATAATAAGCACAACGCAGATTTTACTATAATAGGCATAGGCATTTTTGTCATCTGCTAGGAATTTTAAAAGCGAATTAAAAATAATTAAATCTATTATTTAAGGTTAAACTTTGTCTAAATCGATAAGTAGTAACATAATAACCATCATTAAAAAAAGAAAAAAATATCATTACATATGCAGTTTATTTTTAAAGTTTTAAAACCATTTGTTTTGGTCTATTTCGACGCGATCCGCCATTCTGTCTCTTTTTCAAGGGTTTTAAGCGCTTGTTTACAATTTTAATATAACATTCACGATTGCAAAAAAAAAAATTACCAAAAATCAGGTAATTATCCGATTTTAATGAAATTTTCAGTACTGATTTATCAATTAATGCATTTTATAATGCATTAGTTATTTTATTTCAAAACTTTAATTTAGTATTTTTGCTATGAAAAATTAATATATAAAATTCATTTAAAATAAAAATATTCGGATTTTAAGTTTAAAATGTTATATTTTTAGATTCTCAAAATAAAATATCTACTTAATGCAAACCTTATTTTAGGCGCAAAAAGTAATAAGTTTGGAAGAAAAACTCTATTGAAAATGTACCTGCTCCTTTTTTAAGCAGAAAAACATCGATGTATATTTTTTCTTTAATAAAATAATAGCCAATTAAATAATTATCGAAATGAGTAAAAAAGAAATCTTCAAAAAATGAATTATTTATTATTTTTTTACATTTTATTTTTCATTTTTTCGGTACTTATTTTCTCATAAAACAACAACCGTAAAATTTTTTTTTTTTTTGTTTCTATTCATAACTTCGGTCTTTTATCTCATTATTTATACTGTAATTAGTATCGAAAATGACCAACTCGCAAAACATTTTACGCCCCCAACATAAGGGGGTCAAAATTAAGTGACCTGAAAAAAGGAGAAAGATTTGAAATAAAATAAATAATGCATTATAAAGATCGTTTATTGATAAATAAACACTGAAAATTCATTAAAATCCAATAATTCCCTGATTTTTGGTAAATTATTTGCTGTAGGGGGCTAAAGTCATTTTGTCAAAAACGCATTTTAGGCTCAGTTTGCCAGTAGCTATACTATAACAATGTACAACCACGATGTGGAATGTAAGCCAAGGAAAAAAACACCTTTTAAAACTTTAAAAAATGTTTAAGACCCCTGTCTCCACAAGTCTTTAGTTATACGATATGAATCGATCTTCAGATGCCTAATAAGATATTATTTTTTATTTATTTTCTTAGGCATCGACCGTGACCCCCCCCCCGCTTAAGGAGACATTAATAGTCACAGTCAGTGCTTACAAGAACGTTAATATTCCCACGTTTTATTACCCCAGATTTCTTGCTCGTTATATATATATATATATATACATATATATATATATATATGTATCATATGCTCCCCAAACCCGGTAGATATCTCTAGGATCAACTTTAATTGACTTTCACTGCCAACGTAATAAACCAATGATCGTCTGTTGTTTACAGATTTGATCTTTCTAGTGATCGAAAAATATATACACCGACGTATGTATTTATCAGTTAAAACGCCGCTCCTTAATGGCAGCTGTCGACGGCCGAAATGGAACTGGGCTGATGAAAAGTCAGTCAGGTTTTGCTCCTGTTCAGAAGTAGTTGCTGTGTCTAGCCAAACTGTTGTCATGTGAAACGCCGAACCACAGTGTCTGTGAATGACTTATTATACATACATACATACATACATACATACATACATATATATATGTGTGTGTGTGTGTGTGTGTTCAACTACAAATCAATAGCTTTCACTATAGTAGCATTAGTAGGTAATCAAAAAATTGCTTAATATAATTCACAAAATATAGCATATTAAAAATTGTAGAAAAAGTGTTATCTCCCTACCATGTTTGTTTATTGATTTTAACGGCATATCAACCCGTCTGGGGTTATGTCATGCCTAACGGTTAGGAAGTGATACATATCGTGTATCTATATTCATACTTTTTAGTGATTGGTTTTAACAATGTGTTAGCATTATTGGGGATTATGTTTTATGGTATTGATTTGTTTCATGTCTATATTCTATGGTATAATTTTATTTCTCTCAAAAAAGAGAGAATATCCTCCATGTTGACATTTTCAAACAGATCTTTCATATTGTTTGCTTTTAAAAAAAGTTTCTGATGTGAGCAAAAACCTGCATTCCATGAATAAGTGTTTAACTGTCAAAGGTGTTTGACATGTTCCACATTGTGGTTGTTGTTCTTGTTTGAGTATATTGGAGTGCGTTAGTCTTGTATGGCCTATCGATAAACAGGACACAATGACTTGTTTTTTTGTAGAATTCCTTAAAGTTGGTCTCCAGCTTCCCAAAGTGGGTTTGATTAGGAAGAGTTTATTGTGGATGTTGTTATTCCAGTGTTGTTGCCATTTTGTGTGAAGGAATCTATTAATTTTAGGTTTCATATCAGTATATGGTATTTTGAAATTGTCAGCGATCAAATCTAGAGCCGATTTAGCTGCGGAGTCAGCTTTTTCATTTCCCCCTCACTCCTATATGGCTTGGGATTCAGCATATCATAATGTCCTTAGTTAGACATAGTCTAATCTATTCAAGAGCTTAATGATGAGAAGGTCTTCCAGTTTTTCTAGATAAAGTTTCTTCAGTTATTCTCCTGAAGAAGGTGTCCCTTGAATACCGAAATTGTGGTACAGAGAAAAACTGTTTTCTACAACCATATATATAAAGTGTTGTCCAACGGGAGAAAAATAGATATTTTATAAAAAAGGGTTTGCAAAAAGGATTTTAAAAAATGTTTTTAACTTACATATGAATGCGACACGTGTTTCTGATCTGTTGTCTTCAGGCATTGAATTATTATTTTGGCAGAATATGTCCGATATTTGATAGATTGTGTGTGTTTTTGTAACTTTTTTATTATAATAAAAAAGTTTTTTTGCAAACCTTCTTTTTTATAATATATATATATATATATATATATATATATATGTGTGTGTGTGTGTGTGTGTGTGTGTGTGTGTGAAAATGGAATATTAAAAACGGCTTGTGAAGTCCATTCGATTTTTACCTTTTTTGTTTAGTTTTTAAAAGTCGATTATACCTACTGTCTAGAGTCAACTTTCTAGTTTCTTTAACCCAGATATTGAGTACTGTAGAAAAATATGTAACTTGTATTTATTCTATTTGACATTGCAAAGACGTGTGCACAGCTGAGCAACTTATGTAATGAAGTAATCACGTCTCGACTCTGGACCTCTGTCTTATAGATAAAGATAGATATACATATATGCAACATAATCAAAATTTTAGTAATATATAGATAATAATCTGAACAAAACTGTCTGGAAACTTTACACGTGTTTAAACGTTCATTAAAACAATCTCTCTCTATGTCTAAATTTCCACAGGAAGCTTCAAGATTTTTTTTAATAAAAGGTGACTGAATTTAAAAAAAAAAATCATAATTAGTATTATTTGTGTTATTCGGACTATTGTCATCATCTTCATTGTTATTTGTACAACATTTCGGCCGATGTGCCCTCCGATCTTCTTCAGGTATCTCTTGTCGGACTCGGGAACAATCTCGGACTCGAGAACCTTCTTTTTGAACTCGGGAAACTTCTTGTCGTAATCGGGAACCATCACGGAACTTTGAACTTTGAAAAGAGGGCTCCCAAGTCTGAGATGGTTACCGAGTCCGACAAGAAATACCTGAAGAAGACCGGAGGGCACATCGGCTGAAACGTTGTACAAATAACCATGAAGATGAGAACAATAGTCCGAATAACACAAATAATACTAATTATCAAGCCTCATCTAAAAAATTCAGAGAAATAAAAAATTTGATATTTTGAACACTTTTAAGAAAGATAACATTTTTTTTTTTCTCGTCTCTCGTACGTGCAGGACACTTGGCAATCGTTAATCCTCCTAAAGAGCACTAGACCAGGGAGATTGTTTTTGTTGGGGTGGAGCACGGCACTTACTGTCAGCTCACAATTTTACCACACAGATCAGATTACTCAATCTGTGCTACTCATGCTGAGTTGGCTGGACCGAAATCAAACCAGGGACCTTGCGATTACCGAGACGGGTGCTCTACCGTCTGCGCTAAACTGCCCCCACAATAAAGATTAAATAAGAAAACATATAGAGTGAAAGAGAGAGTAAAAAAAGCAAAAAAAAAAGAAAGAAAAGATGAGAAAGACAAACTGACGGGGGAGTGAAGTGATGGTAAGAGAAAGAGGAGAGTGGTCGATAGGGGTGTTAGGAGGAGGAGGAGGAGGAGGAGTTGGAGGGATGGGAAGAGAAATTACAATGTGCCCATATTCCCAGAAAGGACTGGGTAAATTTTATTAAATTTTACAATTGAAGAAATTTTATTTTATATTTTAATTCGTGTTATATAATTCCGCCTTGTTTTCCCCACCCTTTCCGTGAGAAACAAACAGCTATACTTTTCCAGCCAGAAGATAGATCCACAATCAGTTGTTTGCTTGTAGACTATCACATTTCGAATGGTGTCTTTGGTTTGTATGATATATGGGGGAGGGGTGTTGAGAAGACAGGGCAAACTCTCGTCACCTGTCGATCCATTGTGTTTGGCGAAAAACAGGATTGTGCAAGTGTAGACCCTTTCATACCCACACGTTTCGTGTGACATTTTCCATTAAATTAAACTCAAAAAATCTTCACAAGGAATTGCACAATGTATATATATAAAGAATTAATGGAAAAAAAGAATGAATGTAAAAAATAATTTTTTTTTTTAATTCAGAGAATTCCCTAATGGAAAAGCGTTCCTGATCTATTAGGGACTTCCCTCAATTAAAAAAAAATTTGAGAGAGGTCATTTGGAAAATATTTTTTCATTTATTCCATCATTTTTATTTCATTCATTCATTCATTAATTTTTTCAATTAATTCTCAACTAAATAATTTAGAAGCATACACACACACACACACACACACACACACACACACACACACACACACACACATATGTATATATGTGTGTGTATAATTATATATGCATAAATCCCCCCTCGTATTATATATAAAAAATCTTCTTTTTGAATGTGATACATTCAAAAAAGATTTTTCTAACTTAACAAATATAAAATATATGCATACCACATTAAAAATAAAAACGGTATAAACCCTATCATGAAGTAGGTATTTGTGAAAAATAGAAAAAAAAAATTATACGCAAATATATATCGGGCAATAAAATTCTGTCTTATAAGTTCAGAAGAAAAAATAGCTATAGCTAATAATTCCAAAGAATTATTAAACAGTAAACTAACCGGAACGGATGCCATCATAAACATAAACTGGGACTCAACAATTAAAAACGTAAACATTTAAAGCGACGGTTAAAAAATGTAAAAAGCACGCAGCGTTCCTCCTGTATGATGCGGTTCTACAGTAATGCATTTTGTTTACTTCTGTTTGTTTGAATTAATTCACTAAATTCATCGCAGATAGCCCTGATGATCCGAACGTGGTTAAACCTGGGCAGGCTTTTTGACTATACCATTTTTCCGAACCTGCTCTGCAATTGTACTGAGCAATTTTATATATTCATTAATAGCCCCAACTAATTCGGTTAATTATTTTATCGACCGGCAAAGTTGCGACTAACTCGATATTTTACCTGCGACACTGCCGTTGCCAAACTGCATTGGTTTCTTACTTTCCCATGGACTAAAGCGGCAGTGTGAAGAGGGGGTGATATGCTGCTTGGGGAACAGCACATGCTCCATATCAACCCGCCCAAGTTATGTAGTTCCCTCCCAAAAAATCCATTTGGACAATACTCCATCGTCTTTCACTGACGGAATGATGCCAGCAACACACACACACACACACACACACACACACACACACACACACATATTATATATATATATAAGTAAAGTCGTCGGGGCAGCCTAATGTTGGTATCAGCTAGACAGCGAGGGAGTCTATCCCCTTTTCACTAGCGCTAGACCAAGGAGATTATTTTAGCGTCTGAGTTGGGGCGCCACACTTACCATCAGCTCCTTACTTTACCGCACATATCCCTGTGCTACTCATACGCTGAGTTGGCGAGGATCGGTATCAAACAAGGAACCTTGTGATTCCTAGCCGAACGCACTACCGACTCAGCTTATATATATATATATATATATATATATATATATATATATATATTCTAGTGCTTTTCTTACTTATTCAATTTGAACTATTCACTTTTCGTTTTGAGGATAATCACCGACTAGACTGACAGTCAATATAAATCGTTTGTAATCTGAAAATAGCTGTCTGTCATCGGTTATCGACAATTTATATGAAAATCCACAATTCTTTCGAAAGTAACCTCTGAATTGTGAGCTTTGCATTTAAAAGCTGTGAACACTTAAATGTACTAGCTGCTAAAAATGCAATAAATTTTCTTTTTGCTTGACGTAGGCGTGTGCAGTGAAATCTCAGGCTGGTCCTGATGTCCTGTAATTAAAATAAACCAAGCTCAAAATTTGCAGTTAGCTATTGAAATTTCTTTTTTTAGTTTTTACTTTTTTTTAAGGTTAAATCAGAGCGAAAATGATTAATCAAATTTCTGCATTTTATTTGTTACAAAACCAAGATAAATAAATGACTTTTTAAGTGGACTAAGTCTGTTTATATATATATATATATTCATATGCATATATATATATATTCATATGCATATATATTCATTTATATGCATATGCATATATATATATGTATTCATATATATTCATATGCATATATATATTTATATTCATATATATTCATATGCATATATATATTTATATTCATATATATTCATATGCATATATATATTTATATTCATATGCATATATATATATTTATATCCATATGCATATATATATATATATATTATATATATATATATACATTTATATTCATATATTAATTAAAATTTAAATATATAAAAAAACACACGCGCACACTCACAGACATAGTATAAATGGGGACACTGACGTAAAAAACATTTTCCCTTCATTAGAATTAGTTTCCAAGAATTTTCGGAAAAAATTACGTCTCGTCGTTTTAAATTAAAACACCGACGTCAGTGAGCGTTTTAACGTATGTCTTTTCTTTCCACGTATTTGAATATCAACAAAAGCAGCCACATACAAAAAGCAGAGACTCGCAGACATTAGTAATTCATTTTTCCTTAAACAAACGAAGATCCTGAGGAAAGTTTGCTAAATAGACCGAAACACTGCAGCGTTGGCTTATTAGATATCATTTGTTAATGAAACTTGTGTTTTTTCAATTTTTATAATATCACACACACATATATAATATTCTTTTATATCTGTATGAATGTAAGTGTATATATACGTGTCTAAATGCATATGTAGATATGTGTGTACCGGGGTAGTGTCTAAATGAGCATGGTGAATTATTACACTTGAGGTGAACTATAAAACGAAAAGGAAATAATTTGCAAATATCTTTTCTTCCTTACTTGTTTGCATTAAACCGATGGTAACACTTGTGGCTATCGTATTAGTTCGGGACATGTGACACATCATGTAAAATTCACGATGCTCTTTGAATATTGTCATAAGGTCAAAAAGGTCTACTTATCTACACCCGTACCGGCATATATATATATATATATATATATATATATATATATATATAATGGAAAAGGTGACTTACCGGTGAATATGGTCACGATGGTTAGGTGGTGCAGAATTCAGGGGGGTAAGTCAGCGATATAACAAATACAAAGTGCTCAATACGTAAGTAGAGCAAATTTATTATAAAATAGGTACAAGTAATAACCTACTCGAGTTTCACCATAAGGATCTTCAGGGTTAAATCTAGTGAATTAATCGAGATACCGATTAATTGCAGTCGATTACACGTGTGTTCATTGCGTTAAACTGTTCGTTATTATATTATATTCGTTATGATAACGAACAGTTTAACGCAATAAACACACACGTGTAATCGACTGCAATTTATCGGTATCTCGATTAATTCAGTGGATTTAACCCTGAAGATCCTTATGGGGAAACTCGAGTAGGTTATCACTTGTACCTATTTTATAATATATATATATATATATATATATATATATATATTATATATATATATAAGCTTTAAAGGTTAGAAAGGTGGTCTATAATTTTTACTCGACACACACCAAGCTCCATTGTGAGCTTTTTTATTTCATTTAAAGTGATCAATATATAATATATATATATATATATATATATATATTATATATATATGTTACACATTGGGCCCGTCAAAAAACACAAACACTTGTATTTAGGAAAATATATGTTGAGATGTTTATTTTCCCCGGTTGTGTACAGCTGAGAGTCGTGGGCAGGGTTACGCAATGTGGAGCCTTCGGGAGTTCTTTTCAATTGATCTCGAACCTGATCGTCGTCTTTGGTATTTCTTCTATCATCTTGACTTGGTCTGGAATCTCCTAAGGTCTGGACTTTCTTTTGCTATGTTTTTGCTGGCTGGTCGTCCTGGATTCATTTCTTAGTCTTGTTACCAAGACATTCATCAACCAAAAGAACATTTTACTTATATAAACTTTTATTTCCTTAACTATACATAATCGTTTAACTAACATAGCGCGCGTGAGTTCCAGTTTAGGCAGAGCATAAAATGGCCGACCGTTCTGCCTGACGCCTACCTGCAAACTGGCGACCGAACAGGTCCCACGTGACTTCACGTATTTTGGCGGGTTTCTGTAATTTTCTATAGAAGGACCCGGCCATGGCATGAAAAGGATCATCCCCTCAAAATTACAGGGGACCGACAATAATCTTATGCAATCGCATAGATTATGTAACATATATATATATATATATATATATATATTATATATATATATTATAAGGTATGTCAACAAAGTATCGAGATTGTTGTACTTTCTGACACACCTTGTATTCTGAAAAAAAATAAGGTTCCATTCATTCTTCATTTCTATCTTGGTAAATACAGCTGTAAATTTAGTACTTTTTTGACACACCTTGTATTCTGAAAATTTAGGAATTGAATTTTTTTTCAGAATACAAGGTGTGTCAAAAAGTACAAAAGATCTCGATACTTTTTTGATACACCTTGTATATATATATATATATATATATATATATATATATATATACGAAGGTAATCCCAAAGTTAAGGTCTCTGACATATTTAGAAATCACAGAAACATTTATTGTTTATTGTCAATGCTATTTTTATCATTTTAAAGTTTCTACATGTATATATTTTACTACGTAATTTCTATTTCTGTGAAGACATTTGTGTAGTTAATGTGTCCGTTTTTGTATACCTATGTCATACCAGCTCGCCGCCATGTTGTTCATGAAGCGTTGAACCTCGGCGTTGGACTTCATCGTTGTTGCAAACTCCCTACACACCTTGCGGTTGTTTTTGACATCGATGCATGGTTCGCCATACAATTTCATTAATTGGAAATGAATTTCACTCGGTTTAATATCTTTAGCTTTTTAAAACTGGATAATTGCGTGAACTTCATACTTGGTGGTAACATCAAACGGGAGCTTCATCAGAAACAACTGCCAAATCAAGACTGAGTGTGGTAGTGAGACGTGCACAGAAACATTAACGGGCGTTTAATCAAACGTATTAGGATATTATTTATAACTAGCAAAAAAAAAAAAAAAAAAAAAAAAAAAAATGCGCCCCCTTGGCGCAAGTATTTAAGTTTAATGTAACAAAATATCATGTTAAATCAGAAAGACTAAATAAAACCAAATATAAAGATATTACTTATTTAAATGTTATTATAATTGATTTATATATATGTATATTATATATATTCACCAACCCCTCCACACGAGCAGGATGCGACACAGGGTCAATTTCTTAAACGTAGTTTAACAGGTTTGAATTTAGAGTTTTCCTTCTCCTAGACAGGTTGCCTAACCAAAGTTAAAGAGCCCAGTCTGTCCTACTATTTATCCATAGCTGGAGGGAGAGTAGGATTCATACCTTTCCCAAGGGTGTTAGCGCTATGTGAAATGCAAACAGTTTCGTCTAGGATTTGAACTCGGGTCGACGATTCCATTTCCTACGACTCTAACCGTTATGCCAATCGCCTCCATAATAAAAATATATATAGGGTTGCTTTGAATACTTTTGAGAATAACATATTATTAGAAATCAGTAACAGCATAATTTGTATAATAATTTTAACAATATTGGGTTTAATAAATTAGTATAATTTATTAAACCCAATATTGTTAAAATTATTATACAAATTATTCCCACCATATATTATGTAAATCTTTATTTCTTAGAGACATATGATACAAGAATTAAAATACACTAATAATATGTGCAGTTTTGTGGTAAATTTAACTTCATTATCATCATCATGTCGCGCAGAGCTAATCAATGTACGTCTTTGCTGGTCAGCCCACTGGTCAGCCCACACTGGCGTGCCCATGTGCTGGCTTCCACAGAAGGACGTCGCCTATGAGTTCGTCCTTGCTTCTCCAGCAGTATCCCGCGTGTCTTGTCCGTCTTACTCAGATGGTTTGGGTGATATGTGGCAGGTGACCGTACAGCTGTTTTCTCGTGGGGTGTTGTTTCCACGTCTTGTTCAGGATCACCCGCAGCATTCTTGTGCACCTCCCATCTAGTTTATTTTCTAGTCGCTTAGTTAGGGTCCAGGTGGTGCAGCCATACAGCAGCACTTAACTTAGCTAGATCTTAATATAGACATCTTTGATAAATAAGATGCTAATTAAAATCAAATACTGACCTTTTCTTAATCCTTGAGAATATTATTTAAATAACGAAGGAAATGGTGACATAGTTTCGGTTACAGACAGATAGATACATAATCGCCAATATAATAAGATTAACAACCAGTGGGATGTGTGATCACTTAAGTAAAAGTAAGAAACAAGAATAATATTCTTCAGGAGAAACCAGAAAATATACTCCAAATAATGAATATGAAAAATTTGTCAGCACTCACTAGGAAGCAGCAGCAGAATGCATACCTTACAAACAGAGAGCTGAATATAAAGTCCCCTTGGAGACAGAAGCAAACAAATAATATAAAAAAGGGCGTCCTTAAGTAAAATAACAAACCCAACAAACACCAATGTTCAAAGTTCTTGAAAATTTAAAAAAAAACATAGATAGAACTATGATAATGTAACTATTACAACTTAAGGGGTATTGCAAGATAGTTCAATATATAAAAAGTATAATAATCTTGATTTAACTCTCTCTCTCTCTCTCTCTCTCTCTCTCTCTCTCTCTCTCTCTCTCTCTCTCTCTCGTCTTTACATTCTCCGTCTTTACATTCCATTGAATATGACGATACTCTTCTGAGTAGTGTTATCGCTTCCATGCTCCCCACGATCTTTTTCTCTTTTCCCCTTATCTTTTTTGCTTTCTTTCCTTTTAATTATATTTTCTTTCTTTTTTATTTTGATGTTTAGCATGTTCTTTGTCTCCCTTCATACAGAGATCTATTGTTTATATGAGTTGATGACCGGGCGTCGCATACGGAGGAGCAAGCGTATTAATATATAGATATTAAAAGGAAACAACCTAAAGTAGTAATCTTAAGAGAAAGTCGTGTGAAGGATAGAAGAGACATTTTTGCTGTTGATCTGTTCATAAACCTCACAGGAACTTCAAAGAATTAGTCTTTTCATGTTCAAAGTTTTCAAATAATTACTCTTGGACTTTGGGATAATTGCTTTTGGTGAAGTTCCAATTTTAGAGATCTGGAGAGTGTGGAGTACACCTACATAACCATTACTCCCAGGTCCACTCTGCTCCACATTATAGTACCTGTTAGGATCCCATCTATGGGTTAAATAGAAAAATTAAGTTAAAAAATTGAATACCAATGAACCATGATTAAAATAAAAAGGTATTGGGCATAAAATAACTCAACAAGTTTTGACATGCCGTAAAATTCAACAAACCAAACTGTTGTATCGTCCAGGTGGAATGATATACAGAAGAAATTGAGTGCTTAATATATTTATTCAGCTCTAGTATCCGGTGCTAACGGATACATACAAAAACACTGATGATAATTTATGAGGAAGTGCGTCCCGGTCTCCTGCCTCAAAAATTGCTACCCGGTGACTATCAAAATAACAACCCCAGCTCGTCGTAATTCTTTTTTATTTATCGTAATTTGTCGTAATTCTTGCTTAGATATGAAGATGGATATATAGTTTTGAATAGACTGAGATAGATAGATAGATAAACAAACAAAATAATATAGATAGATACGAACAAATGGAGATGGATAGATATTTTCGAAAAGTAAATGTATTTGGGGGGGGGTGCTTCTTCTTTGCCGTAATTCTTGTTTATTTAAACTAAAAACAAGACATTAAACAAATATAAATTTAAAAAAATCTTAGTATTTAAAGTAATATAGATAAATATGAACAAATTGAAATAGATTGATAGATATGAAGATGGATAGTTTTGAATAGACAGAGCTGGGTCGTTATTTTAATAGTCATCGGGTAGCAATTTTTGAGGCAGGAGACCGGGACGCACTTCCTCATAAATTACCACACTGATCAATATGTTACAAAACAATTAACAAGACAAACTTACAAGAAATAGAGGTGGGTCAAATTCGTTATAGCCAAACGCAGTAAGATCAGTTCGAATATTATTCGGCTTATTAATCCACTGTAATCGTACACTATTTATATTGAGCCAGTCCATCTGGAGGGGTGCTAGCTACTCTGCAATACAAATAAAACAATTGCTTATGAATGGTTTATTTCTGGGTTTCACGTGTTTACCAGAAATTGGGGAAAGGGATACTGTATATAAAAAATTGCCTAGTGAGTATTCTTACGATTTCATATAAGAATATTCAGTTTCATACCTTAAATAAAACAATAAGTGGTGTGCATATATTAAGACATTTTAGAAGCACATATGGATCACACACAAAACACACACACACACATGCATGCATGCAAT
>CM042143.1:114372530-114375030 GCA_023376005.1 Doryteuthis pealeii | reverse complement strand
GAGATTCATTGGTGGCGGGTTTAAAAATTACGTCTATCCCCTCGGCATTCCCCCTCAAGGGGCGCCTCAGGCACTGGGCAATAAACCCAGCCCTGCCCCTTTAGTTTGAGGAGGCAGGTGTTGCCTTGAGGGATAGCTCCCTGGGACCGACGCTCGTGATTTTAACCCGGGGCGGGCGCGTACACACACAAAAAAAGTAGTAAGTAAATAGATAAGAAAATTATTTATTGTTTTCATCGCACTTAAACAAATCATTGTAAACACAAAAAAGCATTAAAGTATATTGTAAACTAGTGAGGCAACGGATTTAATATGCAGGTTTAATAAGTTTCCGAGAACATATTTTGATATATATTACATATATCGATTTATAAATGATAAAATTAAATATCAATATTCAACGATGTATTCTATGAAATGTCTTGGGAATGAGCATGATTTCGAATAAATATGCTAAAATTTTCAATCATTTCCTTGTAATCTACATTATAGTAATTCCTTTGAATATGAATTTATGTTAGACTTCCATACCACACCACAAAACATATTTGCATTATCATAAAAATGTATACTTATCATATATATGTATACTTACAAATAAATGATTATACATAATATTTAAATAATAAATGAATATAGATAATAAATACATACAAATATGCATTCGAAAAATGTGAATATTTCTCTATTCTGCGAATTAAGGATTAATGCTTTTTATTAATTAGGATAACTTTTTTGCTTTAAAATTATGAATAGCAACGATTCATGAACAATGCTATTATTTATCTCTTTATTTACCCACAAACCCGCGTGCGCACTCACGTGTGTGTATGTGTGTCTAATGTTTAATATATAAATTCTAATATACACATAGTTTTGAAAACTAATATACATATATGTATAGATACATATATAATTCTTAATGTACGAATTTTTTGGGAACTACACACACACACACACACATACACACATATATATATATATAATATATATATATTTGGGAGAATATGTGCTTAATTGAAGTCGAACCTAATTTTGAAAGTTAATTAATTAATTAGGCGGGATTACCTATTTAAATGTAAGGCTAAACAAATCGAGAAAAATCAATCTCTGTATGTACATTTCGGCCTATTAGGCCTCATCAGCAGAGCTATAGATACGAAGACCGCCCCGTGTGCGATTCGAAAATAGACCGAAATGTACATACAGAGATTGATTTTTCTCGATTTGTTTAGCCTTATATTTAAATAGGTAATCCCGCCTAATTAATTAATTATTAATTAATTAACTTTCAAAATTAGGTTCGACTTCAATTAAGCACATATTCTCCCAAATATTGTCGGCTGAAAATAGCCATATCATAAACATCGTCTGTTTGTTTACTTCTCATATATATATATATATATATATATATATATATATATATATATGGAGCAGACAAACAATTTGTTAGAGATGGCGATAGCCGACAATTTTTAGGAGATTATGTGCTTAATTGAAGTCATACCTAATTTGTAAATTAAACCGATTTGCACGCCGAATTCTGTAGTTAAATTGTCATGGGGGACCACCCGAAAACTTTCCGTTTTAATTTTCCGACTAATCTGCAAGTTTAGCCGAATTCATATACTAAAAAAAAAAATCTAAAATAAAGAGAAAAATAAATCAAACGAATGAAAAAATAAAGGTGTCGAGTCAAGTGAACGATAAACATTTTGGTTTAATTTAAACCCACACGCACATGAAGAATGGGAAAGAAATGAGCGTTTAACAGGCGACACGTAGCGGCCAACTTCTTAAGCTCGGGTTTTCTCTTAATGACTGTGGTGAGTAATGTATTTCTCGGGGGGGGGGGGCAGCGTTTGAAGCTCTTTAAAAGTTTATTCATTGATATTCATTATTTAATTAAAAATAGATTACATTAGATGTAATGAAATAAATAATTGCCATCGGATTCAATACTATATATCTAATGTAATTATGCAAGTATTTTTAGAAATATCGTGGATTATTTACTCATAGCAGGGGGGCTTAAAATATTACAACGTGCATCCCCATGGACTTCTTTTTCAGTTAAAACTATATGTTTATGTCTTTTTATATTATATTTACTAGCAAATATATGCACCCTCCGGGTGCAAGTATTTAAGTTTTAATGTAATAAGATATTAATATATTATATTAAATTAGAAAGGCTAATGAAACTAAATAAGAATGCAGATAAAATGATTTGAAACAGAGGGGGTATAATCGAAAAATAGAACATCTGAAACTTACTCTTCCATCACTCCCGTCTTTTATTGTTATTTTTTCTAATTTAAGTATTTAGTTAAAAGAGTAACTGAAGAATAAAATGACAGTTATTTTTTCTTGTTAATGGATTTCATTTGAGATTCATTGAAGAAATGTTTGCTTATATTCATTAAAACAAAACTAAAAAGTTAGAAATCAATAATACTAAGCACATATTTATTAAAATCAAATTTCTAATATTAATATG
>CM042143.1:114322530-114367530 GCA_023376005.1 Doryteuthis pealeii | reverse complement strand
TTTCCTTCTATTTTCTTTCTTTTTGGCATGACTACTTGCTTATTCTTTAACCAATAATAGCACACTTTGCTTTTATCTAATAAATACATAAATGATTTATTCATGATTGTGAATTTTTGACACCAGCGTTAGCTGATGTTATTTCATTGGAATCCGAGTGACAACAAGTCTCCTCAGGTCTGCTGGACTCTTCTGAGTATTCTCATCTCTTGCAGCAATGGAGTGGTATTAAATGGACCCTCTTGTCGATTTTCGACGCATGAGTGTTCATTCAGTGAACAACCCACACAGTGTTTTGTTTATAGTGGTGAAGGCTTGGCACAGTCGATAGGAAAGAATTGGTGCACAAGGAATGCCACAAACCCAATCAACGACTGACCTCAGAATTTTTGAATTCAGAGTTTTCCTTCTCCTAGACTGGTTACCAACCCAAGGTTAAAGAGCCCAGTCTACCCTACAATTTTATCCATAGCTGGAGGGAGAATATATGGATTCATACCTTTCCCAAGGGTATTAGCGCCATGTGAAATGCAAACAGCCTTGTCTAGGAATTGAACTCGGGTTGACAAGTCCATTTCCCACGACTCTAACCATTATGCTACGCGGCACGTGGTATTATTATTATTATTATTATTATTATTATTATTATTATTATTCACTGGAGTGTGAGTGATATTAAGTGTCTTTCTGAGAATTCTAGTCGATCTTAACAATGCTGCTGTCACGATGGTCTCAATTCTTCCTCTGATTTCCAGTTCTTCTTATCTGTTTTCTAAACTCTTTGGGACCGTTACAAATGATTTTTCCGACCCTATTGCCTTTATAGCAAGCACCAAATCATTTTATTATATATAAGCTAGAAGGTGGTGGTTAAGGGTCTTAGTGTCCTGGGTATGACGTTAAACTGTATCAAATGGTGAGTTCAAATTCTGAAGTTCTGAGGAGAGTGGAGTACCCTTTCATCACCGTTACTCAGAGTTCCACTGGCCCTATGGGTTGAACAGAAGAAAGTGTGTTTAAAAATTGAGTTAAAAAATTGAATACCCATCAATCATTAAAAGAACAGAACGTCCCCGTCATAAAATAACCCAAGAAATGTTGACATGCTGTAAAATCCAAACAATACAACCAGCAACCAATTATCATACATTCCAATATAAGATTAGAAAGTAAAAATGGAAAAAGAAAAAAATATAAAATAATCATTTCTAAACGTTAAACCTACTCTTGCCTCTGGCTACTATAGGTACAAAAGCACTTAAAGACACCCCTAGATTTTTGTATTCTAACGTTTGTTATCTTGTGTTTGTCTCTGCGTCTTTGCGTCCGTAGACCGCAGTCAAAGATTAAATCTATGATACTTAGATTAAACTATACATTTCAAAGACGATACTTTCAAAGTGACTGCTTCTACCGAATGTTATAAAATGCAAGGTTGATTATTATTGTTTTTGTATCCTTGAGGTGGTAAAAGATACACAGAGAAATAGTGCGCTTGAAATATATTTTATTCAGCACTTGTATATGGTGCTAACAGATACTTATTAAATTTAAAACCAAGAAGTAGAAAAATTCACAAAGACAAACTTACAAGAATGAGGAGGGTCAAATGTGTTTAGACAAACGCAGTGATTTTGTGCGAATAGAATTTTTCGTTTCTATCACTGCTACGTCGACTATTATAGGCTATGAGCCAGTCTATCCTGTAGGGGGGTTAACTCCTCTACAAAAATTATGTGTTTTTTTCACACCACCATTAACTGATGGTATTTCACTGGAGTCTGAGTGACAGAACGCGCCTCCATATTGGAGGATTATACAACCAAAATGGACATTATTAGGGATTATTTGTTATCAAAAACTACTGAATTGAATCTAAAAAAAAAACACTGGTAAATCTATATATGTGGTTGTCATGCCAACGTATCTAAGAGCGCCAACTGTTAGGGATTTTAAATGAGAAAACGGACATTTTCTTTAATTATAATCCATTATACCAGTATATGATGACATGAGGATTGACTCAGTGGGAATTGAAACCGACTGAAAATCTGTTTCAACTTCAGAATTGTATCATATGCAATGGTGCAAGTCATTTGAAACATTTCTGATCATTTGCTGCTGTTGAGATGTTTGGTATATAAGGTGTGTGATAGACGCCTGCTTTTACTTATAGACTCGGCAAGAACCATGTGATCTCTCTTGGCCAATCACTGGCAGTACTCTGCTGCTGAGACAATACTTAAACTGAACATACTGGCCATAACTACGTTGACACTTTTGGACGACGCACATAGGATTAAATCACTGGATCTTTAACAATACGGAGGATAGGACTTATTCGCTTACCAAAGGATTGTATAGCTCATGATTACTTATTTTAAGCCCTTTTCAACTGGCCAAGGATGACATTTAAAAAATTAACAGCTGCAAGCATCACCGAGGATGAAATAACACTATTTATTGATAGTCCCAGAAAAATCTATGCAAATGTGTGACCAGAATGATTTTAGCATAAGCAGGAACTTAGTGTAGTTTTCCAGGGAAATAGAGTAAAGTCGTCGGGGTGGCCAAATTTTGGTATCAGCCAATCAGCCAGGGAGTCTATCCCCTTTTCACTGGCACTAGACAAAGGAGATTGGTTTAGCTTCTGAGGTGGAGCGCTACACCTACCATCAGCTCCTTACTTTACCGCACAGATCACCGTGTTACTCATACGCTGAGTTGGCGAGGTCCGGTATCGAACTAGGAACCTTGAGGTTTCTAGCCGAACGCTCTACCGACTGAGAAATATATCTACACGAGGTTTACATATTTACTGCTATAGACAGATCAATCATATGAAAGTCTGATCACACTATCAGGTTAAAGCGGCAATTCTCCCGTGTCATAGTTGCATCAGTATTGTACGGCTACACCACTTGGACCTTAACGAAACGCGGTCTTTAAATCATTGAAACAAAACTCCACTCAAAAGCAGTTTTACGGGCAATTACTCCCTACCACACAAACCATCCGCGTAAGATAGGCTGGGCACTGTTGGAGAAGCAAGTTCTAACTCATAAGTGACGTTCTCCTTTGGAAGCCTACAAATCGACACACCAGTGTGGGCCACCCAGCAAGTGTCTACATAGATAATTCCGGTGTGGATTCCGGATGCTGCATAGAGTAACTCTCGAGGTCAATAACCGATAGGGACGGTTTGCGAGAGATTGTTATGGATATCTGTGCTGCTAGCCCGACCTGATGATGATGACTACTTATTTTTAACTACTAAATGATCAGCTATATATCAATACTCTTGTTCCTTAATTGTAGGATAGTTATCATCTTGCCAAACCCTCTGGTTAAAAATAAGACCGTCCAAATCGTCAAAGATGAAAGGGGAAAATATAAATCCTGATATCTTGTGTTGCTTATCCACCGAATTCTTATTTCTTATGAGTGTCATCACCTCGGGTGAATAAGGGATCATTCTGTTTTTTATTATAATTAAGGAAGGGAAGAAAAAGGACATGCTACACGGTGAAAATGCTAATCTGTTTTAATCGAACATAATGAAAAGATGAAAAAAGAAAGAAAAAACAAAAAAAAAAAAAAACAACAAAAGAGTGAGTGGGAGTTAAATAAAGATTATTATACTTGTTGCATATTGAACTATATTCAATAGCTCTTAAGTAAACATCAGACTTTGTAATGATTAAATTATCATACACTGGTACATCACCAGGCCCTGCTTGTCAATTATTGGTTAGGGATTTTCAACGCTATAGAGTCTATCAAGAAATAACATCTGTTTCTCTGAATTTTAAGATGAGGCTTGATAATTACTATTATTTGTATTATTCAACCTATTGTCCTCATCTTCATTGTTATTTGTACAAAGTTTCGGCCGATGTGGTCCCCGGCCTTCCTTAAGAAGAAAACCGATGTGCCCTTCGACCTTCTTCTTGAAGAAGGCCGGAGGACCCATCGGCCTAAACGTTATACAGATAACAATGAAGATGAGGACAATAGTCCGAATAATACAAATAATACTAAATAACATCTATTCTGCAAAATAAAACTACCAGGAAATCAAATGAAATCATCGGTGATGTTCTGTAGTTCATTAGGGGTTTCGGGTCTTTTTAACATCATACCCCCTACACACACATACTAAAAAGACCCGGCCTAGATTGATCATGTCTCAGCCTGCTTCAAACATAGTTGTTTGTCAACATTTCCTGTGTCGCTCTCGGCTAATAAATAGTTTCGGGTTTCGTCCTTTGTACATGTGGTCAGATTCTGATTGACCAATGAGCAATTGCTTCCGGTCTTCCACGTTGGTAACTTTCCCTATAAAAAAAGTTGTTCGTCATTTTATCAGTTTCGGGCTCTTTCGCAGTGGTGAATAATTCCCTCTAATACAGACGGGGTCTTGTTGCCGAGGGATTTTTACGTCATTTTGGTAGTTTTTTTAATCTTATTATAATATAATAACCTTAATAATGATGTAGTATAATAATCTTGTATAATATATAATCTTGATAATGATATAATATATACTAATCTTATAGTATATCAAATTCTTAATTAAAATATAGTATAATAATCTTATAGTATAATATCATAATCTTACAATATCCAATAAACTAGTTCTGCCATTTTTATTTGTCAATAAAAAATGATAGGACTCTCTTTAAGATGGTTGGTTTGGTTGAATTTTACATGTCGACTCTGTTATCAACTAACATCTGACATTGTTTATTTAATAATATTGCCTATAAATAAGTACATTCCAACTGTTCTTTTATATATATATAACGTTAATTTTCACCCAAAAGCAAAGATTCTATGTTGGAATATTTTGACATACAAGGTGTGCTGTGTTCCACCCTTAAACATAGAATCAGCTTGGGCACAGAGATTCAATCAGCCAAACAACACGCTCGAATACGTGGTTAGTTAACTATTTAATAACCGATCTAGATAGCCATTCATTTGCACATATTCGACACGGGCGAACGGATGTGGAACCAAGGACACTGCCCAACCAAAGGATTCTACCCAACGCTAAGGAAAAACGAGGAACAACCATAGGATTCTACCCAACACTACGGACCAGCCACTAAGGAACACATGGGATTTCCACTGTAAAGTGCTCTCACCTGCAGCATAAAAATGGTGACAAAAATCGTAAAATTCTTTAACCAATGCGCTTCAATTCTGTAGAATTTGATAATAGATAATACCTAATAATATCTGTTTTGATTGTTAAATGTCCCTCAAGAAATAATATTATTATTAATATCTCATAATATCCGCTTCATTTGTATAATATTCTAACTATAATAAAACCTTTTAACTTTGTTTTAGAAGAGAATTATTCTTCTACTTAATTTGCCTATGTATTTTTTCTATATATACTTACCAATCCCTCTACACGAGTAGGATGCAACATAAGATCAATTTCTTTAACGGAGTTTAACAGGTTTGAAATTAAAGCTCCCCAGCTCCTAGATTGATTGATTAACCAAGGTTAAAGTACCCCGTTTGTTCTACTAATTACCCCATAGCTAGGGGGAAATAGATGGATTCATACCTTTGCCAAGGGTATTAGCGTTATGTGAAATTCAAACAGGCTCGTCCAGGATTTGAACCCGTCTTGTCGGATCTTTTCATACGACAGTAACCATTACAGAACCCGCCTCTATATATTTATCTATAGGTGATCAGGGGTCTTCCAACCCTTTCAGTCCGAAAGTCGCAAAGCTTAATTCCGTAGGGCCTGGGACATGATCTCAAAAAACAACAACAAAAAAATTTAAAAAAAACTGAATTTACTAAGGTAACAATCATAAATTATTAATAAGACATAGGATGTTTGTAATCACAAAATAGAGTTGACAGTTTTGACGGCAACGTACTTTTAGCCTGATTCTTTTTGGAGTTATATAGTGCCAAACTATTTGTTGGGTGTAGATGACCTGGTTGGGGAATCGTCCACATAGAAGCAAGTGGTTCTTATAGAAATCTTAAAGTATTCCAATTTCGTATCAATCATTTGTTTGTGCACATTCATATAACTTCAACTACAATAATCATCTGTAAACATTTGTTGCTTCTATCAACTATTCTAATTTGAAATAGTGTATCTTACTTCAATTGAATATGGGTAAATGTTATTCCAAATGTAGAAACAAAACTTTCTTTGAATTTCTTAAGCCGACTGCAGAAGCGAACTAGGGGAATCTCAAACAGGAAGATGGCTTCTAATTTTCAGCTTTGGCTGAACGATTGAATGGTCTTTAACATAGAACGCTATGGTTAAAATCAAGTTGACGTTTGAATTTCATAGCAATGATGTGCACGAGCCTCACATGATCATTGGCTTATTTGTTGGATTATGTCTAAAGATGTGAGCAATTTTTTCTCAATCAGAAATAATTTTTGTATTGTTTAAAGATTTTCTCATGAAATTTTTAACTGGATGAAAGAAATTCGTCGTTTAATTAAGAAAAAAAATGAAACTTTCCATTGAAATCAAGGTAGAAATACTCAATTATTTTATTTTAGAACCAAACATTCTTAATACTAAAACACGTTGGGACGATTAAAGAAGTTATTCCAACGAGATTTGCAATAAAAACACTGGATGAACAGCATAGATGATAAACTGTTAACCTCTATAAAAAAAATCTATTTTCTGGACCTCCTCCCAGGCCGGATTTACATGAAATCTTTTTAAAGTGAGAGCCATGCACAAACGGGCAAAAATTGTATGGGATTATGTGATTGTCTTTTACTTCACTTACCACCGAGGCAGGTATGTTTTGGGAAATAAGTACGTGGTTATTTTATAAGTTTCGATTTTATATTAGTACAACAGTCTCAATAGTGATATTTTCTCATTCAATATATATATATATATATATATATATTATATATAGAGGAGAGAGAGAGAGACAGAGACAGAGAGAGAGAGAGAGAGAGAGAGAGAGAGAGATGCTTTTGACTCAAGGTTCCTTCTCAGCAATCCTAAAGAGATAAAAACTGACCTTGTACCCTGAATTAAAAAGTATTAAAACTATGGAGAAGTGTCGATTGTTTGTTCCGTTTATTCTTGTAAATTATTACTATTTTAGTTTTGGTTTACCAACAAAAATGTCTAAAAACGATTTGATATCGAACCTATCGTTCTGTCTGATAGCGTAAATAGTTCTGATCATATCACGTCAACCATTTCAGTTTTGTCTCCGTTCAAATCAGTTAAAAAGGCTTCAAATCTATCCTGTCTAGATTCTTTTTACTATAGATTATTTTTTTATACCCGCGGGTATCGCAGATTTTGAGAGCGTGTACTATAAAAAGTGAATCTCAAAGAGAAGTAGGTATTTAGACAAATATCGGGTTTACAGTGAGGATCGAAGTCGCTATTACAGTAGTAATAGATATGCGAGATAAAATTACTAACCATTATTCCACAGTGGGACGTACAGACTTATCGAGGGGAGTATAAGCAGATTAGATAGACTACTATACACGGACACACCAGCGTTGACGACCAGCAAATAGTTACTATCATCTCCTCTGAGCGAACTGGATGCTGTCTGGAGCAGTCATCCCCAAACTTTTTTTTTTTTTTTTACATATAGACTTCTTTGATAGTCATTAGCCATTCAATATTTAAAAAATCCTATTGTATTTTTTTATAATTAAATATATCTGGCTTACCTGGATCCAAAATCATGTTATATATATATATATGAGTATATTTTGGCAGCATTTCATCTTTTAAACATGTTTTGTTAAACTCTACTGACAATTTTTGTTGGACGAGGTTTTGTTCGATCCTTTCTGTCTGGCCGTCTTTTTAATATCCGGATGGAATTGGTGTAGCAATCAAACAAAGTTTTTTTACGAGCGTTTTCTGCACGTCTTTATGCCATCATCAGGTGTGGAACTGGTGGAATGTTTCTGTTGCCTCGCTTTGATGGCCAGACAGTTAGAAAGGATATAAACAAAAACTCGCCCGACAAGAAGTGTCAGCAGAGTTTAACAAAACATACATATATATATATATATATATATATATATATATATATATATATATATATATATATAATACAACTCCTATGCACGAGCAGGATGCAACACAAGGTCAATTTTTAAGCGGAGTTTAACAGGTTTGAATTTAGAGTTTTCCTTCTCCTAGACTGTTTACCTAGCCACTTTTAAAGAGTCCAGTCTGCCCTACGATTTGCCCATAGCTGGAGAGAGAATTGGATTCATACCTTTCCCAAGGGTATTAGCGCCATGTGAAATGCAAACAGCTTCGTCCGGAATTTGATCTTAGGTCGACGAGTCCATTTCCTACGTCTCTAACCCTTACACCACGCACCTCCATAAATCAAGTTATAAGGTCTCCAGTTGTGAACTGCTTGTCTAGAGGATCTACCAAGAACGCCGATCGATAGGGATGAATAGCGCGCGCGTTTGTGTGTGTTTGAGAGAGAGAGAGAGAGAGAGAGAGAGAGAGAGAGAGAGAGAGAGAGAGAGAGTAAAGGCAATCCGTGCTATTGATATGCGATGATGATGATGATGATGTAGTCGTTATTATAATAAGTCTTCATTGAAAAGTAATGATAATGAAACAAAAATTGATATAATAATAATTAAAAGTACTAGTACAAAATAGAAAAAAAAAAACCCGGGCGATGTAAAAGTTGATTTTTGATACATATTGCCTGAGGGGTGGGAGTAAAAAATTCAATGTCAGCGAGTCTGTACCCTAAGTAAGTAAAATCATCAAATTCATTAAAGGATTAAAAAAATAAAACAATTTGAAATGTACACTTTAAATATGTATTAAAATAAAACAAACTATATATAGATATATAATACCAGTCATGTATTTATTAAAACTTGTTTTAAAAACAATGAGGACTGTCTAATGTTGCATGTTCAAATTTTGAGTGTATTTATTCTATGTTATGACGATTTTGGGTAATGTGATGTAAGCAGTGACGTAATTTTTGTTACAGACAAAAACCGGAAGCGAATCTCCATTATTAATAGAAGATGTAATGAAATACTAACAATGAACAGCGTTTCTAGAATGAATGATCTTTTAAATTGAAATATACGAAAGTGGCTCTAGAATTGAAACGTTTGTAGCCGTGTCAGTGCTACTGTATGGTTGCACGACTTGAACTCTAACGATACGTTTGGAGATAAAGTTAGTTAAAAACAGTACAAGGGTGCTGCGTGTTGTCTTGAACATATCCTGGAAGCATCACCCCCCAAAAAGGGCAGCTTGAACGGTCATTTGCCTCCACGATAAGACGAAAAGACACTGCTGGAGAAGCAAGGACGAGCTCATAAGTGACGTTTTTCTTGTGGAGACAATGTTGATCAGCCAACAAAAACCTGCATCGATCAGGTCTACACGGATACTGGATGCTGCACAGAGGACCTGCTTGGGGTAATGACCGATAGGGACGGTTGGTGAGGAAGTGTGATGGGGGATACTCTCAGCTCGATGTACGAATGGATTAGCGTGAACTCTGAATCCTATTATCTAGGATATTTTATTGCCGTTTTATTATTGTAGCAGTTTAAAATAATGTTTTTTTGCTTGAAAAAAACATAATACAAAAACAATAAACCTTTCAATCTGAAGAAAGGAATAAGCATTTTATTTTGTTCGTCACAGCTGTGATGACCCCAAAACATAATTCAAAAGTTTATTAACCAGTACAAAGCTACATATTCACATACACTTAAAATCACCCTGAGTTTTGAATAAGAAACGACTTATACAAGTTTAGAGAAGAGAAAAAAAAAACAGATGTCTATCTAAACAGAGTTAAATGTTTCGATATTTAAAAGTTGTTTCAATAGATTTATCAACTATACGAATATTATCAAGTATCACGAGTTTTTAAAAGGGAATATGTTCAATAAATATATATGCTTGTAAAAACTCATGAGTCGACTCGTGAAACAATAGCCTCGTTTTGGAAATCCAGCGTTACGGTTGTAAATATATTTGTCTGAATTTTTTTAGATAGGGCAAGATAATTTGTATTATTATTTAGATTTTTCGGTCTGCTGTCTCCATCTTTATTGTTATATACACAACGTTTCGGCCGAAATACCCCACTCGCCTTCTTCAGTTCTTGTCTAACTCGAGAAGATACTTGTCGAACGCGAGGCCTTCACGGAATTCCGAACGTAATATATATTAATATATATATACCAAATTTGTTGGTAAACCCTTGCGGCAAGAAAAAAAAAACAGCAATAGTTTGATTGTAAAAATGCCCAACATCACCTGGGGAAAAAAAAAAAAAAAGAAAAGACCAAAGATAGTTAAAAATAATCGGTTTGATACTATAATACTTGGTTAAAAGATTATATATATATATATATATATATATATATATATATATAAATATATAAATATAACTGCCATGATTTTCTAAAGCTAAAATGTAAAGAGTGCTCAATACCTAAGTAGAGCAAATAATAAAGTTAAACGAATGAATCAGATATATATATACATACACACACACACACACACACACACACACACACATCATATATATATATATATATATAATATATATATATATATATATATATATATATATGCATTTTCAAAGAAGAGATTTCTACGCCTCAGTGGATCATCAATCACGTATTCCTTGACTGTTAAATCTACACTATAAACCAGTAGCAATATCCTTTGACACTGAAACAATTCAGAACTCTACAACACCCTATATATATAATGGAGATTCGGCCGCTGTCTGTAACCGAAACTGCTTACGTCACAGTAATTTCGACAGTAAAAAAAAAAAAGAACTTTATTCATGATTATTGAATTTATTGTAAATATCATTACTACACAAAGTATAGAAATGCTGTAGTATTTATATATGCTCAGAAAGTAGTACCCAACAAAGGATGGCCCATAGTGTTTTTGAAAACAAGTTTTAATAATTACATGCCCGGTATTATTGATTTATATTTAGCTTGTTTTATTCTAATATATATCTAAAGTTATCTGACGTATAGATTTCATACGAGAAAATTATTTACAAACAAGAAACTGTCATATAAACATGTTTTAGTTTAAATTTTAAGACCTGTAAACTTATCCATAAGATTCAACTGGAAGTGATTTCGTTTACATTTATCTTTAAAGGAAAAAAATAGTTTAATTTTATTCGGCATTAAGTTATTAAAATAGCTTTTTAATTTTACTTCACATAAAATTCAATTTTTCTTTAAAAATCAAATAAAGTTATTTGATTAATTTAATGCTTATTTTGTTAGATAAATGCTTACTTTAATAAATGCAATATTTCAGGCAATATTTTTTGAAAAAAAAAAAATTTGCATCACTGGGAGTGGCGTCTTTTATTTTGCTAGTTATTATGATAAATATGCATACAATATACACACTCTCTCTCTCTCTCTCTCTCTATTATATATATATATATATATATATATATATATATATATATATATATATATATATGTTTGAAAGTTGGCTTTATTATGAAGCATTTAAAAAAATGAAGGAACTCGATGTTAGGAGTACTGGATTCACTATTTTGTATTATTTGTTATCATAATTTTGGGATCGTTATATTCCTTCTTTAAATGAACGTCGATCCTGTTCAGCGGATCCTTTGTCTTTGTTGTATTGACAGGCGGCAGCGTCTGTAAAATATTTAATAAGGAGTATTCCGATATCGGCGTTCAGTCCCCTTCACGCGAGTTCGTGTTTTAAAATCCATTTGGTTTCTGCTTGTTTTCGAGATTGCGTTGTTGGAAATGCGTGGTCTATTAAAATACATTTGAGGTGTGTAAGGTTGTGTGGTGGGGTGTTAAAGTGAAGTGCTATCGTACTATGCGGTGATTTGAGTTTCATTGTGGATTTGTGGTTATTTAATCTTAGTCTAAAAATGAGATGTTTCTCCCACATATCCGCTATTTATGCATTGTGTGCAGTATATGTAATATATGATATTAGGGCTATCGCATGTTATGTGTGGCGTATGGATTATTTGTGTGTAGGGTATTTTTATTTCGGTTTCCGTGTGTATATGGCTGCAAATTTGGCATCTAGGCTTGTTACATCCTTTTTTCTTATATATATATATATATATATATATAAGTAAAGTTGGACAGCCGGACAGCGATGAAGTCTATCCCTTTATCACTCGTACCAGATCAAGTAGATTGTTTTTGCTAAGGCGGAGCACCACACATACTGTCAGCTGCCTATTTACTGCACAGATAAGATTACCAAATCTGGGTTAGTCAAGCGCCGAATTGGCGGGGAACCGGTATCGAACCAGGTACCTTGCGATTCCTAGGTGGATGTCCTACCAACTGAGCTAAACCATCATATATATATATATATATATATATATATATATATATTCCTTATACCATACAATACATTTAATGTGCAATTGTTGCCATTGGTTTCAAAGCAGCATGTTAGCCACTTATCGTCAAGACACCCGTTCTTAACGATATAATGGGTTCGTTGTCTTGACAATAAGTAACAATCGCACCAAAAATGCATTGTGCACTATAATGAATAAAGAAATAAATGAATACATCTCTTATACACGTAATCAACCACTTGATCTTCAATTCTCCAATACTAGAAATATATATATATATATATATATATATCATAAAAAGAAGGTCCACAAAATTATAATTATTTTACATTTGCCTCACGTGTTTAAAATCTTCTTCGGGCGTTAATTAAAAATATTATGTCAGAATATGGTTAATTAATGCATGAAGAAGATATCAGAAGATCTGAAACATGTGTCGCAAATGTAAAATAATTTTTTTAAAATCCATTTTGCGGACCGTCTTTTTCATAAAATATTGAATTTTCTCCCATTGAACCCATAACAACAATATACATATCAGTATAAGATAAACGAGAGATTCTGGGGAAGCCAGCTAGGGTAGTGGGTAGAATGACCACCTATCAGGTAGGGTTCGAATCGCGCACAAAGCACTGCCCTGTCTATAGCTCTGCTGATGAGGCCTAATGGGCTGAAACGTACATACAGAGATCGACTTTTTCTCGATTTGTTTATGCTTTACATTTAAACCGATATACACGCCTAATTCATTTAATTATAATTAATTAATTAACAAATTAGGTATGACTTTAATTAAGCACATAATCTCCCAAATATATATATATATATATATATATATATATATATATATATATATATATATAGAGAGAGAGAGAGAGAGAGAGAGAGAGAGGATAGAGAGAGAGAGGATAGAGAAGAGAGAGAGAGAGAAGAGAGAGATGGGATAGGTAGATAGAGAGAGAAGGATAGAGAGAGGGGATAGATAGAGAGAGAGGGGATAGAGAGAGAGAGAAAGAGAGAGGATAGAGAGAGAGAGAGAGAGAGAGAGAGAGAGGAGAGGGATAGATAGAGAGAGGATGGATAGATAGATAGAGAGAGGATAGATAGATAGATAGAGAGAGAGAGGATAGATAGATAGATAGAGAGAGTCAATTAACTATGAATACCTGAATAAAACCCAGAGGTATGCGTACAGGTAACTTCTACTTTTGAACACAAACCAAGAAAACCTTATTTGCGTCAACTTTAGTTGCGTGTTTCTTAGCCGAGCATTTTCACTCGGCCACATGTCTAAACAGGAAACTGGAAAGCCTTTGAAGTATGTAATTACGGATGCTGTTTTTAGAATGTTGTTACTTTGTGATAAAGTCTGTACTTATGTCGGTAGAACGAATCGCCACAACAAAAGTCATCCTCAATTTCAAAAGCAGACAGGGGTCACGAGTTACAAAATGCAGACATTTTCATGTCATTTAACGAATAGTGTTGTTGGACGCAGAAGGCAAGTAGAATAAAGTTTGTGGGACCCTTGTACTTCATGACGGCTAAAATCAAAAATTTGTACCTAGTTCCTTTTTAGTATTATCTGCGTTATTCGGACTATTGTTATCTGTACAACGTTTCGGTCGATTTGCCCTCCGGCCTTCTTCAGGTATTTCTTGTCGGACTCGGGAACTTTCTCGGACTCGGGAACCTTCTTTTCTGGACTCGGGAACCTTCTTGTCGTAATCGGGAGCCATCACAAAATTTTGAGGAAGGCCGGAGGGCACATCGACCGAAACTTTGTACTGATAACAATGAAGATGAAGTCAATGGTCTGAATAACGCAGATTATACTAATCGTCAAGCCTCATCTCAAACATTCAGAGAAATAGTCCCTTTTTGTCCTAATTGTCCTCCTTAAAAATCAAATTGCCCCCTGTGGGGCGTACGCACTACCTCGGGAAACACTGCTCTACAAAGATTTGTTTTGCTCAACCTGTATATCTTCTGTCGAAGGAGTCTCTCATCAAACTTAATTTAATACATACTAGACAAAACCTGACCCATTTGGGTCACCCATTGAGCTCTGGGTAGATAATGCAAAACGAATTAAATTTTTTTTTAAATGAATATGATCGGGGAATTTTTTAAGAAATATTAAAATCATTTTGGAAGATTTCTAAGAAAGGAAATGTTTTACCTAATTTAAATTTATTGAGACTACAGTCTCGCTGCTTATAAAATTTGACATATAAATACGTTTTGCATATTCAATTCTCTCTCACTCTCTACTCTCAGTGAGAAGCTAACACATATAACGAGGAGGTGTGTGTATGTGGAGAACACCCCCCCCACAACACTGAAATATTCTCATTTCTTTCGTATACTTATGTATTACTTATGTATAGAAAGATTGATTCGCCCAGCTTTAGTATAATAATAGATATGCATCTCACTCGAATTTTACTTTAAAAATAATGTTAACTTTCAGAGATACTTTTTTTTTACAGATTCGCTTCAGTGAGTTCAGGGGCCTCAAAAACTTTGGGAAAACCTTAGTAATAAACTTGTGTCTATTTTCTGAAATGCGAGTTGATCAATTTTCAGGGACCGGCATAATGTCTGCGTTTTATATGCGGATTAGGGTCAAAATGCAGACAAACGGACGAGTAGACACGTAAAAGAATTGTTTGTTGACTGAAAACTCTTAGACGTTCCGTATCAGTTGAGACGGCCTTTCATTGTTTCTTTTTCAACACACAAAGATCATTTTTGTAAAGAAACCATTGGCCTATCAATCTGCTATAATCTCAGTAAGTTGATAGGATTACACTTTTTCGCAATACGATGCAGGTTAGATCATCAACATCTGACATTTTACATACAGAACCACAGTGACAAATACGTGCACATACACATGTGAGTATGTGTGTGTGTGTGTGTGTGGTTGGTGTCTGTGTGTGATTTAAAAATTTTAGCCAGACAAGGCTTCACTATTGAAATTTTCTTAAGGTTTTTTTTTTTACAAGTTTTATTGTATTTTGTTATCAAATTCTGTCTTCTGAAAGACTGTCCTTATTTTCACAGACTGTATTCATATCCTATTCCGTTATGATCTAATCATTCATATTGACCCTGTTTCTTGTGTTTTGTTTTCGGTCTTATCGGTCTGTCTATCTCTCTGTCTATCTGTCTTTCTTTCTTATCCTTATATTCTTATTTTCCTAAAATTATTTTCTTTTATCGTGGTACCTTGACTTACAAGTTTAATTCCTCCCACTTGAAATTTCCTCGTATATCGAATCAATTTTCCCCATTGAAATATACTAAAATCCCATTAATCTGTTCCAGAACTAAAAAAAAAAAATTTTTAATCTAATTTTTGTCTAATTTTTTTTTAAATAAGAAAAAATAGCACATTATCTTATAAAAACATAATAAAGCAGAATATAATGAATTATGTGTTGTAATATCTTTTAATATTTATTTTTTTATAAATGATTTGGAAACTTAATTTTTAAAAGTTAACTTATTAACAAAAGCGTAGCTGAAGCTCGCTTGAACCTCAGATTTTAACTTGGAACACAAAGCAAACAATTGGCTGATTGACAGCTCGTAACTCGGAAAACACGTAAGTTGGGACACTCGAAAGTCAAGATTGGGTCTCTCAGCTTTAGTATAATAATAGATATATGTCTAACTCGAATTTGACTTTAAAAAATAATGATAACTTTCAGAGACACTTTTTTTTTACAGATTCGCTTCAGTGAGTTTTGTCTACTATGTTATAAATTACGTTTGATGAGAGACTTTTTTTTTCTATTTTCTCTTTATATCTTATCCACTTTTTTTCTTTCCGTATTTCCTTTTACAGTATTTGTATTTCGACGTAGCTGATTATTCTTTCTTTCTTTTTTTTTTTCATTCTAATTTCTCTTTCAGTGGAGTTGCACATTCTTCAAACGTTAAATTTTCATTTATTTAACTATAATTTATTAACTATTTCAAAATATCTTTTTAAAAATATTTTAAAACTTTTACTTCCTATCACTATTCCTCTTTCTTTCTTCTTCTTAATAACTATTATACTATGTTTGTTTCTTCTCTGTCGGCTTTACATCTTTTTCTTTCTCATTCATTTTACAATATCTACCTTTTCTATCTATTATATATATATATAATATATATATATATATATATATATATATATATATTATGGACTCTCTCGTCGATTCCGACGCATGAGGGTTCATACAATGAACAACCCACACTGTGATTTGTTGATAGTGGTGAAGGCTTCTGTTGGACCATCCGCACATTTTGGCACAGTCTATAGGAAAGAATTGGTGTACAAGGAATACCACGAACTCAATCAATGACTGACCTCAGGAATTTTGAATTCAGAGTTATCCCTCTCCTAGACTGGTTACCTACCCAAGGTTAAAGAGCCCAGTCTGTCCTACTATTTTATCCATAGCTGGAGGGAGAATATATGGATTCATACTTTTCCCAAGGGTATTAGCGCTATGTGAAATGCAAACAGCCTTGTCTGGGATTTGAATTCTGGTCGACAAGTCCATTTCCCACGACTGTAACCATTATGCCACGCGCTTCCATATTATATATATATATATATATATATATATAATATATATATATATATATATTTCGTCCTGCTATACTTCCCCTGTCGCTTTCTTCTTTCTTTCAATAATGATATTTATTCCCTCTATAATAATATTCCTTCATTCATCCTTTATTTCTTTCAATATTGTTCTTAATTATATCTATTAATAATGGAGATTAGGTCTCCATTTGTATTTAACCGAAACTACATCACATTACTCAAAATTGTAATAACATAGAATATGCTCAAAATTTGAGTAAGCAAACTTCGACGGTCCTCATTGTTTTTTAAGCAAATTTTGAGAAATACATGCCCGGTATTATATATTTATATATAGTTTGTTTTATTTTAATATATATTTAAAGTTATCAAACTAAGTTTCCATTTCAAATTGTTTTATTTTTTTTACTCTTTTAATAAATTTGATGATTTTACTTACTTATAGTACAAAGGAAATATATTTCAAAAATTAATTATTACACCGCCTAGAGGGCGTTTTGTTTTCTATTTTGCTAGTATATATGATTATTTTTCTTTCTTTCTTTCTTTCTTTCGTTAAAATAAAAAATATCAAATTTTTATTTATTCATTTATTTCAGTATTGTTCTTTATTCCCTCTGTTATTGTTTCCTTTCTTTTTTTCATTTTTTTTCTTCTTCCCTTTCTTTCTAATGAAAATATTTAATATTGATTTATTTCAGCATTGTTCCTCATTTTCTCTCTAATTGTTTTCTGTTTTTCTTTCTAATAAAATATAAAATATTTATTCATTGATATATTGTTTTTATTCTCTCTATAATTGCTTTCTATCTGCCTGTCTTTCTTTCTTTCTTCTATCTATAATTATTTTTCTGTCTTTCTTTCTTTTTTATTTATCTATTTATTTATTTATTTCAATATTATTATTTTCAATATTATTATTCTACGATTCTTTTTTCTTTCGTTCTTTTCTCTCAATGTTGTTCTTTACATTCTATAATATTTTTTTGTTTCTTTCAATATTGGTCTTTAGTCACTCTCTCTCTCTCTCTCTAGTTGTTTTCTTTCTTTCTTTCTTTTTTCTTTCTTCTTTCTTTCTTCTTGGTTTTTATTCTATCGACAAATATCTTTTCTTTCTTTCTTTTTTTCTTTCAATATTGGTCTTTATTCTCTCTCTCTGGTTGTTTTCTTTCTTTCTTTCGTTCTTTCCTTCTTGGTTTTTTTATTTATCGACAAATATTTTTCTTTCTTTCTTTTTTCTTTCAATATTGGTCTTTATTCTCTCTCTGGTTGTTTTTTTTCTTTCTTTCGTTCTTTCCTTCTTGGTTTTTATTCTATCGACAAATATCTTTCTTTCTTTCTTTTTTTCTTTCAATATTGGTCTTTATTCTCTCTCTGATTGTTTTTCTTTCTTTCTTTCTTTTCCTTCTTGGTTTTTATTCTATGGACAAATATCTTTCTTTCTTTCTTTTTTTCTTTCAATATTGGTCTTTATTCTCTTTTAGTTGTTTTTCTTTCTTTCTTTCGTTCTTTGTCTTTATTCTATCGACAATTATCTTTTTTCATTTCTTTCTTACTTTCTTCTATTCCTTATTCTATCCTTATCCTATTTTCTATCTTCTTTCTCATCAACTCATTCCACTCATTTTATCTCTCTATCAATATCTATTTCCTTTGCATTCATTTTTGCTTTTAACCCACGACCTTTAAACATATTTATATAAGTTAATGTGCTGTTTTTTTTCTCCTTTGGTCGCATCAGACAGACCAGTGAAACGTTTAAAACATATATGTGTGTGTCTATAAGACGATAAATGATTTAATCAACTCATGCACCAGTCAGATATTTTAGAAACACAAGTCATAAAGTGGAGATCTGATACAAAACTTTATAAAGACAATAAATCCTCTTGAATTACATGATTTTACATTTCACGTAACACCCATCATTTATTTGCAGTAAGTGGTTGAAAATAACTTTTTTTTTTATTTGAGTGAATCAGTTACTTCTTTATATGTGTTCATATTCACTCTTTTTCTAAGCTTTATCTAGTTTTAGTGCAGTGGTTCTCAGCCGGGGGTCATTTGGCCCCCAGGGACCATATAATATTTTTCGGGGATCCAGGCAATCAAAAAATATTTTTAGTAGGCATTTTAATCAGTCATCAGTTATTTCTTTATATATGTTCATATTCACTCTTTTTCTTAGCTTAATATAGTTTTAGAGCAGTGGTTCTCAACCGGGGGTCATTTGGCCCCCAGGGACCATATAATATTTTTCGGGGATCCAGGCAAGCAAAAAATATTTTTAGCAGGCTTTTTAATGAGTCATCAGTTACTTCTTTATATGTGTTCATATTCACTCTTTTTCTTAGCTTAATCTAGTCTTTGTGCAGAGGTTCTCAACCGGGGGTCATGTGGCCCCCAGGAACCACATAATATTTTTTGGTGATCCAGGCAAGCAAAAAATATTCTTAGCAGGTTTTTAATGAGTGATAAGTTACTTCTTTATGTGTTCATATTCACTATTTTTCTTAGCTTAATCTAGTTTTAGTGCAGTGGTTTTCAACCGGGGGTCATTTCACCCTGGAGACCATATAATATTGGGGGGGGGGGGCACAGACTGGCAAGAAAATATTTTTAACAGGCATTTTTTAATGCCTAACAGATGTGCACTGTATGAGAAAATATGTACTAATATTCAGTCTGGTATCTCACTGTTTTACACAGAGGATGACATGGCATCTAAAAAAATTTAAACATATTTTCTAATATATAAAATCAGAGATGCTAATAGGTACGCATAAAAGTCTAAAGAATGCAGTAAACTCGTATCCATGCGTCCCAGTGTTTTTTGTTTTACTTCCCTCGACATTTCAAGCTAACTATAAATACATTTCAATAGTTTTTTTTAGAAACGAATTTCACAGTGTATGTTATGATGTAGGGGTTAGACGGCTTTAGTTTGGACTCATAAATTATCTCAGGGACACCTTCAAATAGAATATGTGCGTCCCCGGATGCACTAAATCAGAAAGATATCAGTATCACTGCAAAGTACAGATAAGTTTTCCAAAATGTCAAGTCATTTTGCAGAGTCCATTTCTTATAACGATAACCATTACGCCACTAGTACAACTACTTTTACTTGCTGAATACAAAACTCTAAAAACGTATTATTCTAATCACATTTTAATGCTATTAATATAAACGTTAATCTTAAGTGTAATAATAAACTTATTAAATGTAAATTTTTATAGGTAAAATAAACATTTATTGTTCATTTCTATCTTGATAAATACAGCTTCTATCTCGATAATTTTTTGACACACCTAGTGTGTGCATATATATATATATATATATATATATATATATATATTATATAAGAGACTTTATCCAAAACTTGGTAGTAAGGGATGATTCTATATGTGATTTCAAGATCCACTGTACTAATATTGATGATCCAGTATGTATAAATACAGTGAATCATTAAATTACTAAAGCATAAGTGAATTGAGACCCATCTGATGAGGCGAAAATTTGGGGAGCCGGTTTAAATCAACTTAGATTTATATGGGCCCCAATTTTCGTCGAAATAAATTTATTATGGGATTACTGTATTGAGTTCTTCCTTTATTGATATAATATATATATATATATATTATATATATATAGCTGACCTATACTCAAGTGTATACAGTAATTGTGTTGTTAAATAGATTACCAAAAACAAAATTATAATTAACAATGAATAGCATCAGTTAGTAAATTCTATCTTGGTAAATACACCTTCCAACTCAGCACTTTTATAACACACCTTGTATTCTGAAAAAAATTAACGTTCCATTCGTTGTTCATTCCTATCTTGATAAATACAGCTTCAATCTCAATACTTTTTTGACACACCTTGTGTGTGCATATATATATATATATATATATATATATATATTTAAAGAGAGAGAGAGAGAGAGGAGAGAGAGAGAGAGAGAGAGAGAGAGAGCTGACCTATACTCAAGTGTACACAGTAATTTTGTTGTTAAATAGTCAGCAAAGTACTCTGAAAAGAGATAGTATATCTGTAATCAGAGAAGCACTGTGGATGTAGTCTTTGGAGATGTATAGACCAGACCCATCAATTTCTTGTGATTGGGGAGTAGAGGTAGTATAGGTGGGACAAAAGTTGGAAACGTTTAATTCTATTATTTCAAATATATGCGCTTCCTAAAAGCCGGTTTGCCTTTGTAGACTAAAGTTAATCGGAGCCCAAATAATTAACATTGTTAATTAAATCAAAAACTGATCAGGCTGAAAGAATTTTTTATTTTGCTAAACACGGTTCTAGAGTTATTCAGTATAAGATATCTTCTAACTCACTAATATATTGCAAAGGATTAATAGAATAGTTTAAGAACTATTAGATTATTGGAAAACTTAGATTACGGGAACATTAAACTAATCGTGGTACAAAGTAATAATTTTGGGACAATAAGTGAAAATGGTAATCAATACATTTGTGAATAATATACAATATGAGTTTACTAGACATTGACGCGGAATTAGATCCCAATGTAATAATTATAAATCCTTAGAATATATATATATATATATATATATATATATGAAAATAAAATGGAAATTTAATCCGACGTATGAATAAGATATAATGAAAAACAAACGATGTTTACAACTGAAATAGGCTCATCAGAAGAGAAAGTGTGCAAACCGTTCTCTTGACGGTTTAAAAAGCAACACTCGGCCCATCCTCAACTAATATGAGGACCTATTGCATTATAATGTATCAACCGCACGTGGGTCGGTCATCAACAAAAATATAAGACGGGAAAAAGACCGTTAGTAAAAACAGAACGCTGCTAGTCAAACGTTGGAATTAATGCCGAGTGTTGCTTTTTAAACCGTCAAGAGTATTAGGCCCCGAAACGGTTTGCACACTTTCTCTTCTAATGAGCCTATTTTCAGTTGTAAACATCGTTGTTTTTTCATTATATCTTATTCATATATATATATATATATATATATATATATATATATATATATATATATAAAGTTAAACCTTTGTTAATATTGGACGGGGCAGCCGCAGACCAAAATGCTGCTCAGAAACCAGTGGTAGTAATCGCACCAAATGAAATTGTACACTATAATATTTTAAGGGGTCGGGTTTAGCTCAGTCGGTAGAGCGTTCGGCTAGGAAACACAGGTTCCTAGTTCGATACCGGTCCTCGCCAACTCAGCGTATGAGTAGCACAGGGATCTGTGCGGTAAAGTAAGGAGCTGATGGTAAGGTGTGTCGCTCCACCTCAGATGCTAAAACAATCTCTTTGGTCTAGCGCTATTGAAAAGGGGTTTAGACCTCCTCGCTGACTGGCTGATACCGGACTTTAGGCCACCCGACAACTTTAATATATATATATATAATATATATAATATATATGCCAATTCTAAGCCGGCTTTTAGATAGAGAGATAGATGAACTGGGTTATAGTATGGCTGTGGTTGATATAGAGAGAGATAGGTGAGCTGATAGAGAGATAGATAGATAGGTTTGAGCTTACTAGATAGTGATAGGTACATAGATAGGAATGAGCTTACTAGATAAGTTACATAGATAGTTGAGTAGATATAGATAGAGAATAGATAGGTTCTAGATAAATAGATAGTTACATAGATAGGTAGCTTTACTAGATAAATAGATAGGTCATAGATGGTTGAGCTTACATAGATAGATGAAGCTTACTAGATAAATAGATAGTACATAGATAGTTGAGAGCTTACTAAGATAAATGATAGGTATAGTGATAATTGAGCTTACTAGATAAATAGATAGGTGAGCTTACTATAGATAATAGATACTAGATAATAGCATATATAGATAGTACATAGATAGTTGAGCTTTACTAGATAATAGATAGGTACATAGATAGATTGAGCTTACTAGATAAATAGATAGACATAGATAAGTGAGCTTACTTGATAAATAGATAGGTATAGATAGAGTTGAGCTTACTAGATAATAGATAGGTACATAGATAGGTTTGAGCTTACTAGATAAATAGATAGGTACATAGATAGATTGAGCTTACTAGATAAATAGTATAATAGACATATGAATAGATAGTTGAGCTTACTAGATAAATAGATTCAGGTACATAGATAGGTTGAGCCTTACCTAGATAAATAGATAGGTACATATATATGTTGAAGCTTTCCTAGATAAATAGATGGTACATAGATACTTACTAGATAATAGATAGGTACCTAGATAGGTTGGCTTACTAGATTAAATAGATAGGTAATAGATAGGTTGAGCTTACTAGATTAATAGATAGTTACATAGATAGGTTGAGCTTATAGAATAAATAGATAGGTACATAGATAGATTGAGCTTACTAGATAAAATAGATAGGTACATAGATAGATTGAGCTCTAAGAATAAGGATAGATAGTACATGATAGTTGAAGCTTACTAGATAAATAGATAGGTACTAGATAGGTTGAGCTTACTAGATAAATAGATAGGTACATAGTAGGTTGGCTTACTTAAGATTATAGATAGGTACATAGATAGATTAGCTTTACTAGATTAAATAGATAGGTACATAGATAGGTTGAGCTTCCTAGATAAATAGTAGTAGATGATAGGTTGAGCTTACTAGATAATAGATAGGTACATATATATGTTTGAGGCTTACTAGATAAATAGTAGGTCATAGATAGGTTGAGCTTACTAGAGTAAATAGATAGGTACATAGATCGGTTGAGCTTACTAAGATTAATAGATGGTACATAGATAGGTTGAGCCCTTACTAGATAAATAGATAGTTTACATAGATAGGTTGAGCTTAACTAGATAAATAGATAGTAATAGATAGATTGAGCTTACTAGATAAATAGATAGGTACATAGATAGATGAGCTTTACTAGATAATAGATAGGCACATAGATAGGTTGAGCTTACAGATAATAGATAGGTACATAGTAGGTTGAGCTTACTAGATAAATATATAGGTACATAGATAGGTTGAGCTTACTAGATGTAATAGATAGGTACATAGGTTGAGCTTACTAGATTAATAGATAGGTACATAGATAGGTTGAGCTTACTAGATTAATAGATAGGTACATAGATGGGATGACCTTGATAGATAGATAGATAGATAGAACTTGATAGATAGATAGGCTAAGCTTGTTAGATAGATAGATACTCTTGACTCTAAGTTCATACACAGCAATCCCTTTGACCAATGCCTATAAGTTTGCTAAAGTAAAGAGAAAATAAATTATAAATTCATTGCACTGCCCAATTCTCTGAGAAGAAAGTTGAGAATGTCCATGAATCTACAAATAGGTAACTAAGTCATCAGTCAGTAGAAATAATGAACGTGGTGGTCACACCCCAAATAGTGATTTGTGTCTTAGATACAAGTTCCTTTGTCAAGGAGAATGTCTGATTGGACGTGTGGACAAATTAAAGAGCAATTGCTTCTTTTAACAGATCTTTATGGTCTTGAAAGGCATTTCGAAAATGGTATGTGATGGACGATACAAATTATAGTCAAACAAAGAGGGAGATTTTCAGAGATAGAAAACAGTGTGTGTGTTGGAAGGGGTAGGAATAGAAATATGTAAAGGACTGGCGTAAAAAACCCCAAACAGATGAATAAAGTAATACATTTCTATGAATGCTTGAGATGAGGCTTGAAGATTAGTATTATCTGCGTTATTCGGACTATTTTCCTCATCTTCATTGTTATCTGTACAACGCTCCGGCCGATGTGCCCTGCGGCCTTCTTCAGGTATTTCTCGTCGGACTCGAGAACCTTCTTTTCGGGCTCGGGGAACCTTTATTTCGAACTCGGGAACCTCCTTGTCGTAATCCGGAGAAAACACGACGTTTTTCAAATTCATTGTAGTGCATGTTTTTACCTCCAAAATATGATAAATGTATTTTTAGAAACAATTAACTTCATTTTTAAATAATGTGCAAGTACAATTTTATGGTAGGAATTAGTCACCTAAAGTTCAAGAATACAAAAAAAAAAAAAGGGAAGAAAGAAAGAATGAAAAAATAAAAGAACCTAAGCGAAATAGAAAGATACAATTACAGAATTCTGAATGAAATATTAAATTGATGGAAGAATATAAAAATGTGTAAGAAAGAAATAGAGAAAAGAAGAATGATCGAAATATCAGAAAATTTAGCGAATAAAGAAGAAAAGAAAGAAAGAAAATTCGAGAATGTCCAAAGGAATGCTAAAATGATGATTAAAGAAAGGAGAGAAAGTCAATGAAAAACAGAAGGAAGGAAAGAAAGAGAAATATAAAAAAAGACGTGAGCCAAAGGAATAATTCAATGTCTGGAAAGAAATATCAAAACGAAATGAAAGAAATACAAAAATGTGCAAAGAGAAAAAGAAAAAGAAAGAAAGAAAGAAATAAATATACCAAAGAACCTGGGTGGAAAAAGAAAAGAAAGAAAAAAATGACAGAAAAGTCAAAAAGAATATCAAACGAAAGAGAGAATCCAAAACGTCAAAATAAAGAAAGATAGAAAAGAGAAAAAGAAAAGAAAGAAAGAAAGAAATAAAATATACCAAAGAACCTGGGTGGAAAAAGAAAAGAAGAAAAAAAATGACAGAAAGTCAAAAAAGAATATCAAAACGAAAGAGAGAATACAAAATGCCAAAATAAAGAAAGAAAAAAAGAGAAAAAGAAAAGAAGAAAGAAGAATAAAAATATTACCAAAAGACCTGGGTGGAAAAGAAAAGAAAGAAACAAAATGACAGAAAGTCAAAAAGAATATCAAACGAAAGAGAGAATACAAAATGTCAAAATAAAGAAAGAAAAAAGAGAAAAGAAAGAAGAAAGAAAGAAATAAAAATATACCAAAGAACCTGGGTGGAAAAAGAAAAGAAAGAAACAAAATGACAGAAAGTCAAAAAGAATATCAAAAATGAAAAGAGAGAATACAAAATGTCAAAATAAAGAAAGAAAAAGAGAGAAAGAAAGAAAGAAAGATAAATACACAAAGAACTTAAATGAAAATCGGAAAAGATAGAAAAAATGACAAAATGTCAAAAACTATTATCAGAACGGATGAAAGAATATTAAATGTGGAAAGAAAGAAAGAAAGAAAGAAAGAAAAGAAAGAAAGAAAGAAAAGTTTGAATAAGTATATGAACGATTAAGAAAGAAAGAAAATAAGAAAGAAAGAAAGAAAGAAAGAAAGAAAGAAAAGTTGAATAAGTATTGAACGATTTAAGAAAAGAAAGAAAATAAGAAAGAAAGAAAGAAAGAAAGAAAGAAGAAAAAGTTGAAATAAGTATATGAACGATTAAGAAAAAGAAAAATAAGAAAGAAAGAAAGAAAGAAAGAAAGAAAGAAAAGAAAGAAAAAATAAGATAAAGAAAGAAAGAAATAAGAAAGAAAGAAAGAAAGAAAGAAAGTTGAATAAGTATATGAACGATTAAGAAAGAAAGAAAATAAGAAAGAAAGAAAGAAAGAAAGAAAGAAAGAAAGTGAATAAGTATATGAACGATTAAGAAAGAAAGAAATAAGAAAGAAAGAAAGAAGAAAGAAGAAAGAAAGTGAATAAGTCAATGATCAAAATGAATACAAAACAAAAAAAGTTGAGAAAAAAAGAAAAAGGAAAAAGAAAGAAAAACGAAACATGAAAAGGAATATCTTATTATAATGGAGATTGTGTGTTTTTCGATCTGTAACCGAAACTATATTACTACTCAAGTCACAATTCCCTTAGTTATTGATATCACATTCTCAATGATTTTATTTTTATTTTAACCTCAATTATTAATAAAATTGTTTTACATTATTAATACAGTTAACCATATTCAATACTAACAACATGCAATTATATTTATATATATACAACAAAATAGCGATTTACCAGTGTGAACGGGAAGGCTAATTTGCATATTGATATTAAAAATGTAATTTTAATAAATATATGCTTAGTAGTATTGGTTTCTAACTGTTTGGTTTTATTTTAATGAATATAAGCAAAAATCTCTTCAATTAATCTTAAATGAAATCGATTAACAAGAAAAGATAACTGTCATTTTATTCTTTACTTCCTCTTTTAACTAAATACTTAAATTAGAAAAATAACAATGAAAGACGACAGTGATGAAAGAGTAAATTTCAGTTGTTCTATTTTTCGATTATATCCCGCTCTGTTTCAAATCTTTTTATCTGCATTCTTATTTAGTTTCATTGGCCTTTCTAATTTAATACGATATTTCATTACATTAAAACTTAACTACTTGCACCCGGAGGGTGCATATATATGCTAGTAGAAATAAATAAAGAATCCTAAATGTACATCAAAGAAACAACGAAAACAAAAAGAAAACAATAAGGAAATTGATTGATATATAAACGAATAATTGAAAATAAAAATAAATGAAAGTACACTAAAGAAAAAACTTAAAATATAAAGAAAATTAAACGGCAAAAACAAACAAACAAATAAATTAAACGGTAAAAACAACTAAACAAGCAAATTAAATGGCGAAAATAAACAAACAAACAAATGAGGGTAAAAGAGACAAAACAAGCCATAAAAGAAACAATATAATTCATTAAAATGACCGATTCACGTAACAAATTAAGAAAAGGAGTTAAACTTTTAGCCCAGTTGAAAAGCGCTGGATGTTTAGTTTAAAATTAGAATAAAAGAGTTGGACATTCGCGAATACGAAGAAATAAGATGACACGACCAATCAAGAAAGAAACAATTAACACGAAAACCTTGGCATCACGTGACATAAACTTGTAAACCAATTACTGCAAAGTTTAGGTGTGTCATTATCGTATCTAGGTGTGAAATTAAGCGGAAACATCCAACTTCCGGTTGCCATGGTACTGTCCACTCGCGCCAATCCCAACTTCGATAGAACGAGTTAAAAATGTCACAAGATCGATTTAGGATGGTGGACCTGATTGTTACAATGTTAGTGGAATCCGATATTTATTTGGTGTGTCCAAAAGTTTGTTGTCCTTTTTTAGGGTGGGTGCGGGTGAGAGCACAGTTGAAAACTTTTTCTCTTTTTCTTTTTGCTGGACACTTTTGCACATATTCAATAGTTACAGTGCCAGTTAAGTACTACATGATTAATCTAATTATTTTCGACGGCATCACAAAACACCTGGGCTATTTTATGCCTTGAGGTCAGGAATAACGCTCATTGCTCAGGGTTGTCAGAAAGTCTTGTCACCCACAACAAAAATATAACACTTAATAAAAACATAATTGCATAATCTAAACCGCTGGAAATTAAAATAAGAAATTATGTTATTACATATTATAACTAATGATATGATATATTAAAAAATGAAATAGAAAATTATATTATTACATATTATAACTAATGATATGATATGATATATTAAAAAATGAAATAGAAAATTATATTATTACATATAAACTAATGATATATATTAAAAATGAAAGAAAATATATATTCCATATATAACTATGATATGATATGATATATTAAAAAATGAAAATAGAAAATGATATTATTACATTATTTAACTAATGATATGATATATTAAAAATGAAATAGAAAATTATATTATTACATATTATACTAATTATATGATATATTCATATATGAATAGAAAATTATATTACATATTATAACTAATGATATGATATATCATATAAAAAAAGTAATAACATAAACATAGTTAAAAGGATAAGTACGTGACAAAAATTCTGAACCACCCTGTGCATAAATATTTATTCTTTTAGTTGTTGTTTTGCATACACTTATATATATTTACCAACCCCTCCACACGAGCAAGATGTAACAGAATATTCTTTTTACCTAGAATTTTACATTTATACTTATTAGCTTCTTTTATACTTTATTATCTATTTTGGTGTATTTTATTTATCGTAAATATAATTCTAAGGAAACTTTATTTATTTCCTTTTCTTATAACTTGCTGAGTGACGTAACGTCGAGCGGAATGACGTTCGCTGAACTAATATCTTGTATCGAAATTCTACGGGGGTCATAATGACGAAAAGCGGACGGGTTAGCTCAATTTGAATTCAGAGTTTTCTGAAAGGTTAAAGAGTTATATGTGAATAACTTATAAACTTATCTATTTGACTAATACATTGGACACTAATACGTGCTTTCACTCTGGGTCTTGAAGTTCCTTGGAGTAATGGCAATGAAGGGGCCCACCGTGCTCCCTAGATCTGTAGAACAGTAGCCTCACAATCGGATAATTAAGAAACCAAAAAATGTTTTGCTTTGCCATTCTTTAGTAGTGAATTTCGGTCTAATAAAAGTAAAATAATATAGTTGGGTCCGAAGGATATAAAATAAATAGATCTTAGTGTTACTTCCATTAAAGGCTTCTGGTGTAATGGTTAGAGAAGTTTGAAATGGACGCGTCGACCCGAGTTCAATTCTTGGACGAGACTGTTTGCATTTCACATAACGCTAATACCCTGGGAAAAGCTATGCATCCAACTACTTTCCCTCCAGTTATGGGTGAATAGTAGGACCGACTGAGTTGTATCTAGGTAACCAAACTTGGAGAAGGAAAATCTGAATTCAAACCTATAAAATTTCGCTTACAAAATTGATATGAGCAACCTACTCATGTGGAGGGGTTTGCTATATATATATATATATATATATATTCCAACTGTAAAAGCCGACTACATTACCGAACAAGAAAAATCTCCAGCTGGAAGTAAATTATTTACGCCTCCGGTTTTCGATTTTATCTAGCCGATGAATAGGTAGTCTATATAGAATGCCATGGACTAAAACAAGACCATAATGTCCGGGTTCCAAGCTTGAATCAAATTCACTGTAGTAACAAATGTATTTTGGAATTGCTTGAAAATTTATTAATTAAACATTTTTAGATTAGAATAAGACCACAATTGTAGAACACCCGGTGAAGGATTGGTTTGTTTGTTTTACGGCATAACAATCGTTTTCGGGTCATTTACTGCTGAAACAAAGTAGGTAATAGAACTAGTGACGATAGAGGGAAACTCCATACTCTCGAAATCTACATAATTGGAACTTCACAAATAGATCCAGCTTAATGACATACCCAGGACACTAAGACCCTCAATCACCCCTTCTAGTACACATATGAAAGAAATGATTAGTGATTTTCCATAAGGGAAATAGGGTGGGGACAATCCTATACAGGCTAAGGATTGGCGTGATCTGCCGCTTGTTTGGAGGGGGACCTCTCCAAATGCCCGCCTAGCATAAGTAAGTGCCAAAGTTGAGTGTTGCATATCCTGGACTGCTCAGCCACCAGGATTCCATCCATAAGTATCAGAGGTCACCACAAATGGCCAACAATTGGCACTGTTGTGGAATTTTACCTCTTTGCTGAGGTGCAGTCGGTGTATTCTATTGTCCATCAGACAGTGAGAGGTTCAATCATGGGACATTTTAAAGAACTCTATTTGGAGATAAGGCTCAGATTGTTTTGTAGACAGGATATCTCTATCACCTTATCTCAATGTCTTATTGTCCTTCCAACTATAAAAAAGGTGTATGTACCAAGTCTTCACATTGTTTCCAGTGATAAACTCTTTTTTCCTTTGATATGCGAAGGAGACTGTTTCCAGTTCTAGTCTATTTTGAAATTATTGAAAAAACAAAAAAGAGCACGGGTTCAAATTCTGTCTTAGAGATACGTTACCCTAAAAAGTGGCTTCGCACGTGGTCATGAACGGGGCTGTGAATCCGCATCAAAATATTTAACAAAATGAACATATACATCTTAAGTGATGTCTATCCAGAGGATATTTCACACAAGGTGTGTCATAAAAGTATCAAGATTAAAGCTGTATTTACCAAGATAGAAATGAACAATGAATGGAACGTAAATTTTCTCAGAATACAAGTCTCAAAAAGTACAAAAATCTTGATATTTTTTTTAAACAGTTTGTATATCTGTTAATTCTGAAGTTGACATGAATGATAGGCATAAATAAGTGAAAATATTTTAAAACATATTTTTAAGTATCTATGAACATCAATGCCAATATGGTTTACATTTTAAATAGTATTTAAAAAAGGTACCCTTTGTTTTGAAACATTTTCATGAATTTGTTTTAATTCTCTATAGAATAAAAAAAATTTCACAATTAGTACTAAATTACAAAAGAAACATTTTCGAAAAAGCGGCTCTCCCACCACACCCAAGCAAAGCACAAAAACTGATGGTTAGTTCATTATAATTGATCAGAAAACTCCGATTACAATGATAATATGAGTTTATTTGAATAGAATGAAATATGAGGTGAATAGATAGAGATATTTAAAATATCCCATCATAGAGGTAAGAAAATACCAAGAAAAATTGGCACAGCCATAAGGAAACTTGGTCGGCAAAGAGTTAACCTTGTTGTTGCGACCGGTCGAGAAGGAAAAATCTGAATTCAAATTTGTTAAACTCTGATTAAATTTTGACTGTGTTGAATCCTATTCATAGTGGAGGGGTTATGTTAATTAATACACATAAAATATTAATATGAATGTACAAGGAAAACAATTCCCTAACTATAAAATAGTGCTAGACTGGTCGAGATGCCGTTAAAATCAATCAGTTATTTACGAATATATATATATATATATATATATAATATAATAATATAGAGAGAGAGAGAGAGAGAGAGAGAGGAGAGAGAGAGAGAGAGATTCAGATTTAAACACTTTGCTTACCAATTAACCATCCCGCATGGCTGTTACCAAATTTTCACGGTATTTTTTTTTATTTTTTACTTCTATGATGTGATATTCCAAAGTTCACTCTCTATTCACATCAAGAACTCATTCTATTAAAAAAGAAGTCCTATTATTATTGTAATCTAAATCATTCGGTTCGATTATAATGAACTAATATCCAGTGGTTTACGGTAGGATAGCCTTGGTTGGAGAACCGCTGTGAGCAGTTTAAAGTAGGCAAAGAGGTGACATAAAAAAGGGTTTAGAAAAACTTCATGAATGTATTATAGATGTTATTTCATTTTTTATTTCATTTTTTTTTTGAGTGAATAAATCTTTTCTTTATTTAAAAAATAAAACCCAAGACTAAACTTATCAATATAATCCAAGATTAACTTATTAATATTAATCAAAGATGAACACGATAAGAACAGAATGATCAAATTAAACAAAAATAACCTGAAATACCGCATCCTGTTTCCATGGACACCATGCTGGTCGTGGTGATTCAACGTGCAATATCACCTGCATCTTGTGACGGGCAGTGGGTGCGGGGTTTGGGATGGGATGTGCTGACTGGCACCAACGGATGAGGTATGAGTTTTTTGTCATTGTGATGTAATGGCTCCCGGCTCATTAACCCTGAGAAACGACGGTGTTTGTAGTGACACTCGCTCGGTTCTACAGGGTAAACGCGTCGATTTCCAATGTAGTAATGATCAGATGATTGGGGGTAGACGTGAATCCTCGAAATACTTACCCCAGAAGATAAGAAGCGATGTAACTGATAAATTATTTTGTGCGTCTACAAAGCAAACAGTCGTTGTCAAAGTAACGGGGTATATTGATCAATAGAAACGAGTACATTGGATAGATAGGACGGATTTATGAGCGCTTGAAAAGAGGGAACGTCGGCAGGCAACGAAAGGATGGTACAAGGAATACATTTGCAGGGGCATGTCACGTGGTTGGGATAGTCAGATAATCACATAATCACACATTTTATAACCGTTGCTGTGTTCGAACCGAGCTGGAAGCACTGCATTCCAATGATGTTGTCCAAGGCAAACCCTTTTTATCTCTGATTACCTTGTATTGTGGTATCGGCGTATGAGTAACATAGATTGAGTAATCTGATCTGCGCGGTGAAGAGGGGTAGCTGACGGTAGGTGTGGCGCTCCATCTCAGCAAAAATAATCTCCTTGGTCTACCGCTAGAGAAAAGGGGATAGACTCTCTCGCTGTCTTGCTGATACCGACAGTAGGCCACTTTGTTAAGTATCTTGCCGCCATCCTTGGCCAGTTGTAAAGAACTTAAAGTAAATAAGTAAGTAAGTCCCGAGTTATAGAATCCTTTGGTAAGTTGAATAAGTCCTGTGATAAATCCTTGGTACGGTGATATATATAGAATCCTTTGGTAAGTGAATAAGTCCTGTGATATAGATCCTTTGGTAAGTGAATAAGTCCTGTGATATAGAATCCTTTGGTAAGTAAATAAGTCCTGTGATCGTCTATCGTCCAAGAAGATCCAAGTAGTAATGCTAGTATGACCAAAAAAAAAGGTCGGTATAAAAATAATATCAGCAGCAGACAACTGCCAGTGATTGGACAATAAGTTGGTCACATGGTTGTCGGCGAGTCTATAAGTACAAGTGGCCATCTGGTACACACCTTATACCGGAAAATTCCATAATTGCATTTAACTTTGCGCTAATACCCTTGGGAAAGGTATGAATCCTACTCTCCCTCCAGCTATGGATAAATAGTAGGGCAGACTGGGCACTTTAACCTTGGTTAGGCAACCAGTTTAGGAGAAGGGAAACTCTGAATTCAAACCTGTTGAACTCCGCTTAAGAAATTGACCTTGTGTCACATCCTGCTCGTGTGGAGGGGTTGGTAAATATATATATATCGGATAATTCCAACACACTTCGCCAACATTTTTAAGCTTAAAAAATACTGAAATATATATTTTTTTGATTCCCTTTTTAAGAAAAATGTCTCTAATAGATTTAACGATTGATTTGTATGTGGGGTTTAGAATATGCTACTTTATCCCCGGCTGTGGGGCAAGAGATATGATACTACACTGCATCTGATAGCGAGTCTCCAGTTCTGGAGATCTGGGGATTGCGGAGTACCCCGTTTTTACCATTACTACTAGTATACCCTAACCCAGGGTATTAGTACCTTGTCAGAGACCCATCTAGGGGTCAAATATTTCTTTGTTTAGTCAGTCCGGTGTTTGTTGATTCGAAGACATCACACCCAATCGCACTGGTGTGATTTTCCCGTTTTCCTTATTTTTGCCTCTTCCTCATTTTTACAAAGGGCCGGTTTAGCTTAGTCGGTAGAGCGTTCGGCTAGGAATCACAAGGTTCTTGGTTCGATACCGGCCCTCGCCAACTCAACGTATGAGTAGCACATGGATCTGTGCGGCAAATTGAGAAGCTTATGGTAGGAGTGGCGCTCCACCTCAGACGCTAAAATAATCTCCTTTGTCTAGTGAAAAGGGAATGGACTCTCTCGCTGTCTGGCTGATACAGACTTTAGGCTGGCCCGACCATATATATATATATATATATATATAACTATAGAATATAACTAAATTCAAAACAAACGAAAAATCTGGAAAAATCCAGCTGGTGTAATGGTTAGAGTCCCCACCTGTCAGCTTGGCAGTCGAGGTTTCGAGTCACACACGAAGCAGTTTCCCATGTCTATAACCTTGCTGATGTGACCTAATAGGTTGAAATGTACATACAGGGATTGACATTTTCTCGATTTGTTTAGGCTTACATTTGAACATATATGCCCGCCTAAATTCATTAATTATTAACTAATTAATTTTCAAAATTAGGTATGACTTCAAGTAAGCAAATATCCTCCAAAAATTGTCGGCAAAAAAGGCCATATAAAAAATAAACACATTGTTTGTTTATATATATATATATATATATATATATATATATATATTATTCTTAAGTTGACAATATAATTTTTGTGCAATAACTCGCTGTCTGGCTGATACCGACTTTAGGCTGCCCTGACTAATATATTATATATATTTATATATATATTATAAGGGTCTCTGAATGTGTATGAGAATGAGTTATGTACAAATTTACACCATTCTTTCTTTTTTAATTAAAGCAACGGTTTCCAACTGTTATTCACTCTAGATATGGAATACAAGACAGAAAAAAAGATGAACATTTGCACACATCTACCTATATACATTGGCATATTCATTTAATGTTAGCCATGAAGCTCTCATTCGAAGAAAAATAGGAGAAAAAAAAAATTGAAGTGGAACTTCACCTACCCATCATCTTGTCATCACGCTTGAGTCGACACCAGTAGTTATACTCTCTCCAGCACCATAATCAATATGGAACTGGTTTGTGTCTTGATTTTTGGTCGAATATTATTTCAGGCATATTACTCATATATTGTGCATCCTTCGTTGGACAATTTGGTACATTAACGAAGCATCAGTGGTCGACTGTACGTTGTCTTACCAATGTTAGCTGCCGGAAATATGATGAACACAACATCAGACTGATAAGGAAATTCCTCAGTGCATCAATTGATATCCTTAAAACGATGCATATGTTTCTGTATATGTGAGTGCGTTTGTTTGCATGTGTGTATTTTTGCCTAATGTTACGTAGATCCTACACACACACAAACCATATATATATATATATATATATATATATATATATATATATATATATATATATTAGCAGAAGTATCCAGTCCAGGATGGGACTAAAAAGGATTTTGAGACAATCGTGGAATAATAAGAGAAACAAGAAAGAGAGGAACCAAGAAAATTAATTTTTACGATAAAAGAAGAAAAGAATTCGCCATATTTTATGATGCGTTTATTTATAGGATTTTGTTTGTTTTTAATGAAGAATAATCATTTTCAAAAAATGTTCCCGAAACTCGTAAGTGACTTTGAAACAAATTTATTTTGCTAAAGGCTAGTTTGACTTAAGCATGAAGAAGTTTGAAGAGTTCCAGAAATCGGATGCTTCTTATTTATTTAATTTATATACTTTAATCAGTAAAAATCAAAAAACTGATTTTTATAATTTTTCTTAATATAGATATTAAAGTGTATGCACTTTTTAATGCACATTGAAGTCTCTTTTCTCAGTTATAAGACAACACGTACATACCAAAATAGACACCTCTCCCCTTTATATATATATATATATATATATATATATATATAGTTGTGGGTGTGTGTGTGTGAAAGCCTTCAAAACCAACCAACAAACCAATATAATAACATAATGCCTCAAGAAAATTAAAAAACCCTTATATATATATATATATATATATATATATATATCGTGAAAGAACAGCAGTGGTACTATTTAAATCATAGCTGGGAGTGAGGATGTTCATACCTTTCCCAAGCGTATTAGTGAAAAATGAGAACGTAATATTGCGTCTGGAGTTTTAATTTGCTTATTACTATGCTGTAGTCATGCACGTTATCACTAACCAACGGTACCTCCCACAGCGACAATAAACAAAAAAAAATTGCAAACAAGTCAGGTGATAAAATTATAATGAATGAATTATCTCTAAATCCTGTCTAAATTTGAATTATCTACAATCTGTGTATGTTATCATTATATCAAACTATTAGATTGATTGATTATAATGGCATTTCAACTCGTCTAGAGTTATGTTATGCTTAGAGGTTAGGAAGTCGCATTTATTGTACGTTGATATTTACATTTCTGAGTTGTTAAGTCTTTTTTTTTGTCCACGAAATATTGCATATAAATCAATTTAAACCGGTTTTTCTATTTGACCCATAGATGGGTCTCTAATGGGTACTCATACTCCGGTTAGAGTATACTAGTAGTAATGGAAAAAAAACAGGGTACTCCATAATCCCCAGATCTGGAGAATCACCATCAGATCCAGTTTAGTATCATTCCTAGGTGTGGCTCTTACCCCCAGACCGGGGATGCAGTTGCATATTCTAAACCCCACGAATAAATCGTTAAATCTATTAGGGATTTTTTTTCTCAAAAACAGAATTTAAAAAAATATTTTCAGTATTTCTTATGTTTAAAAATGATGGCGGAGTGGTCTATTGTCGGTATCAGCCGGAAAGCGAGGCTGCCTATCCCCTTTTCACTAGCACTAGATCAGGGAGCTCACCACTTTACTGCACAGATCATATTACCCAATTTGTTTCTACTCACCCGCTGAGTTAACGGGAACCGGTATCGAACCCGGAATCTTGCGATTCATAGACGGGTGCTCTACTGACTGAGCTAAACCGACCGTTTGTATAGAAGCAGAGAAACTAAATCAATACAAATGTAAAAAAGAACCCGCGGATAATCGCAAACGAAAAATATATAAAACACAGAAAAACAATGAAAAAAAAGAAAGAGTAGAAGTTGATGCAGTATAAGACCAGAGTTTTATAAAAGACCTCTACTTTTATTTTCAATGTTATCTTATTCGAGCAGGACTGACCCCAAGTCTTGAGTTTGTCATCTATGTGTGATAAGATAGTTAGGTGTTAACAGTGACCGGCGCTATCAGACGGTGTGCCCACTGCACAGCGTCGGATAAGAAAACCACCAGTGTGATCTGAGTTACATAGAAGTTAGCAAAAAGTACAGATTATATAAAAAGAAAACTGCACGAATACAAGATCTACATGCCCCGTTATTTTCAGGAGTGAATTATTTAACAACTTGCTAGACTGATTCAAATCTTGTAAATATGGATTGACAAGAAGACAGGTACATTCAGACAGATGTAGATATAAGATTCCACATATAGATATTGTCGATCAAAATATTCGTTCTTTGTCGTAGGTAGCTTAGGAAGGTTTAGTTTCACTTAAAAGGTTTTGATAGTATTTTGACAGCTGTCAAACACTGTCGTTTTTTTTAATAATCTGAAAATTTTGTAAAATTATAATGTTGAGGGCGGTATAAGAAATTATCGAGCTAACACTCGTATCTTATAAATATTAGGTTATCCTAAAAGAGTAACCTAACACATAATATACGGTAGGGGAAAAGACAAGTCAGTAAATACAATATAGAATTAATTATACAAAATATAAAGAGGGACATAAGTTCCCGTCCTAAACCACAAAAGGTCACAACGTGGTTCGCGGAACATGAAGAAAGGTTTAAACAACGATGGGATAGAAACCGCTTACTATTTTTCTGGAGGTCTTGGATCAAATAAAGACAACCATGTACCTAACACTGCCGAGGATGCGAAAAGATAACATTTTTCGATTCCAACCTCGTTGAGGAAGAATTTACGGTTCAACCCTGTCACGTGACCAAAAATGACAAATTGGTGGCCGAGTGCACCGTTACTTGCAACAACTCTACTTTGGCCCTTACTTGGGTTTAGACAGTTGATCGGAAGCACCCTCTCCATCAATCGGCTTGTCACGTCAAGCCCTAGAACATATATAATTGTCGCAACCCTATTGCCCTTATGGCAAACCCCAAACACTTTTTATCCTGTATCTGTTAGAAGGCGGTGGTTCAGTGCTTTAGTACCCTAAGGTAATAACTGTTAGTGTCATACCTATGGGTTTAATAGGAAAAATGAGTTTGAAAAAATGTTTAAAAAGTTGATACTCATCAAGTATAAATATAAACAAAACGTCTTTTGCATAAAAATAACACAACAAGGGTTGATATGCGTAAAAGTCAACCAATCAATCAACCATTGTTTCCTTTTTCGTCAATTCTGAATCGATAGAGTCTTTGTTTAAGAAAAAAAAAACGAAAAAAATCAACGAAAAAAGATAAACAAAAAACAAACTAGAAAGAGCAAACGATGAATAAAATTTGTATCGAAAGACTCTCCATTTGAGTAAAAACGTGAAAAACACCGTTTTTTATAATTCTGGATTCGATATACTCTTCAGTTGAAGAAAAAAACGTGTAATAACACGGTTTTTATAATTCTGGATCGATATACTCTTCAGTTGAAGAAAAAACGTGTAATAACACCGTTTTTTATAATTCTGGAATCGATATACTCTTCAGTTGAAGAAAACGTGTAATAACAACCGTTTTTATAAGTCTGGATCGATAACTCTTCAGTTTGAAGAAAAACGTGTAATAACACCGGTTTTTATAATTCTGGATCGATATACTCTTTCAGTTGAAGAAAAACGTGTAATACAACGTTTTTATAAATTCTGGATCGATATACTCTTCAGTTGAAGAAAAACGTGTAATAACACCGTTTTTATAATTCTCTGGATCGATATACTCTTCAGTTGAAGAAAAGTGTAATAACACGTAATAACGTTTTTATAATTCTGGATCGATATACTCTTCAGTTGAAGAAAAACGTGTAATAACACCGTTTTTATAATTCTGGATCGATATACTCTTCAGTTGAAGAAAAACGTGTAATAACACCGTTTTTATATAATTCTGGATCGATATACTCTTCAGTTGAACATAATTCTGGATCGATATACTCTTCAGTTGAAGAAAAACGTGTTAACACCGTTTTTATAATTCTGGATCGATATACTCTTCAGTTGAAGAAAAAACGTGTAATAACACCGTTTTTATAATTCTGGATCGATATACTCTTCAGTTGAAGAAAAACGTGTATAACACCGTTTTTATAATTCTGGGATCGATATACTTCTTCAGTTTGAAGAAAAACGTGTAATAACAATAATTCTGGATCGATATACTCTTCAGTTGAAGAAAAACGTGTAATAACACCGTTTTTTAATTCTGGATCGATATACTCTTCAGTTGAAGAAAAACGTGGTAATAACAACGCTTTTATAAGTCTGGATCGATAGACTCTTCAGTTGAACAAAACGTGTAATAACAACGGTTTTATAGTCTAGATCGATAGACTCTTCAGTTGAACAAAACGTGTAATAAACAACGGTTTTATAAGTCTGGATCGATAGACTCTTCAGTTGAACAAAACGTGTAATAACAACGGTTTTATAAGTCTAAATCGATAGACTCTTCAGTTGAAACAAAAACGTGTAATAACAACGGTTTTATAAGTCTGGATCGATAGACTCTTCAGTTGAACAAAACGTGGTAATAACAACGGTTTTATAAGTCTGGATCGATAGATCTTCAGTTGAACAAAACGTGTAATAACAACGGTTTTAAAGTCTGGATCGATAGACTCTTCAGTTGAACAAAATGTGTAAATAACAACGGTTTTATAAGTCTGGATCGATAGACTCTTCAGTTGAACAAAACGTGTAATAACACCGGTTTTATAAGTCTGGATCGATAGACTCTTCAGTTGAACAAACGTGTAATAACAACGGTTTTATAAGTCTGGATCGATAGACTTTCAGTTGAAAAAAGTGTAATAACAACAGTTTTATACGTCTGGATCGATAGACAGTTGACAAAAACGTGTAATAACACCGTTTTTTAATAATTCTGGATCGATAGACTCTTCAGTTGAACAAAAACGTGTAATAACAACGGTTTTATAAGTCTGGATCGATAGAACTCTTCAGTTGAAGAAACGTGTAATAAACGGTTTTATAAGTCTGGATCGATAGACTCTTCAGTTGAAGAAAACGTGTAATAACACCGGTTTTATAAGTCTGGATCGATAGACTCTTCAGTTGAAACAAAAAACGTGTAATAACACCGGTTTTATAAGTCTGGATCGATAGACTCTTCAGTTGAAGAAAAACGTGTAATAACAACGGTTTTATAAGTCTGATCGATAGACTCTTCAGTTGAACAAAAACGTGTAATAAACACCGTTTTTAATAATTCTGGATCGATATACTCTTCAGTTGAACAAAATGTGTAATAACAACGGTTTTATAGTCTGATCGATAGACTCTTCAGTTGAACAAAACCGTGTAATAACAACGGTTTTATAAGTCTGGATCGATAGACTCTTCAGTTGAACAAAAACGTGTAATAACAACGGTTTATATAAGTCTGGATCGATAGACTCTTCAGTTGAACAAAACGTGTAATAACACCGGTTTTATAAGTCTGGATCAATAGACTCTTCAGTTGAACAAAACGTGTAATAACACCACGGTTTTATAAGTCTGGATCGATAGGACCTTCAGTTGAAACAAAACGTGTAATAACAACGGTTTTATAAGTCTGGATCGATAGACTCTTTCAGTTGAACAAAACGTGTATAAACAACCGGTTTTATAAGTCTGGATCGATAGACTCTTCAGTTGAACAAAACGTGTAATAACAACGTTTATAAGTCTGGATCGATAGACTCTTCAGTTGAACAAAACGTGTAATAACAACGGTTTTATAAGTCTGGATCGATAGACTCTTCAGTTGAACAAAAACGTGTAATAACAACGGTTTTTATAAGTCTGGATCGATAAGACTCTTCAGTTGAACAAAACGTGTAATAACACCGGTTTTATAAGTCTGGATCGATAGACTCTCAGTTGAAGAAAAACGTGTAATAACACGGTTTTATAAGTCTGGATCGATAGACTCTTCAGTTGAACAAAAACGTGTAATAACAACGGTTTTATAAGTCTGGATCGATAGACTCTTCAGTTGAACAAAACGTGTAAATAAAACGGTTTTAACTGGAATCGATAGACCTTCAGTTGAACAAACGTGTAATAACAACGGTTTTATAAGTCTGGATCGATAGACTCTTCAGTTGAAACAAAACCGTGTAATAACAACGGTTTTATAAGTCTGGATCGATAGACTCTTCAGTTGAACAAAAACGTGTATTAACAACGGTTTTTATAAGTCTGGATCGATAGACTCTTCAGCTGAAACAAAACGTGTAATAACAACGGTTTCATAAGTCTGGATCGATAGACTTTCAGCTGAACAAAACGTGTAATAAAACGGTTTTATAAGTCTGGATCGATAGACTCTTCAGTTGAACAAAAACGTGTAATAACACCGGTTTTATAAGTCTGGATCGATAGACTCTTCAGTTGAACAAACGTGTAATAACAACGGTTTTATAAGTCTGGATCGATAAACTATTTATTTTAGGGAAAAAACGTGTTATAAAAATTGTAGTTTTATAAAGCATCTTTATTTTTTCTTCTCCAACACATTCTCATTCTTTCCATTTATACTTATTTTCTTCACCCTTCACTAGTTTCCTCATTGTTTATCCTTCCCCTTAGACATATCCCTTGTCTTGTTTTTCCACACAAACCTTCTCTTGTGTTTCTGTCTCACCTACATTTTCCCTTTCCTATTATTTCCTTCCATTCCTGCAATGTTTTCTTTTTTCTTCTAACTTCTCTTTCAAATTCCTTTCATATTTTGATCCCATCCACCTTGCATATTATAAATCCTTCCCCTAAGCTCCCTTTGCTTCCCCCATCATCTTCACCTACAGCACCCATACGGACATACATTAGGATACCTTTTTTTTGTCTACAAAAGCAAACCGCTATTTTCAACTCTGTCTTTTGCTGGCCTCGTCTACCCATTTCAATAAGACATTCTCCATTGCATTTGGTTTATATTGTTTGCTTGTTTTTCTTCATTGTGATAGGTTCTTAGTATTTCAGCAGTGGTTTTCAAATGACTTCTCTTTTCCGGTGTAAATTGATTTCAATGTTCGTGTGTTGAATAGTATAAAGATGTTCACAATTCAATGCATTGAATGACACGAAAAGGGATCTTGTATATTTTTTTTCTTTAAAATGAACGTTGTTCAGACATAGGAGAGCGGTCGACAATAAACGATTCCACAAGTAGAATAAGATTTTTCAGTGATGTGAAATCATTCGGTCCAAATGTGTGAAATAAATAATAGTTCTTTTTCTTACATTTCATTCATTATAACTGTTGTTCCCATTAGCATCTAGCCTAGGTAACACGGCTCAAAATAAGAATAGATAGATAGATAGACAGACAGATAAGAATAAAAATAGATAGGTAGATAGATAGGCATAAAAATAGCTAGATGATGGTCATCATCATCATGTCGCGCAATTAGCATGGATATCCATGACAATCTCTCTCTAGCCGTCCCTATCACTCATTGTTCTCGGGAGGTCCTCTACATAGCATCCAATATACACACAGAGCTGGTCAATGTACGTTTTTGCTGGTCGGCTCACACTGGCGTGCCTATGTGCAAGCTTCCACAGGAGGATTTCGTCCTTGCTTCTCCAGCAGTGTCCTGTGTGTATTGTCCGTCTTACTCGGATGGTTTGGATGATATGGGACAGGTGGCCGTGATAGATAGATTAGAATAAAAACAGATAGATAGATGGCTTCAAATGCATGGTGATTCTAAGCCCTGTCGACAGGGCTTAGAATACTTATGTCGCTAGCAGAATAGTATAAGACTCCTCCAAAAAGGGGGTGTCGTGGGCAGGTCACTAAACTGCATATGATATTTAAACTACATATCTGGATATTTCAGGAATGTGGAGCCCACTTTTCATTGCCATTACTCCCAGGTTTAACTTTGATAAGAGTGTTTATGTATTTACGCAACCCTCCTCACGAGCAGAATGTGACACAACGTCACTTATTAAAACATAGTTTAACAGATTGAAATTCCGAGTTTCCTCTTCTAGACAGGTTACCAAACTAAGGTTAAATAGCCCAATCTGTTCTACTTACCCATAGTTGGAGAGAGAATAGGTGAATGTTAACCTTTCTTAAGGTTATTAGCGTCATGTTGAATGTGACCTCGTCCAGGATTAGACTCGTGTCGTGGTGTAACATTTCTTACGACAGGAGTGGTAGTGCAGTACCTATTAGGATCCCATCTATGGGTCAAATACATAAATGTGAAAATTATTCGTATTTTATTGAACCATTTACAAAAAAGAAATTTTAAGAAACAATTTCATAAAAAATGCAAATATGAACGCACAACCAACTCTATTTCTTTATCCTCGAGTGGTATCTCTCTCCAACTATGGTTAAGTAGAACAGATTGGGCTTATTTAACCTTTAGTTTTGGTAAACCTGTCTAGAAGAAGGAAATCGGAATTTCAATCTGTTAAACTATGTTTTAATAAGTGACGTTGTTCACATTCTGCTCGTGAGGAGGGTTGTAAATTAACGACTCTTATCAAAGTTAACTGGAGTAATGGCAATGAAAGTGGGCTCCACATTCCTGATATCCAGATATGTGTTTAAATATCATATGCAGTTTAGTGACCTGCCCAAACGAACCCCCTTTTTGGAGGAGTCTATACTATTCTGCCTAGCGACATAAGTATTATCTAAGCCCTGTCGACAGGGGCTTAAGAATCACCATGCATTTGAAGCCATGCTATCTATCTGTTTTATCTAATTATCTATCAACGGCCACCTGTCCCACTATCAAATCCAAACCAATCCGAGTAAGACGGACAATACACACAGGACACTGCCTGGAGAAGCAGGACGAAAATCCTCCTGTGGAAGCTTGCCACATAGGCACGCCAGTGTGAGCCGACCAGCAATAACGTACATTGACGCAGCCATCTTGTGTGTATATCTGGATGCTATGTAGAGGACCCTCCCGAAAGAACAATGAGTGATAGGGACGGCTAGAGAAGAGATTGTCTGGATATCCACTAATTGCGCGACATGAATGATGAATTGAACCATCAATGCTAGCTATTTTTATGCCTATCTATCTACCTATCTTATTTTTATTCTTTATCTGTCTGTCTATCTATCTATCTATTCTTATTTTGAGCGTGTTTTACCTAGGCTAGATGCTAATGGGAACAACAGTTTATAAATGAATTAAATGTAAGAAAGAACTATTATTTATTTCACAGCATTTGGACCGAATGATTTCACATCATGAAAAATCTTTCTTCTACTTGTGGAATCGTTTATGTCGACCGTCCTCTCCTATGTCTGAAAACGTTCATTTAAGAAAAAAATATACAAGATCCCTTTTCGTGTCATTCATGCCATTGAATTGTGAACATCTTATACTATTCAACACACGAACTTGAAAGTCAATTTACCACCGGAAAGAAGTCATTTGAAACCACTTGGCTTGAATACTAAGACCTATCAACAATGAAGAAAAAAAGCAAACAATATAAACCAATTGCAATGGAGGAATGTCTTTATTGAAATGGGTAGACGAGGCCGCAAAGACAGAGTTGAATAGCGGTTTTGCTTTTGTAGACAAAAAAAAAGGTATCCTAATGTATGTCGTATGGTGCTGTAGGTGAAGATGATGGGGGAAAGCAAAGGAGCCTTAGGGGAGGTTTATAAAGC